>OY743225.1:129216773-129564778 GCA_963555765.1 Orthonevra nobilis | reverse complement strand
TATCCAGCTGTATTGAAAAGATCGACAGGACCGGTAACAGCAGCTCAACAGAGAACAAAAAGGAAAGGCAAGTGAAGTTCGTATGAAACAAAAGGGAAAGGGGAATTTGGGAAAAGTTCTACAGAAATAGATCGGTGAAATAAGCGACTTGTTTTTTATGTTAGTGCTAAGTTTCCGTTAAACATAGTTACGCCTGCTATGAGACACGCAAGACTAACGCCACTAAAACGTTAAAATGATGTTAATATTATTCCAAAATTCGCTTTTGCTCGCTTAACTTAAAGGGCGTTATGCCAAATTTGCTTTTACGCAAATCTTAGGATCGGTACTGTGCGCATTGTTAATTCACTCAATGCTGCTACCTATCTACCCGTCCATCCGTCTATCCATCTATCCGTCTATCCGTCTATCCGTCTATCCGTCTATGTGTCTATCCGTCTATCCGTCTATCCATCTATCCTTCAATCCTTCAATCCTTCAATCCTTCAATCCTTCAATCCTTCAATCCTTCAATCCTTCAATCCTTCAATCCTTCAATCCTTCAATCCTTCAATCCTTCAATCCTTCAATCCTTCAATCCTTCAATCCTTCAATCCTTCAATCCTTCAATCCTTCAATCGTTCAATCCTTCAATCCTTCAATCCTTCAATCCTTCAATCCTTCAATCCTTCAATCCTTCAATCCTTCAATCGTTCAATCCATCTATCCATCTATCCGTCGATCCATCTATCCATCTATACGTCTATACGTCTATCCATCTATCCGTCTATCCGTCTATCCGTCTATCCGTCTATCCGTCTATCCGTCTATCCGTCTATCCGTCTATACGTCAATCCGTCTGTCCGTCTATCCGTCTATCCGTCTATCCGTCCATCCGTCCATCCGTCCATTCGTCCATCCGTCTATCCGTCTATCCGTTCATTCGTCCATCCGTCTATCCGTCTATCCGTCTATCCGTCCATTCGTCCATCCGTCTATCCGTCCATTCGTCCATTCGTCCATCCGTCCATCAGTTCATCAAAATAATATGAAGTTGGAAAAAATGAGGGTCCCCACACAAAAAATGATCATAACTTAATTTAATGTTAAGAAATGGGCTATGTCCTGTGGTACAAAGCCCGATATTTTTTTGACGCGGAAGACTCACCTGTAAGAGCCTAATAGTTTTTGAATTCATATTTTTAATGGGACAAGCATTAAGCATCCCGCCGATAGGATGTCTTGCATAAGCCGCAATTAGGGTGGCCATATGCCCAAAATGCTTTAAAATTCACGAGATCAAATAAGTCCACTGATTTCTAGACTAAAAAAACACACTCTATAGCCTTGTCTTAGAAACTACTTTTCCAAAATGGAAGCAGATACCTGATGTCTTGTTAAGAGTTTTGCTAAAAGCTGAAAAAGGAAACCAAAACTTGTTTTTGTTTATGTTTCGAGTCTTTTATTAACACCTTTGGTTGTCATACATCTAGTCGGGGCTTATCTACTTACGTTGACGATACTTCAACTTCCTAATAGTCTTATAACGGTATCCGTCATCAGCAAGAATGGCGGCTTCTTCAATTGGAGCAACTTCCTCAACGGGAGCTCCGATTTCGACACCAGATTCCACAACTGGAGGCAAGTATTCGTTGACGATTTCGTTCACATCACGACGGTGACGGAGACGGAGCTTCTTGACGGTCTTGTAACGGTATCCGTCATCAGCAAGAATGGCAGCATCAGCGATTGGAGCGATTTGCTCAATGGGAGCTCCGATTTCGACACCGGATTCCACAACTGGGGGCAAGTATTCGTTGACGATTTCATTAACATCACGACGGTGACGGAGACGGAGCTTCTTGACGGTCTTGTAACGGTATCCGTCATCAGCAAGAATGGCAGCATCAGCGATTGGTGCAACTTCCTCAATTGGAGCGGCGATTTCGATACCGGATTCCACAACTGGGGGCAAGTATTCGTTGACGATTTCGTTCACATCACGACGGTGACGGAGACGGAGCTTCTTGACGGTCTTGTAACGGTATCCGTCATCAGCAAGAATGGCAGCATCAGCGATTGGAGCGATTTGCTCAATGGGAGCGGCGATTTCGACACCGGATTCAACAACTGGGGGCAAGTATTCGTTGACGATTTCGTTCACATCACGACGGTGACGGAGACGGAGCTTCTTGACGGTCTTGTAACGGTATCCGTCATCAGCAAGAATGGCAGCATCTGCGATTGGAGCGATTTGCTCAATGGGAGCGGCGATTTCGACACCGGATTCAACAACTGGGGGCAAGTATTCGTTGACGATTTCGTTCACATCACGACGGTGACGGAGACGGAGCTTCTTGACGGTCTTGTAACGGTATCCGTCATCAGCAAGAATGGCAGCATCAGCGATTGGTGCAACTTCCTCAATGGGAGCGGCGATTTCGATACCGGATTCCACAACTGGGGGCAAGTATTCGTTGACGATTTCGTTCACATCACGACGGTGACGGAGACGGAGCTTCTTGACGGTCTTGTAACGGTATCCGTCATCAGCAAGAATGGCAGCATCAGCGATTGGTGCAACTTCCTCAATGGGAGCGGCGATTTCGATACCGGATTCCACAACTGGGGGCAAGTATTCGTTGACGATTTCGTTCACATCACGACGGTGACGGAGACGGAGCTTCTTGACGGTCTTGTAACGGTATCCGTCATCAGCAAGAATGGCAGCATCAGCGATTGGTGCAACTTCCTCAATGGGAGCGGCGATTTCGATACCGGATTCCACAACTGGGGGCAAGTATTCGTTGACGATTTCGTTCACATCACGACGGTGACGGTGACGGAGCTTCTTGACGGTCTTGTAACGGTATCCATCATCAGCTAAGATCGCTGGCTCTTCAATGACTTCTGTAGCAACAGCTGGTGCCAGATACTCCAAGCCTGGCGCAGCAACATCCACAATTGGCGGCAAGTAATCAACTGGAACTACGCCAGCCGATGCCAGGGCCAATAAAGCAAATCCTACGACGAAGAATCTCTAGAAAAATGTAAAATCCTTTGGTTATCCAATCCGTACTTTTGCCCTAGAGACCTCTAACTTACCATCCTTGCAAGTTGTCTTAGTGCTTTACACGAAGGTGATGTCAAGTGAATGATGCTATCTGCTCAAGTAACATCTTTTTTATACTATTTGACATCTGTTCGCACAATTTGTCAAATCGGCACTCTTAACCGGTTTCGAGCCTACCTACCAATGAAGAACAATCCGAGCTTATGCTCATTGCCATTACCAAAGTTCGATACCATTTTCCAGTTGACTTAGTTTCAGCTCCAATTGCAAGAATCTAGTTCAATATCTTTAAATGGTTACTGTCGACAGGGGTCTTCAGTTCTCGAACCCTCTAGCCAAGTTCAATTGTATCGGTTTGCAGCTGTTGATTGGATTTTCGGCCGAATAACGGATTCATAAATATTTATGTAGTGGAATTAATTCGTTATTGCTTATCCAAATTTGGATTGATAGGCGCCGATTTATTCCGGAAATGATTGCTTTCGCTCTCTTTATCGGTTTTGCGATTTTATCTGCCCCGAAATTTATGCTGTACATATTAATGACAGTACCCCTGAACGAGTATCTTCTCTTATCTGCTTCTTTAAATGCTGGACGAAACCCAACTGTTGTCAAGGAGCAATTAATTTGGAAACTGCCAGTATAATCAGAGTCAGAGTAATTGGGCTAGAGGGATGATGATGTCACATAAGGGCCTTTACACACTAAGCTGACTGAAAACATTGTTTGATTGTTTGCCTCGTGACGAGGTTATTGAACGGCGGATGGAATAATTCCTAAGTGAGACCTCGAGATTTAATTTTTGTTGTCATCTTCATTGAAGGGGATTCTATGCGGAATTCGAATATTGAAATTGCTTCTGGTTTCTGATGACTGAATTGTCAATATTTAACTCCACTTAGCAGGAAACTTATGATTTAAATTATAAAGTAAAAATATATAGAAGGTCTTTGCTTGAACGAACCTGGGAAACAAGTTCCAGTTCCTACAACACAACTCTACTCGTCTAGAAAAGGTTTGCTTTTTTGACAGAATTGAAACCAATATAAAATGGTGCAGAACTAGCGTTTCGTTTGACATTTGCTTTCGACAGTTTGACTGTACGAGTACTGAAGTTATCAATTCAGTTTGATCCATAAATAATTTGAAGTTTAACCTTGGCTTTGGTTATGGTAAAAAGTTTGTGTTGTTTATAAATCAGATCGATTTGCATATTGCTCGCATTCTGTTTTGTCTCATGACTTTTTAAGTGATGCAAACTGATTTAGTTTGTTTGAGATTTGATTTGAATATTCAAATCCCAGCTTGAGTCTGATGGGAGTTAGACGAAGCTATAAATAATCAATGCGTTAAGCGGACAAATGGTTATGAAGCTCTAAGTGCGGCGAATTTGTGAGTCAAACCTTCAATTGACGATTACTTAATTTTTTTTTTAAGCAATATCGGAATAAGTGGAGCTTTTGAATGCAATATTGGATGGCTTTATAAATGTAAAGTGGCCTTTTTCCGAGACCGAAAAAAAGTAGATTAAATAAATAATTTATTTTATTTTTTCGGCCAACTTATTTTAAATAATCAACAATTTTTATCTGGTGGCAACCATGGAACGTCGTTAAGATGCCTCTGAATATTTTAAAGGCTTTTTGGAATTTTTACGAAAAAAATCTAGAGCCTGACATTAGGGCCGCAGATTCTAAATAAGTTATGGTCAAATAAACGAGTGCTTATTTTACAGGGTAAAAATCAGCCTCATAATTTTGGCTTCCTTTATGCTGGTGGATTAGAATTGTACAGGAGTATGTATAGTATATGAATCGGATTGGTGCGCTGTTTGCGGCGTATTAAGTGGCTAACACTGGCCAAAATATTTGCGGGTAAAGCAGAGTTGCGGATTAAATGCTCCTAATTTTTCGCTGGTCCCGTGGACATTCATATCAATGTGTCTTGTCATCTGCCCAACTATTTAACTTTAACTTCTCCAGTTTTAGCTAAGAGATTTTTTGTCTTTGTGGTTTTCCAATAACTGATCTGAATGTGGTTATGTTTTATCATGAAATCATGGGACCAGTAATAAGTGGTTCTTTTTGAACAGTCAGTTTTTGGCTAGTTTCGGCGAGAACCTTGTGCGGTAGGTTCTGTCAGATATTCGTTTTTGTATCCCTCCAAATTCTGTAGCTTATTCACATTGAATGCGGGTAAGGGACATAAGTCGATTCGAAAACATATCCTCAAAAATGCCACTTGTCGCGAAAGAATTTGTTTTTTCATTTATTTCTTTATTTCATTACAATATCTTCAAACGTTACAATTAATTCAACAATTACAGAAAAATATTCTTTAATACGTTAAAAGTATTGAACAAAATAGCCGAATACAAGACTGAGTTTAAAGCAAGTCAGTGACGAAAGTAAAAAAAAAATAGATCAAATTTAAATGGAATATAAAAGAGATTAATTTATAAAATATTTTCAGAATTATAACACCATTTTAAAACAAAGCATCAATTTCAGAATGGTTAAATGAAAAAAGCCAATTTGTACTGCCTTTACGAATGCTGTTTCCACTCTCTCACACCTAAGATTGTCTGGTCTTCTATTAAACAATCGCGGCGCAGTAACACAATAACAAAGAGAGGCTACATAGAAGTTGGAATGACAAAAAAATATTTTCAAAATTTTGTAACAATAAGGCATAGCATGTTTCTGCTTTATTAATAAAGGTTGAATTTTATTGAAATACTACTGTGTCCAAAAAATAAGGTGACATATGAATTTAAACTGCGCGCGTCGAAGGATTTGGAAATTTTTCTTTCTTTTTAGGTTGGTTGTACTGTCAGTGACATCTATGTGAAATTTCATGTCAAAATATATTCATAGCGTTTGAGATACGCGTCGTTTTGTGAGCTGCTAAAAGTGAGTTTTTCGTTTTTTGCGATGTCGAAATTTATTGAGCAAAGAATTTGCATTAAATTTTGTTTGCGGAATCAATTTTCTGCTGCGGATACGTTGAGGATGGTGCAGAAAGCCTTTGATGATGAGGCTATGTCTAAAAAAAATGTTTACAAGTGGTATAGTGATTTCCAAGCCGGCCGTGAACGTGTCGAAGACGAAGAGCGTTCTGGGCGACCATCAACCTCAACCGATGAAGCTCACGTCCAACAAATCAAAGATTTGGTGTTGAAAAACCATCGATTCACGATTAGAGACCTTGCTGATGAAGTTGGCTTATCGAAAGGCTCAGTCAATACCATTTTGAAGGATGCTTTGGGCCTCAAGCGCGTCAAATCTCGACTGGTACCGAAAACATTGAATTTTTTGGAAAAAAGGCGTCGCGTTGAAGTGTGTGAAACAATGCTTTCCGACTACCAGGATGAACCATGAAACGCATTATAACTGGCGATGAGACTTGGATCTATGCTTACGATCCCGAAACAACCGATCAATCGAGCGAATATCGTGCCAAAGGAGAGCCGAGACCAAAAAAACCGCGCCAAAGTCGCTCAAAAATCAAGGTCATGTTGACTGTTTTCTTCGATTATCGTGGTGTTGTGCTTTATGAATTCCTTCCAACTGGCCAAACAGTCAACAAGGAATATTGTTTGAACGTTATGCGTCGTTTGCGTAATGCTATCCGCATAAAAAGGCCGGAATTGTGGAAAGACAATTCTTGGTTTTTACACCACGATAATGCACCATCCCATACCGCACTCGTAATTCGTGATCATTTTGCCAAAAACTCAACCCATATCGTTCCGCAACCACCGTATTCACCTGATCTGGCGCCGTGCGACTTCTGGCTGTTCATCAAGCTCAAAAGACTGCTCCGGGGACACCGTTTTGATACCATAGAGGAGATTCAAGCCGCAGCGAAGACGGAACTGAAGGCCATCCCGGAAAGTGACTACAACCAGTGTTTCAAAGATTGGAAAATCTTTTGGCATAAGTGCATTGCGTCGGGAGGGGATTACTTTGAAGGGGATGAAATTGATTTGGAAGAATAAATAAAGAACTTTCAAAATAAATACAATGTCACCTTATTTTTTGGACACAGTAGTATTTATTGAAAACAATAAAAATATCATAAGTTATTTGAATAATTAGTGAAAATTAAGGTGAGTAATCACTGAATAGATTTCTAACTTTAAATTAAATATAATATAGTAGAAAGTAGAAGTAATAATCGTAGTATTATAAATTTATTAACTGTGATGTTAATAGTTCAACATTTGTTGGACATTTCCTCGTATAATTTTTGAGTTATATTTTTGTGAAAATTAAATTTCACAATTGTTTGTGTTCCGTGGTATTGGCGTGTGTTGCGGCTTGTTTTGGTTCTTCTATCCATGCAAAGGACGTGTGTTGGCGAGATTGCCGGTTCCCCTTAGAACGAGAGATTCTTAGGCGTGTGTGGTACCGGCCTGATTCCTCGTGCGCATAAAGGAATATTTGTGTGAAAAAAAAAAACAAAGTGTTCCTTCATCCCTGTGTGAGCACACATGAAGGCAAGTTAGAATTTGTACCCCTTTTTAATATAAAAAAAATATTTTTTAATTTAGGGAGAAGCCCAACTTTATTCTCTTGATCCAAAGTACAAACTGAATCTTAAAAACTAAACTAAAAACTACTTGACTTCTACTTGTCTACTCCCGCTGACGTTGTTGTTTTTCATTCGTGAGAATCACCAGATAAGCTGGCCGCTGGCGAACGATGGACGGATGGCCGGTGTCTTCTATCATCGTGTTGTTTTGCACGTGCCGGATGCATGTCTGGAATGCACAGCGTGGGTGTAGTATGCAAGTGCATGTGTGATTTCACAATAACAAGGGTGTCATGTTAACTCTTCCCTCCTTAATTTGAATGTCCTCATTCAAAAGAATTTTAGAAGAATGGTCCATTGTAGATGTTTGGAAGAGTCATACTTCTCGATGCTAATTCTCTTATCTCCATGTCGATCTTATGATTTGCGTTTTGATGCTGAATGCGTTCTTCGTTCATTTTCTCGATAACGATGGTTCTTTTCTGTTTACATTTACAGGTTGCAAGGATGATAATTGCAAGGATAGTTAAGGCGCAATACACTGAAGATAGATGCAGGGTTTTTTCTTCGCTTAAGAGATTTATCATCTTGGTGTTGTTCAGATTGAGTTCCTTGAGAGCTTCTAGAGAAAGTATGTTAATTCGGCTTTTTTCTAAAGGTGTAAGTTGCATAGCAGCTGGAATAACTTTTATTTGGGATGCTTCGAAATTCTTGAATATCTGGTTGTTAATTTTAATGCTTGTATTGCTGAATTTTACAAGGAAGGTTCCATTAAGGTTTTGACTCACGCTGTCGAAAACTATTTTTCCTTTGAAGTCGTTTAGCAGGATGATGCCGGGTCCTAGTTCTTCAACTGTTGGTATGTGATGACCGTTTATAGTAGTACAAGTAGAGTTCTCGCTTTGTAGAATCTTAGTTAAACACGTATTATTACTAAGGTTATACAATTGACTTTGCTTACAAATAGAAAGTTCATTGAATTCATTACATTTATCGTTAATTCCAAATATTTCTTTTTCATTTTTTAATATTTCCTTAAACATTAATAGAGGTGCTACATTATTCTTTTTTACTGGTTTTAGTACAATTTTATTATATGTTTTATTAATTGTAAGTGGGATACGTATTACATATAAAAGAGATGTTGTATTTGATAAGACATTAATTTTTGCTAATTCTAGGGCTTCTTCAACTGTAGAGAACGGTAGGTTTTCTACATTGAAGGTATCTAATATAATATTTATTTCATTTTTTGATAATAGCATTGAATTTATTACTTTATTTTTAGCCCATTGGACTGCGTATTTAATATTAGTTAATTCTTCTTTTATTAATCTTAATCTATATTGGACATTTACAATTACTTCGGTAGTTATTCTTGTATCTTTTTTTATTACATTAGCTATGTCATTTGTTATCTTCGTCAGATTGTTTATTCTTTCATAGTACATTTTGTTTATCATAACCTGTCTATTATTATTTTCAACAACATTATTAATATGGTCACTAATGATTTCAAAATCCTCGTGGTCGGGATTTCCCGCAAGGTATTTCCAAGCGGTGCCAATGAAATTCAATGCCCTTTTATTTCTTTTACTGTCTAAGGGTCTTATGGTACTAAGGATTTCATTGGTTTGAAGGAGTTCATGTTTGAGGAGGGGGTAAAAATGGTGGGAAGGAGAGATTACTGTCTCAATGGTTTTGTTTAGTTCGGTCAGAAAATTATCATATTGTTTTATATTAATAAAATGTACTACTTTAAGGTCTCCGTCTGTTATCTTTGCTAGTCCTGTGTCAATCGTAATTATGTGAGTATTGGAGTAGTCAAGTATTTGTACTTTTCCGTATATCAAAGTCCATATCGTCGTCGAGTAAAGTCTGTAATCAAATGTAAAATATCTGTTAATTTCTAATATGTTTTTTATGCACTATCTTTCCAGATTCTGTTTTAACAGTAGATGCGAAATTTTCCTGAACTATTTCTCTGCAATAGCGTTCTGTCATTTTTGACCCTAATCGTTTGCTTCGTCTTACGTAAATTTCGTCACCTGGATTATAATTTTTAAGTTCTTGTCTTTTCTTGTTATGGTATTTGAGATCCTTTTCCTGCTTCTTTACTAATTTTTCTATATTGCTTAACCTGGTTTTCTCGTAATCTTCTGGTCCAAAAGTAACTGATCTTCCAAAAAATAGATCAGCTGGTTTTTTCTGAGTTGTTGTATGGAAGGTATGGTTATATTCATTTACTGCTCTCTCCAGCAGTTCTTCGAAACTTCTATGGATTATGTCTTTCTTGAGACAACGCATGATTTCAACCAATGTGGAGTGAAAACGTTCCACTTGGCCGTTTACTTCACTGCAATAAGGGGGTGTCGTAAAAACGTTAATTTTTAACTCTTCTTTTAGCATGAACAGGATTGTTTCGGAATTAAGGGATTTTTCATTATCAATAATAACGGATTTTGGAACACCAAACTGAAAAATTATATCGCGTAAAGGTCGTCTAATATCTTCTATTGCTTTAGATTTAATCATTTTAGTAATAGCAAATTTTGTGAACTTATCAATTGCTGTAAGGACTAGTTGCTTTTCCGTTGAAAATATATCTATATGTACGGTATGGCCTGGATAATTAGGAATTGGTGTCTCATTTAATTCGGGATTATTTGGGTGTCGGTCATATTTGTTTTTCTTGCAAGTTGAACATAATTTTGTAAATTGTTTAATTTTTTTAAGCATACTGGGAAAATAGTATTTTTCTAATATTTGTGTTTTGTTTTCGTCAGGTCCTCTGTGTGCTCTGTTATGTGTTTCGATAATCAATTCTTCTTGTCTATTTTCAGATGTAACGTCTTCAACAATTAATTGTGTATACCTAATTTTGTAATTTCGAAAATGAAAGGCATATATTTCCTGAATTATTCCCATTACACTTTCGGGTGCCGAGAGTCCATTAACTATATTTGGATTTAAAAATCGTTTGAATATACCGATCAGGTTTTCTTTAGTATAATTTTGTTCAGTGATGAGATGTCTTCGAAAATTGCTATGTGGGTTTTCCATATGATGGCTGCTAGTTTCGCCAATTTTGAGAACAATTTGGTTCCGAAAAACATTTACTGGTACTTCTACTATTGGAATTAATACTTGTGTAGAGCTTTCACCGCTGTGAACTGTGGACGTAAGGGTACAGATATTGGAAACTGAGGGATTAGTCCGTGGAGGACGTGATAATGCATCTGCTACTACATTTGACTTCCCAGGAGTATATTTTAGCTCATAATTATACTCTTCCAAAATTGATTTCCACCTTTTCATCTTTGAATTCGTATTTTTATTGCTTAAAGCATACGTTAAAGGTTGGTGGTCTGTGAATATTACAACTTTCTTTGATCCGTAAAGGAAATTTCGAAGAGAACCTAAGGCCCAAATTATTGAAAGCATTTCTTTCTCATTTGTAGCATACGCTTCTTCGGTTTTACTTAGGCTTCTTGATAAGAACATGATAGGCTTACCTTCTTGACTTAATACAGCTCCAAGTGCAGTATTAGAAGCGTCTGTGGTAAGTTCGAAATTTTTATTAAAGTCTGGATAAGTTAGCATGACATCGTTGGATATCAAAGAATTTTTAATTTTATCGAATGCTTCGATTGCAGTTGCGTCTAGAT
This sequence comes from Orthonevra nobilis, assembly GCA_963555765.1. Taxonomy (NCBI): domain Eukaryota; kingdom Metazoa; phylum Arthropoda; class Insecta; order Diptera; family Syrphidae; genus Orthonevra; species Orthonevra nobilis. The sequence goes on along the minus strand of OY743225.1, from coordinate 129,553,522 downwards.
GAATAAGTTTTGTTTTTGACTGAAACTTGGACACTCTACCATCTTCTCCTCTTAGATGGGCTGTCAGTGGTTTTGCTATTTTTGCATAGTCGAGAATGAACCGTCTGTAATAGCCAGCCATGCCTAAGAATGATCTGAGATCTTTAAGGGTTTTTGGAGGAGGAAATTCCGCAATGGCCTTTACTTTTGTGGGGTTCGTTTTGATTCCCGATTTGGATACTACGAATCCAAGAAATTCGACTTCGGATTTTAGAAATTCACACTTGTCCATTTGAACTTTTACATTTGCTTCATTAAGAATTTGGAAAATAGTTCTAAGGTCTTCATAGTGTTGCTGTTCTGTTTGACTGAATATTATAATATCATCGATATACACGTAGCATCTGATGCCAATGTGTTCTCGTAATATGTCGTCTACAGCGCGTTGGAATATTGATGGGGCATTTTTCAGCCCAAAGGGGAGCCTGGTAAATTCGTATTTACCGTTATTGACAGAGAACGCGGTTTTCTCGATGTCGGATTCCTTAAGCGGGATTTGGTGGAATCCGCTTTTAAGATCAATTATAGTGAAATAGTTGCATTTCCCTAAATTGTATAGGACATCGTTGATTTCTGGGATAGGGTATCTGTCTGGAATCGTAACTAGATTAAGCTTTCTATAATCAATACATAAACGATATTTTTTTATCCCAGAAGCATCGAGCTTTTTGGAAACAACTATTATGGGAGAGTTGTAGGGTGACCGCGATGGTCGAATAATTCCATTTCCTAAAAGTTCGTTTATTTGTTTATCCACTTCATCTTTCAACGCTCTTGGATACGGGTAGGATCTCGTATAAACAGGGGAGTCGTTTGTTGTCCTTATTTCGCCTTTTACTGATGTAATATAGGTGAGTTTTTTATTTGGCTCACAAAATAAATTTGGGAACGAAGTTACAATATTTTTTACTTGAGATTCTTGAAGGGGATTTAAATGGGAGGTTCTTATATCAATATTATTGACCGATTGGGCTTTCAGCTGTTTTAATGAAAATTTGTATTTATTTTTAATGATGAAATAATTTTTGTCAGTGTGTATCACTGTACTTAATTCTTTCATGGTATCATTGCCAATAATACCATCAAACGTCTCAAGTCCTTCTAGAATGAAAAATTTGATATCGCCTATTTCAGGGCCGAGAATTTGAAGATTAGCATGGTGTGTAATTTTAATTCTACCGTTAACTGAATTTGCAAAAAATGGATTATTGTTTGGAATCGGTTTCCTAATATAACATGGCTTAATATAATTTTTATTTGAACCTGTATCTAGTAAAAATTTTAACAGTTTACCGCTCTTCGCCTTGTGTTCATAGTAAGGAAGCGAAGAGCTGTCTAATCTAAAAAATTAAGGTCTTGGAATTCGTCACATACTTCTAGAATTTCTTCTTCTTCTGGTGGAATGTCAATAGATTGTTCATTGTTATAGTCTACAGCTTCGATGTGGTAATTTCTCTGAAAATGGTTAGGATGTGTAATCTGTTGTGATTTAGCTGGAATATTGTAGTTTGATTGGTATCTATTTGATTGCACAGTTCGTAGTTGGTTACTTTGGTCACCATTTAACTTTTCGGTTTTAACTTGTGGATTCCCTGTGTACTGGTCAGTTGGTCTTTGCGAAAATTGTTGTCTATTGTTTTGTTGGTAGTAGTTTTGTCTAAAGTTTTGTTGATTAAAGTTCTGAGGTTGATATCTCATCCTTGGTGGGTAATTTTGGTTTTGGAAAGGAGTTCGAGAAGGCATACCATGAGGGGTAAAATTTTGTTGGGGATTAAAATTTCTTTTCATTTGTGGTGGTCCATAATTATTAAAATGATGTCTAGGCATAGGAGGAGGTGGTTGTGGATTAAATAGTCTTCTGTTGGAATTTTGGTTCGCATGAATCGTCCTAAAATTCTGATTTTCTAATTTCAAACACAGGTGCAGAGCCTGTGGCAAGTCGGCCGGTTCGCGTATTGCGAGTAGTCTAGGGAGGTCGCCTTTTAGACCTCTGATAAATGTATCTAGGGCCTTGTCCCTATATGTCTGCGTAAGGAGTCTCATTGATTCATTACTTATTTCTAAACAACCGATCTTGTTTAGAATAAGTGACAGGTGGCTATAAACCGATTGGTAAAATGATTGAATTGAACCATTTCCTTGAACTAGGGAATTTAGTTGGTACTCTAAAGTACCCAGATCCCGTTTGTCCGCGTAGTGCATAACCAAGCAACGCGATATACAGTTCCAATTTAATGGAGTACTGTATGATTCAAGGGCTATGTCAGCCTCGCCTACTATCTTATTTCTCACCACACTTAGTATACCGAAATATTTCGGAGTACCACGAATAGGATCATACGTTTCGAAAATTCGGTCCACACTGCGTTTCCAGGAAATAAATTCGGCGGGATTCCCGGAGAATTCACGTAAGCACCGAACAACGTCAGGAATCTTATCCAGATCCTGAAGGTGAAGTCTATGTTCTGGCGAGATACCTTGATCTTCACCAGCGAAAAAATCTGCATTTGGATTCAGAGCATTCTGAACCATTGCTGGACCTTGCGTTTCAAGGATACGGGACACTATTGAAGTAATGAGAGAGTCTAGCTCCGGTGTGGCTACTGGGTTGATATTTTGATCTTGTTGTGCCCGTGCTGAGGTTGAAGGAGAGGTTTCGGGGATAGGATTTAGTGACATATTTACGGATTTAGCGTTAGCGGCAGTTCTAGATCTTGTTTGTATTTTGTTGTGTAATTTGTAGGGTATGGAATTTTTACCCATGTAAACCCATATATATAATTTTATAAAATTAAAAAATAAATGAAGATTAAAAAAATTGTTACTGGAATTATTATAACGAATTTGGACAACAAAGAACGAAAATAACTTTAGATTTCTTGAAATTAATTATATTTTTGTTTTATGATTTCACGCTCGCTTCTTATTGATTCTTTTTTCTTTTTTTCTTTTTTGAATTCTCTTTTGAGGTTTTTACTTAATAAAAAAATTCTTTCTCTTTGTTTTAAATTAACTTTAGTTTTTTCAGATTTCTTTATTGCTTCTTTATCAGTATTAATCTTTATTTTTCCGTATTTATCCTTTGCTTTTTTAACTACTTTTAAAAATTGTATGCACTTTAAATTGTTATAATTTTTTTTCAAATTTATATTTTCTTTATTATTATTTATTTCTAGTTTTTTTAATTACTTTCAAATCATACAGGAAAAAGATTCACTTAATTATACTTAATTATACGTTAAAAATAAAAAATAGCGATCTTACAAAAAAATAGCAGCAAACTGCATCTCCCTCGCTGGCGTCGTGGAGTTTTCCTTTTTTCGTCTCTGCGATACTTAGGATCCAACGTTGCGCACTACACTTGGGCCTCTTCGTGCGTTTTTAATGCAAATCGAAGATATTTTTTTTTTTCACTTCACTATTTTTTGGGTTCTTTGAGACAGTGGTAACGAATTAACGCTTTTAGATCACGTGCGATTTTTCTTTTAAATAAAGGGACTTTCTTAGGATCACTAATTATTTATTATTTAATTTATACTTTCACACGCGACACCACTGTCCCTGCTCGGGCGCCAGTTAGAATTTGTACCCCTTTTTAATATAAAAAAAATATTTTTTAATTTAGGGAGAAGCCCAACTTTATTCTCTTGATCCAAAGTACAAACTGAATCTTAAAAACTAAACTAAAAACTACTTGACTTCTACTTGTCTACTCCCGCTGACGTTGTTGTTTTTCATTCGTGAGAATCACCAGATAAGCTGGCCGCTGGCGAACGATGGACGGATGGCCGGTGTCTTCTATCATCGTGTTGTTTTGCACGTGCCGGATGCATGTCTGGAATGCACAGCGTGGGTGTAGTATGCAAGTGCATGTGTGATTTCACAATAACAAGGGTGTCATGTTAACTGGCATATTGATATTGCGTAGTACTTTGATTCAGTATTCGTGCAAAGGATGCGTATTGGCAAGTTCGTCGGTTCCTCTTAGAACGAGAAGTTTTTTGGTGTGTGTGACGATTGCCTGGTTCCTCCTGCGCACAAATGAACGAGCTGGAAATAAGGCACGCATATGATAGGCACACTGGTTTTCATGAACACCGAGTGTGTGACGGCATGTGGGTGATAAGAAATTAGAATGCATGTAAATTCTTGTAGATTAAACAAACTGTGTGATGCAGGGTTCCTACTTGGAAATTTATTCAAAGTTGTATTTTTCTTTTGTTTCAGATTCAGAGTTGCCAGTGGACCAAAAAAAACAACACTTTTAATACTTCTTAATCAAATAAATAAATAAAAAAAATGGAATCTATTCTTTTATATATAGTAATATCTCTTACACATTGAATGGTCTTTCCAACAAAATTTTCGGTCCAATATAATACCGAAATATTTAAAAATGTCAACGCGTTCAATCAAAAAGCAATTTTTAACGCAATCTACTTGATTGTTGAATATCACATCATCAAAAACAAATCGATTACACATTGGTGCATGATAATATAAAGGAAGTTCTGTGAAATCATTACCTTATATATTAAATACCATGAACTTCATTTTATTGCTTATTATATTTATTTGTTATTAATTGACATCAGCAAAAATATCTATTAAATTTGTGTTTGAAAAGAAAAGAGATGTATCATCAGCAAAGGGAGCGATTTTACCTTTAAAAGGTTGTAATAATAACGAGTTAATATAATTTAAAAAAAAGGATTGGCCCCAATGATGATCCTTGAGGAACACCCAAATTTAGGAGGTCTTTAGAACTGTAAGCATTACTTAGTTTTACAACTTGATTACGGTCAGATAGGTTGTAAGAAAAACATTTATAAATGGAGCCTCTAAAACTAGATTTATAAAGTTTATCAAGTAGCAAAGCATGATTAACCACATCAAAGGCCTTGTGTTATAACAAAATAAAATATTGATGGTATTCGAGAAGTGTTTCAACTATTATATATTTCACCGGTTAATATTAATAATATCGCTTAAAAAATTGGTGCTTTCTAAATTTCTAGATTTTGTTCCTTTTTCAAAAACTTTTGAAAAAACAGATAAAATAGAAACAGGATAAAAATTATTTAATAAAACTGTATCAGTTTTTTCAGAAAACTCACTCGAAAACTCAAAAACTTCATGTTTTGAGTGACAATAATAATATAAGAAATCTCAAATGCAGAAAATTCTTCAAAGTAAAAACTGTCCGATTGAATATTATCATGGACTAAAGAGGACTCACAGAGACGTGATGGATTAACTCTGCTTTCAAAACATGATAATTTGAAACTATATTTACAAAAAAATTAATAAACAAATTAGCAACGTTTTGGATGAAAATATCCAAATGAGATTAACTTTTATTAAGTATTTTATGAAGCACGATCCCGACTACATTTATGAAGAGTGGAGGTAGTGGCTCTAAGTGAATGGTGATTGATTGCTTGTACTCCAGGATTGAAAAATTTGTACCAAAATACGTGCCATCTGACATTCGCATTTTGACCATTATTAATACGTTGCAAATTCGTTAACGCATCGCATCGACAGTATTTCGTCATGCAGATCTATATACGCTTTGGAACTCGTGATTTTGCAGTCTGCGAAATTAAAATATGATGAGATGACGATTCACCCAGCCTAAAGATATCGAAGAGTTTAATAACAGATATAACGTATACTTATTTCTACAAAAGCTACAAGCTGGAAAACAGGATGCTAGTCTCTTCCTAATTGTGAAGGTAGTCTTTTCATCGATAAGTAGAAAAATTGTGAATAAATTCAGGTAGAATTTGCAGCAGCGGATTAACGATAATGTCCAAGGAGAGTGATAGGGCATCCAGAAGATAATGTAGTTCGTCCACACACTATAGAAGAATTAGGTTTAGCCAAGCTGAACTTTTTAAATATTGCCGAGGTATTCTGGTAAGGTACATAAATATTCAAGATCATCTGTCATGTTTGAGAGGACAAAGCTTTTTCGACTTATCCCAGTTTGATGTCGTTTACAAGTTTCTATCTAGTGTATTCTATGAAGGTCTAGTCTCTTTTCGCAGCATTCAAATAAACCGACACCTGTTGCGGATCTCTTCCGGAAAGCAGGATTCTACCGACTAAATTGGCTTGGATGGCTTAGAATATCTCTTTGAAACTCAGCTGACTGGTTCATGCAAAAATGTTAGCCAATCGCGAATGCTTTAAGCTCTGTTGGTCTGACCAACTGCATGCGGCGTGGACAAGTTTCCTGAGATCCTCGATTGCTTAAACCTGATGGATGGGATTCAAAGTGACCCTTAGTTAAAGCATTTTAATCACTTTAATCGCTGTGTTCGAGTTATAGACTAGATCTACAAATTTGAATAGCTCGTTAAATACGCATTTGTACATTCTCCTCTATTCTTCTACACAGGACCGCATTCCAGATAAAGAGTTTTCCATCAGGTCCAACTCTTAACCAGCAATATAGGGTTTGAGAGGCCGTGACCTTTGTTATTTGATGTGGAGTCAAGTCCAAGGTCTTCAGGCTCAAAACCAAATAAACACTGAATCAACCAAATTCGGTGAATGGACAATAATACTCCAGTAAAGAGTATACTCAAGTCCCGGTCTTCAAGTTCAATGCGACAAGGAAGATTAAACGTCCGTTTTTATAGCGTGCCTGGAATCAAAGCGAATGAAAAGCTGGCATTCTTCTCTACTCGAGAGTAAGTTAAGTGATTTGGTACGATGACTTCCAACTGAACAGTCTTTTCATGTTTTCATTTGAATAAGCGATACTGACATTCTTATTAAACACTACTCTGAACAATCAATAGCAGCACGCATATCCATTGGCTTAAACCTTTTTAGGTTATTAGCCCTCTAAAAATTTCTGAACCTAATCAACCATTCATTTATTTTATAGCCCTTACTTTGTGTTTTTAAATTAATATATGAAAGCCATTAAAAAAAAACTTGAGAAAGTAAATAAATAAATATTTAATTCAACTTTCGAGCTACCGATAGAATACTCGTACTGAAACGTATCTACTTTATTTTTTATTGCTTCAATAAATTTGCGGACCGTTGCGAAACTTTCCTAGATTTTTACTGACATTTAACATTCTATTTTGTAAAAAACTCAAGAAAAAAAAAACATCTTTTATATTTATTTTAACTATTAAAGACGCGATGAAGAACCGGTTGGGTGCGTTCGATATGCTTTTATTTTCTTGTGAATTATCGTCGAGACGCATGTTTTAAATGTTCAAACCGGCCTTACGGCAGATTGTAGGAGCATCATTTTGAATTTAATTAACGACCAATAAAGTTAGATTGGATGCATAAATTATATCCCTTTGGGATGACTCATTCGAAAGCAAACTATAATAACAAGAATAAATGCAATCGAATACATTTGCTTTTTTTATTGCGGATTCAATCAAGTCTGATAATTCTGCAGATTAATTTATTAATGTACTAGCTGACCTAATAAACTTGTCCTTTCAGAACGTTGGTATGAGTTCAGCAAAATTTTTTCGATAATCTGTACATTCATTGACACAATATTCCGACAACGTAAGTCTTCTGATTTCTTCTGATTTTGAAAGCTTTTTTAAAACATACTTAGTCTCCTGAAGAAAAGAAATCCAATTAACATAAAAGAAAATATAGAAAAGAGACATTCCTAAGACTCGTTATAAGCACTGCAAAATTATTCGGACATGCACAATTCTGAAAGGAAATGCTCCTGCGGACCAGTGGAAGTTTTGTCACGTGGTAATTCACCACCGTTTGACAAAAATCGATAGTTAAAAAAATTGCCGACTTTGGAAAAATATTGCTCAAAAATTGACCAATTTTTACAGGGTACATGTCCTGTAAATTTTGATGATGTGAATTTTTTTTCGGTTTCGGAGATTATCTGTCCGCCAATTGAAAAAAGTGATTCCGAGGAAAACGCTTTTAAAATTTTCAATAAGAACCCATTTTTGAACTGAATTGCTTTGGTACGCTGTCAAAATCACACTGAAAACTTGTAGAGGGCCAAAATAGGACCTACTGTGTATAATAAGACCGTACCAGGTATACGTGGACAAAGGGAACCGGACTTTTCGGAGTAGCGATTCACAGCTGGCGCAACCGCGCACTTCTACTCGTCCCTACACAAAATGCTGTTACTTTTTATCTTTAGCAAAAAAGATGTTTGAAAATTTAATTTCAAAAATCGAATTTCTGAAAATTCTAGACTAAACACCTACCTTGAGTATAATAGTAACGCATATGACTTTTTTGTGGGTTATGATGTGTTTTCTACATGAATTGTCCTTTTTTTTATGTTTCGTTTATACTTTTCGCATTGCCCTACTATTGATAAGTTTTTAGGAACATTTTTTATAACTTCGGGTACGGTCATCATCATCATCATCATCATTCGTATTAAATCAGTCTTTTTATTGGTAAAAATCTAATGAAAATTCGTTTGGTAGTTTTTGAGTTTAATGCGTTCAGACCGACAGACAGGCGAACTCTCTTTTGTAATATTAAGTGACACTTCAAAAGCCTAAATTTCCACTAGAGTGGTGGTTATTTAAAAACTTGAATAATTTATTTTCAAGGCACAAGTGATGAGTCCTATTCTTATTTAATGAATAGCTTATGTTTATACATTTGTACGTATGGGGTAATCATCGAAACTATCCATTCATTTACATCAATCCTTTCACCAGTATTTACAATGGACCTTCAGAATGAGCGTCGCCTATAAATTATCACATTTAATTTAAATGGGTTTTCGTGCCGAGCAATTTTGTAACAAAAAAAAAATTCAGGTCAAGCGAATGCGTTTTTTGCTAACCCTGCCTTAACGGTAAGAAGTTTTCAACTAATAACATTCTATAGAAAAAATGTAAATTCAAATAAGGTCTGTAAAAAAGTCCACGGTGATATATCTCAACACATATATCAAAAATTAATTTTTATCTGTCAGGGTTATAAAAGCAGGAAATATTAAATTGTTATCAAATTAATTTTGCTTCTAGTCAAGCAAGTTTTAGGAAGATAAAATAAGTCACTTATACAAAATGTCTCGGTCAATATGTACGATTTTGTGTCAGTGGACGGCGAAGGGACCTTTTTGAGTTATACAACTTTTCTACGTTCACATATCCTACGCGGACGAAGTAGCAAGGGACTGCTAGTGTTGGTATAAGGGGACATTTTCCAATGCTCTTTCACCAACACAAGTAAATATTTTACCACTCGCATAGAATGAACGATTTTTTGTTAGCAGCTACATATTCAGCGTTTAAGTTCCCAAGTTTTTTTTTTCAAAATATTTAAAGAGATACCCTAGATCTGATAGAATCGTAAGACGTTGCTACTCCCGAAGTTTTCTATGTTATTCTTTTGAGCAATATTTTGTATCTTAAATTTTTTGTGCTTCAACCATTTCCCTCTCCTCTTGGACTTGGACTTGGACTTTTGACAAATACCACAAATCGCCTTGTATTTTTTTTCAGCACAACAGTAGCCATGTGTTTTTTTAAGCTTTCAAAGACTTTATGATCTTTTAGTAATTGTAGATCTTTTCTTCGTCATAAGCATTCTGTAGAGGCTTGAAACTTAAATCTTAAAAATTATTATCACAGTGAAAATGCATATTTCACACATTGGCTTCCTATCTTTCTTCGTAAGTTAAAACTGATGTTTCAATAGATAAATTTTCAAGTAGTTAAAGGGTCTTAAAGTCCATCCAGCTTCTTAATTGAAACGCTGTTTTCAGGAACTCCAGTTAAAATGCCAACTGAACACTTAAATAGAAAATGAGTGAGAATTTATTAAAGTGGCCGATAAATATTTTTTGTAAATAAATTGACAATTTGGAGCGACCTCTTAGTCGTATCCAAAAGTTAATAGTTCGAAAAAATAGAAAAGAGACATTCCTAAGACTCGTTATAAGCACTGCAAAATTATTCGGACATGCACAATTCTGAAAGGAAATGCTCCTGCGGACCAGTGGAATTTTTGTCACGTGATAATTCATCACCGTTTGACAAAAATCGATAGAAAAAAAAAAAATGCCGACTTTGGAAAAATATTGCTCAAAAATTAACCTTTTTTACAGGGTTCATGTCCTGTAAATTTTGATGATTTGAATTTTTTTTATGTGGTGAATTACCAAACAAAATATCTTAATAAAGGATCGCACAAAATTTAATCAAAATCGGTCGAGTGGTTTCGGAGATTATCTGTCCGCCAGTTGAAAAAAAAGTGATTCCGAGGAAAACGCTTTTAAAGTTCTCTGAACGGACTAATTTTTGAACTGAATCGCTTCGGTATACTGTCAAAATCACACTGAACACTTGTATAGGGCAAAAATAGAACAGACTGTATATAATAAGACCGAAGAAGGTATACGCAAACAAAGGAAACGGAAATTTTCGGAGTAGGAATTCACAGCTGGTGCTCGGGGCTCCAGCTGCCAATCGCGCACTCCCACTCGTCCCTACACAAAACGCTGTAACTTTTTATTTTTAGCGAATTTCGTCACCAATATTCGAGACGTGATTATTGACACTTCAAGACGTTTGAAAATTTAATTTCAAAAATCGAATTTGTGAAAATTCTAGGCTAAACACCTACCTTGAGTATAATAGTAACGCATATGACTTTTTTGTGGGTTATGATGTCTTTTCTAATATACATTTATTTCATGTATCGTTAATACTTTTCGCAGCGCTCTTCTAATGATAACTTTTTAAGTAAAAGTTTTAATATTTTCGGTTATAGTCATCATCATAACTCATTCATGTTGAATCAGTCTGTTTATTGGTAAAAATCTAATGAAAATCCGTTTGGTAGTTTTTGAGTTAATTGCGTTCAAACAGACAGACAGACAGGTAAGGGAACTTTGATTTGTAAAATTTAGTGTTATATCAATAACCTTTATTTCCATTAGAGTGGTGGTTATTTAAAAACTTGAATAATTTATTTTTAAGGCACAAGGGTTGAGTTCTACTCTAATTTAATGAAGAGCTTATGTTTGTACGTTTGTACGTATGCGGTAATCTTCGAAACTACTCATCAGTTTTCATATATTCATTTACCAACATTTACACTACCTTCAGAATGAGCGTCGCCTATAAATTATCCCATTTAATTTAAATGGTTTTTCGTGCCGAGCAATTATGTAACTAAAAAAACGGCCAAGCGAATGCGTTTTTTGCTAACTTTGCCTTAACGGTAAGAAGTGTTCAACTACATTCTATAGAAAAATTGTGAAATCAAAAAGGTTTGTAAAAAAGATCTGTAAGACATATCTCTATATGTTAAGGTTCATGTACAAATTGTTAACATACATTTAAAAAATATATCAAAAATTAATTTTAATCTCTCTTAATTTTTTTAGTAGGAAATATTGAAGTAGGATTTTATGTCATTGGACGGCGAAGAAACCTTTTTGAGTTTTACAACTTGTCTACGTTCACGAATTCTATGCGGGCGAAGTCGAATAGATATGTTTGATATCAATGCTTACACCATTTGGGCAATCTTTTGTATTTTAAATTTTTAGTGATTCAACCATCTCCCTCTTCTCTTGAACTGTTTTTCCGACAAGTACTAAAAATGTATAAGCACTGTATTTTTTACAGCAAAACAGTAGCCATTTGTTTTTTGAAGCTTTAAAAGGCTATATGATCTTTTAGTAATTGCAGATCTTTTCTTTGTCGTAAGCATCCTGTAGAGGCTTGAAAGTTAAATCTTAAATTTATTATCACCCTGAAAATGTATATTTCTCACACGGGTTTCTCATCTTTCTTCGTAGGTTAAAACTGATGTTTTCAGGTTGTATAAAGGTCTTAAAATCCATCCAGCTTGATCTCTAAATTTAACCGCTGTTTTCAGGAACTCCAGTTAAAATGAGTGAGAATTTATTGAAGTGGCCAAATAATATTTTTTATAAAAAAATTGACAATTGGGAGCGACCTCCTAGTCGTATCCAAAAGTTAAATGAAAGGAATCTGATCCGCCCTTATATTCACGTTGATATTATAAATCGGGCTTAGAAGTGGACTAAATCCTAACATCAAGTATATGGATTATTTTAACCTTTTAGAATAGTTCATGCAAATTGAACTGTGGTCTTCTCAAACATTTAACAATTGTTTGACTCTGTGTGCCAATGGTTTTAATGAAAAAATATTAAATTTTTCGTCTTTCACGAAGGCTTAATACCCTTCAGGTTTATGCGGCATACTACGTATTTTTCTAATTCTAAATTTTGTTACAGCTTTAAGGGACAGCAGTCTTACGTATTTGTTATTTAAGTGGTAACAGACAGACAAAAACAAAGTGATCCGGTAAAAAAAGGACTTCAACTATACTAGTTTATAAAGCTTTTTGACAAACAGAACTTTCAACTTGGGTTTTAAAAGTTGTGTCCCATTATTAATGTAATATTATGCTGGCCTTCTCCAAGGATCAGTTATTAGTCCTTTTTTTATAATTGCAAATGACAGCTTATGCCTTGAGACTTTTGACTGACTATATTAACATTTAAAAATTAATGCTGGGCAAATGCAAGCTTACTCATTTGGCAGAAAAAGAAATGAGTAATGATGCCCTACGGTCTCATAAATACAATAGGTCCTTACTTTACTAAGTACGAATAAGAAACGCATGTAGAAAAATTGCATATATTTTTTGGTCATATTTCAACAATTTGTTTATTATCCTTAACATTTTGAGTTATGTCATTGCGTACTCTTTTATCGACCATTTCGAGCTCTACATTTTTTCTTTAGAAAGCATTTAAATATTTCTTTCCATTAAGGCAGCGTTTTTAAAAACCGCGTTTTCATCCACAAAATAATTTGCTGTAAAAGGCTCTTCTATTAAAATAGCAATACAATACGTATATAAATTCAATATCCAGCCTAAAAGTGAATTCTTAATATTGCTGAAAGAATTTTTGAAATCAGATGAGTAGTTTCGAAGATAACATTCTACAAACAAACTTAAAAACTGAGTCGCTTCATTATGTTTGAGTAGATCAGGTTATCTTTCGTCAACACGTCAATTTGAAAATTTCAAGTCAAACAAAACCAACTTTAAAAAAGCGGCCAAGTGCGGGTGGGACACGCACACGAAGGGTTCGGCACCACGGTATAATAAACTTAACATTTTTTGAACTGTATAGTTATTACGGTGTAGATGACATAGCCTAGTGATAGATGGACTGACAGTTGGCATTTTTTGGCTCAATTTGCCAAAGTATCAAGGTGATCTACACTTGATATCCGATCGTACAAAATTTCTTAGGCAAATGTGCTTATTCTGTTAATTTTCCTGTTTTTTTGAGTGAACGTGAATTTGAATTTTTTCTACGACTTACCAAAGCACCTAATCTCAATAAGGCGAGATTAAGACTGGCAAGACTTGTGCCCTTCCCTTTTTTTTGTTTTGTGGAGTTTTTCATTTTGGCGTCATCTGACTTACACAAGTCTTTAAATGTGAACCTTTTAACGAGATGTAACTTCATATACTATCGGTCTTATTACTTTCCAAGGAAAGAACAGGTTTCAGATTTCAAGCCTTGGGTTGAGCTAAATGGACTTTCGGAGTAGTGTTAAAGCACTCCGATACTTGATAAATTTTGTGAATTTGAACATGTCGGAAGTAGCTCAGCTTTATGAGCCAGGAAATATTTTAAAGTTTTCGTTTAGTAAAGACATTATATTTCCTTTTACTTCATTTTTCAACAACCTGCAAGGGGGCTGGTCCAAGTCCGAAGGTTGTTGTTTTGAAATCACCATAGTCGAGACATTTAACAGATCTTATTTCGAATTGCGATGGGGTCATGATGACCAGTCTACAAATCACAATAACGAGTTTGAATTAATATTCAAAGTACCGCCAATAGTTTCCTTGGCGACTTCAGTTTCCTTTGCGAGTTTAACTCCTGCCTTCCATTTGAATATATTATGCAGTCCGATGACAAATAATATTTTATAACCGGTCTTCTTGAGGCGCATGATATCCGGATGCTGGTCGCATTTTAATAAGCATAACTTTGTCGAATAATAAAAAATACAACTTTTCATATTTTGATTTAATTCAAGATTTATTTCATCAATTTGGCGAACGTTTTGAAGCAACTTAGCAATTAATGACGTTGACGATATTTAAGTTTCCTAACAGTCTTGTAGCGATATCCATCGAGAAGTATTGGCTCTTCCGGGATGCCTCCAAGAAGAATGTTTTCCTCGACTGGAGGCAAATAATCAGTGGCTATTCCACCGAGGCTTCGACGACGCCTTAGCTTCTTTACAGTCTTGTAACGATATCCGTCGTCGGCAAGAAGGCCACTTTCCAAAGGAAGCTCTTCAACGGCAGACAATTCAACGGGAGGCAAGTATTCACTAAGAAGTCCACCAACCTCGCGACGATGCCTTAGACGAAGCTTCTTCACGGCTTTGTAGCGATATCCGTCGTCGGCAAGAAGGCCACTTTCCAAAGGAAGCTCTTCAACGGCAGACAATTCAACGGGAGGCAAGTATTCACTAAGAAGTCCACCAACCTCGCGTCGATGCCTCAGACGAAGTTTCTTCACGGTCTTGTAACGATAACCATCATCAGCCAGAATGATTGGCTCCTCTTGGATCTCCGGTGCCAGGTACTGGAGTGGTTCGATGACCTCTTGTAGCGGTGGCAAGTAGTCAGCTGGTAAGGCTGCCACTCCGGCGGATATGACCGCAAATGCGGCAAGGAAGAATTTCTACCAAAAAATTCACCATTAATCCTTTTGATCCTTCAGCAAAAGCTCGAAGTTTAACTCACCATAATTCAGCTGGTCTTCTGTATCTATCTGGGTTCGTATCTCTGAACTGAACTAGCCTAACTTGAATTATGAGTCCGTAAAATGAATAGCCTTATTTATATTCGATTCACTTCAGAAAATGTTGCATTCGCATCCAACTGGTTTTACGCGGTAGCCCCGAATTAATCCATTCAGAAGTTCGGCATTGGCATAGCCTAGGCGATGATATCCGAAAGTGTGAATGAATCATAATTTTTGACATCAGATATTGAGGAACTTTAAGCTGGTCTTTATTGTCGCATTCAAGTATGAATGTGGTTCAAACTTAATTTATGGTAAACGGACGCTTATTTAAATTGGGATTAAATTTAATTTAATCCATGATCGTGAAATTTATTCAGGCACGCGACAAATGTCAACTGGGTAGGGCCTGTGGGTCTATTGATTTATTTCTGAGGTTGGGGCAATCATGAATGTTTGCATCTTCGTTTTCGAAGACAATTTGAATTTTACAAGCCCGTTAGTATTTGTCTCCGTTTGTCTGTTCTCCGCAAACTGGCGGCCTTTAAGAAAGGCCTAAGATTAACTACGAGTACTTCATTGGGTTCCTGATTACTGAAGAAAATCCGCTGACTGCACTAGTTCTCCGTGGAATGACGCTGAACCGAAGATCTAGTTTTTGGGGGAATATCTTTTGACCGACTGACTAGTTCCCGGTCAAATTCTTGACTTTATTCACCACTGTTCGAGGTGTACTTGTATTTGTTGTTGATAATAAACATGATGATCAAATTTTGTGATCTGCAGTGTTTTATTTTTTATTACATTTCAATAAGCAGCTGTTTGTTCGTAGAATGACCATTCATAAAAGAGCTCTTTTCGAATATACCACGAGCATATGTTTCGTAGTTGCTTACGCTATCGGCTTGCCATGATCTTAGATTATTAAAAGCTTGAGAAATTTGCAGATTAAAAATGTCCTTTAATGTGAAGTCGGCTCAATGAAAGCAGCGGCTGATGTCACATACCATCAATGTCATTCAGCATCTACAGGTTGGCCGATTACGGAAAATAATAGAGCTTCTGATGAGCGCTGCATTCTACGCAACTGTTGTAACTCTTCATCAAGAAGAGGCACCGGGAAGCCTCTAAGTTCTGATCGCCAGAGAATGTCGCAGCTATGGTCGAAGATGTCGCACACGACAATTATCAAAAATTGGATATACCCGATTGTCTCTTTAGCGACATTTGTTGACAGAATTGAATATGTCCTTTTACAAATTGCATGAAGCACATCATATACTGCATCCAGTCCCGATTAAACTATGCCCACGCTCTCCTGCAACTGTACGATAAAGTAGACGATTTGCGGTCGAAATTTATTATGATCAATGAACGGATTCTTAAAAATTTGCACCCCTGTGGCGCTGAGAATCTACGTATCATTTTAGGAGAGACACTGGTGCGTCCCTTACGCCATGAATTGCGTTTATTTTCTGAAAGAACAGCGAGGGAAACACTGTGAGCATATGGCGTGAGCTGTGTGGCACGCAGCGCCATTACGTTGCAAACCACATTTCGTAGGGGCCAAAATAATCCAATTCAAAAGTTGGTTAACATCGACTTGTATAGCACTCGCCGCTGATGGTGATGGCCTGGCCAACGTCGTTCTCAAAGAAATGTGGACCGGCAGTGACTTTTTCAAGATGAATTGGACCCCCTTGGATTTCATGTGATTTTGTCCCAAATTCTACAATTTTGTTTGTTGACATACTAATTCATCCAAAAACGGACCTCATCCCTGAAGATGATTTTTCGATGAAAATTGGGGTCAGTTGCCAAGTGCTCCAGAGCTCATTCAGAGAACACACGACCTTTTCTACATTTGCAATATTAACCTCCACCTTGGTCATTTAAATTTTGTACGGATTCAGGCCCAAATCAGCGCGCAGAATTCGCCAAGTTGTGCTCTGCGAAAATCCGAGTTCTTGCGAGTGACACGAAATTGACACACTTTTACGGACAGCGGTGCTGTTTTGGGTTTATCGAAGCGTGTGTTAATTGACCGTTTACTGAATCAGTGGACTCAAATTTATCCATCACATTGCGAATGGTCCTCTCAGAAAGACGATGACATAGGTGAAGCATGTGGAACGTTCCCCGAACGGAACACCCATTTTTATAAAAAAAATTTATTAATTGCATGTGCGTCGAAATTGTCATCAATAATGGCTGCGCCAACTTGACTAATGTTATCTTCGAAAAGAAATGGTGAAAAATCGAAAAAGTGTGATTTCATTGTAAAAATATAAAAAATATAAAAGGGCATTACAATTGTGATTCCTCAAATTATAGTTTTAGTTGATTTCGAAAAAGAATATCGATGCAAACAAGCGATCCAAAAACGCAGAGTTTTAGAGACCTACGTACGTGTATAAAGGATTATGGACTTAAACAAAGGATTATGGAAGTAAAACCGAGTCTGTATCTAGTCCTTTGCTTAAGAACTGCAGATCAAAACTCGTTTGTAAGAAACACTTTATGTTTCGAAGGAATTTTTATAGAGAGATGGGTGACGTGTCATTCCAGGACCAAGGACCAAATAATTGTGTAACCCAATCTCAGATCAGGTCTTGCCTAGATATAAAAAGGAATGAAAATTCATCTCCAGTGCGAGTATTTTAAATATTGAATATCTTCTTGGGCTTTGGAAAATGCTGCTTACTTGGGTTCCATCAGTTAGATGTCTGACGCATATGCAAGCGTTTGAAAGCAAACTTATTATAGCTGAGATGAAGATGTTTCCTAATGAACCTTGGTTAAATAAAGCGTCCGAACATCCGACGATCGATCCATAAAGGATGAGTCTAAAGGCTAAAGAGGTTATTCTTTCCGCTCGTAAACCAAACAAACACTTGGCAACTGACGCACTTACTACTTAGTCACGGGCTTAAGAGTAGTTCGAAATTAATAATAATTTTGCAAAAAAACACGTCTTTCTAGGTATTTCTACGTAAAATGCGTTCGTTGTCATTGAAATTTTACATATTTTGAGGTATGGTGTTGTTGGCCCATTCATCTTCCAAGGCGACGATTGGAGAAGCGTCACAGTCAATGAAGAGTGCGGCCAAGACGCGGTTACCCATTTTTGATGTGCAAATATTGGGGCTGTGAACTTAGGCGAGCTATGGGAGAGATGGAGCTACGTGCGTCATAAGACATCCAAAAATCAACTAATGAACACCAAGAAAATTTCATTCAAAAAGTTTGTCCTGAAAATGGCGTTCTGTAATGCTAGCTCATTTAACTAGACGGAAGACGTCAGATTGCAAGTTTTTCTCATACAACTTTTTCATAGGTCTATATTTAGTAGCCTCTGCTAAAGCTTCTTTCCATCTATCATGGTCCTTTAAGTGAAATTTTATATATAGTATATACTCATTAACCTTCTCATCAACTATTTATACTTTTGCACTGCATTCAATTCTGAAACACCAGTACAATAGTGCTATGGAACGACTGCAAGTCCCATTTTAAGCGCAACTCCATGTGCATGACCCCGAAAATTCCCACATTTTTATGTGCCATGAAAAAGCTGAATTTTCGTTGAATTTCTTCACGATGCCTTCATCTGCAATCGTGATGGAATTACTGCTATAATAAAATATAGAAAAAAACATTAACCCCCGTAATGAGGTCCTAAAAATTAAACTTAAACAAATATTTTTAAGGCCGGACTGTCGAACCATAGATAGAGAGACAAGGCAGCATTCCACTCTTGTCGATCGCAGGCACGCTGCTGCCAGTTTTCTAGACCAAACGCTCTGGTGTCACTTGATCCTTAAAAGCAGGTTCGGTCATCCTTGTTGTCTTGAACGTGAGAGTTGTGATTTTAAAATCGTATTGTCCATTCGTTGGATCTGGTCAAGCCAGTATAGTCTTCGTATTTTGGTATTTTGGAGAAAAATTCTTCGTCCCATATGCGAGGAGACCCGCGATCTCAATAAGCTGCATCAAGATGAGGATGTATCTTGATGCAGCTTATTGAGATCGCGGGTCTCCTCGCATATGGGACGAAGAATTTTTCTCTCGAAAGTGTTCAGCGGTTTGTAAGGGTGAGACTTCGCCGAATAACCATTCATTCGTGGAGTTGGTATTTTCTCCGCTGAAGGTAAACTCCTTTACCACCTCGTCCTGTGCGGTAGACATATGTTTCTTTGCTTTGTGGCAACATGTACTTGGTTTTGTCCTGGTTGACTTCAAGACCAACTCGTTTCGCCTGTTCTTCAGATGCCGTAAAATCCTCGCTGAGCGCAAGCGATGATGTCGATATCGTCTGCATATCCCAGACTAATTTGTTGGAGAAAGATCCTTCCAGGCTTACGCCAGCGCTGCGTACTATCCGATCTAGCACAAGATTAAAAAAGTCACGTGAAAGCGTTTTTCCTTGTCAAAATCCGGCGCATGTTTGGAATAGTTTGGAGGAACTGTTTCCAAATTGCACGTTCCAGCGTCACGCGGCACAGCTGGATAAATTTTGCCGGAATCGTGAAGTCGGCCATACCCTTGTAGAGATCAAGATTTTGAATTCTATCATATGCGACTTTGAAGTCGACAAAGAAATGGTGAGTCCCGACTTGAAATACGTTTGTCTTTTCCAAGTTTTTAGTCGATCTGCCGGGCCGGAAACTACACTGGATGTACGTGCCGAATAGTGTGTTGTATAAAGGCTTCAGACGTTCACACAGTCTGAGGCACAGATGGGGCACATAGAGCCAATAGTTCAGTCAACAAGCATGGCTTCAACACACATACTTGGCTGCTAATTTGGTAGAAGCACCCTACTAAAGTTCCACTGGAAGACTATCATCGAAAGTATAACTGCCGAAAGAAAAACTGCTTTTCGGAGTCGCCAATTTACTGATCGTCCAAGATCCACTATTTCACTTAAACACTCACCAAATAATTTCTAAAGTGTCGTTAGAGTAAAGATTAAACTGAAACAGAGGATAACTTCTTTGGTAACAAATACTCGGTGACAGGACAATAAAAGCTAGGAGTCAAAATCGAAATAAAACTAGTTTTCCAACATAGATGAAAATAATCGCAAGGAAGCAGACTTAGACAAAAGAATGAGTGATCACCTAATCACAGCCAGTTTCTCTGAACCAGCCGAGCCCTTATTTGCAAATGGAAAGCCCCTTTATTGCTTCTGTGACTTGATTTTTCGACAGTGGCTTAAAGAACTTTTTTTTTTAAAAGCGCAGTGTTCTAAAGGTGTAGTACTTTGCAGAGGGGGATTCTTAAAAATTGTATAAGAGAGTTTGGCAGCAATTTTCCACGTTTTTATCCACCGAATTGACAGTGACCAAATTGTACGAATTCGTCCTTACACGGATCCTCAAATTCCTGCAAAGATCTAGCTTTTAACTGCACGTCCAGTGTCATATCGAGCAAGTAATAAGCTAGGCTCCAAGCTCATCAGGTTGAGAGCTTGTAAATCTTTACTCGTACTGAGTCACAGTTAATATGTTCCAAAATTTCTGATACATTTACATTTATAAATAAAAGCTTTTGTAAGCAATTTTAAATTTTTTAAGACTTACCTTAAAGAACTTTCCCAGAGCCTTGTAATCCAGTCCGTCCGAACAATTGAATACGACGCATTTCTTTGCTACAGATTTTGCAAGATCCTTGCAGGTTTCTGTTTTACCAGTTCCAGCAGGACCTTCTGGTGCACCACCCAAACACAGTTTCAAAGCACCCATCAAAGTTCTATAATTGGTTATAAAAATTACATTGTCAAATCTCATAGGAGTTAGGCCTCACCTAAAACAACGATCGGTAAGTGGAGTTACTACCAAACGCGATATATTTCCAAGATATTCCATTCCGTATTTGACGTCAGTTACCACCATACTTACGCACACGTATTCTACTCTATCTGTTAACGAAAAAGAAAGATGAAACAATCCTTAAAAAAATTGACAAATTGAGTCATCACTTGAGTCGGTTTTCCAATAGTAACGCAGTTGGGAAATCCAATCAAAGTCCGTTAGTGCCGCAACATTTTGGTCAATCATAAACTTGACAACATCTCGAGCTAAAAAAACAAAAAAGGATTTTCGAAATATCATTCAAACTGACAGGAAGTCTCCTCCATTATACCATGTACATCCAAGACGATAAGTGCTTCGACTGTGATTCGAGAACCTGATGAAAGTTCCGTTCGGACTAGCTGCACCAAGTCACCTATTTGTAGGTTGCATTTTTCCAAGTATCCTGGAATGTTTGCGGCCTCAATAGATTCTTCTACCTTAAAAATTATACAAGAATAATAAATGAAACTTGGTCAATCTTTGAAAGCCTACCTCATATGTCCATGCCATACAGGATATCCCCTGAGCTACTTGGCCGGGACAAGAAGTAACCCACGATTTTCTTTCGATCTGATAGTACTCCTCCCAAGCGCTTTTCATTTGATCCTGAACACTTTCGAGCATTTCAATTTCTACTTCTTTAAGCCAAAGTTCAACGAGTCCCTGTTTAAATGACATTAAAAAGAAGCTGAGACCAAACCTTCTGGTTCGACAACAAAATGTCCTTACGTTAGCCAGCTGAGGATTGATTTTACGGCTCAATTTAACCACTTCATTTTCAGCTGATATCATGGCGCCTATTTCTAGATTATCATCAAAAGTCAGGCATTCAATCTGGAAAAGAAATAAAACTGAATGTGAAGTTTCGAAAAAATCGAAAATGCATTCTCTGACTTTTAAAAATATGTTTTACAGATTATACCGAGAGTCCTTGCGTTTTGAACCACCGCAACTTTCAACGAGAATGGGTGGTAAATCAAAGAAGGAAAATTAATGTTTAAGAAAGGAATTGTCATCTTTAATTTTGAAAAGATTCAATTACAGGCCATTGTGGAGTCCATCGAAGGTGAAGACACTCGAAAATGAATCCTCGTTTATTTTTGCTGAGGCCATCATTGATTCAGATTTGAAGTCATAGTAAAGCTGTATATACTCTTACAAAGTGTCTACAGTATTTTAAAATTAAAGGCAATTCACAAATGAGCATACAGGAAAGAAGTGGCCCAAGCATTGATCCTTGTGGTGCATCAGAAAAAAGGAAAATTGGACAATTATAACTAAATCAAGTCACAGGAAGATGAGTAAGAGGTCATTTAGTCATTGTCAAAAGCTTGCCAAATTTCTAGGCTTAACTGTCAAGAGGAGGGGGACAAGTAGCGTCTTTGCTTCTAGTTCGGCCATGACAATCATCTCAAACACTTGAGACAGGAATAGGAGAAGTGCGAAAGCCGACAAGTGGAACAGGAATAATTTCCAAAGGTGTTGCTACATTTTGATTGTAGTCCAGTGAAAGTCAAACTTTTCATGAGAGTTGGAAAGTTATCGACGAAAGTTAAGTAGTTGAAAAATATTGAAAAACATTTATTCATTCAACCCGGTTTTAAATGATCAACAGGTGACCCGTCCTATATAGTTCAATATATCAGTATACTATGCTTTGTTGGGTAGTTCCTTGCACAAAATCGCAACTATTATTGGAAAATATACTACTCTCGATACGGAATCTTCATTGTATACCTTTATACATCGAAGGTGTTTTAGTGAACTTGGTTCTCTTACTACTATGAGCGCGCGCTGGAGTTTCTCAAAGTGCTTAAGAAGATTCATTTCTATCACCTTATTATAATCTTATGAGATCATAAGGTCTCAAGGCTGTCCCATGGCTTTCCGATGCATGAAGTCCAATCTCGTTATTAGAGTTTTGCTTTTGCTGCCATTCTGCTTAAGGTGAAGCAGATTAGAGATGATTATTCAAAATAAAAGAGAGAGTCGGAGATAATATGGAGCCCTGAGGTACACCAGCATTTACAAAGCGAATTGCGAACTTGAAGTCGTCTAATACAATTTAAGCCGAACATCCCGAAACAATGAAAATGCTGTTGCTGTTTGGTTTTTTAGTGCTCCAAATTTGATAGCTCAGGCGAGACATGTGTAAAGGCCAAACATGCTCAGTTAGCACGGCCTCTTTATCATGGACTGACTTACACTTGAACAAGGCTTACACCTTGGTGGATCTTAGATCTTGGTCTTAAATCTTGCAAATATAGTTCGCGATAACCTACCTGCCTGAGTGTGAAATTTTCGGTGAGTGGGCCTTAGAAAAACTGGAGGAAGATCCGGTTTTTCTATCCAGAAATTGTTTCCAGGGACGAAGTTCATTCCAAAGCTGCCTTAACTTTTGTTCAGAAGAGCCAAGGCAATACAAGAGCTGTCAATGCATCCGAAAAGATGTACTGTTTGACTTGATTTATGGTCCGGCGAAATCGTTGGTCTGTTTTTTGTTTTTCACAGACGATCGTAAGAGCAACGATACTTTTGTTACGGAAAATGAACAAGATGAACCTGGTCACACGCGACTCGATGACGAGTTGAGAATTGAGTTCGGTGAACAATTTTTCTCTCGTTTTGGACCGGTGTATTAGCGGGTAAGATCGGATCAACACCTTGAACCTTTTGCTACAAAAACCAAACCCTAGATCGTATATTTCATTCGCTAACGATTTATAAGCATTTTCGAGACTTAAAAAAGCAGAGGCGTGAGAGAGACATTGCACATTATTGGGACAGTCAACACAAATGCTGTTTAACATCAACTCGGAAACACAGGAAAAGAGTGCGGCAAGCAATGAAGTTTTAAGTGAGCGAGAATCTCATACCGGTCCATTTGGTGTCTATGAATGTCTTGTTTCAAAGGTGTTAACGACCTATTTGCATTCGCTCAATTCGCGTTATTTTATTCTTCAATCACAACAGAGATCATGACATCATATTTACGAGCCACTAAAAAACGATATTGGAATACGTCGATAGAATCACCACTACTGAATAACCATCCACTGGGATTTGAAATCAGCATCTATCAATTGACCCATTTGAGAGAATGTGCTTCAAAAACTGCGGCATCCACATGTTTGCCCAACCAAGTTTAAATTAGGTCGAATGCAGCCTTGAAAAATTTTCAAATTTTCAACAAATTTTGTGCCCTGGCTTGACCTTGGATTGCAACTGAAATAAACACGAAGAATAGCAGAACCTCTTTCCTCTTTTCGAGAACTCCCGGCAGACGCTACAATATCTTTCTCATTACATTTAACATCACTCACCCCTTCAAAGCACTTCTTGAGATGAGGCTGGACTCTTAGTGGATCCTTGGTCTCAGATAGAATTTCCAAAAGTTCATCGTTCGATAGGAAGAAGAACCTCGCAAAGAACAAACGTTTCTGCTCCAAATAGGTGTTCAGCCCCTTTTGCACACACTCCAAATCTTCCAGCGCTTTCCTAAAGACCTGCAGCAAGTTAGGGTAGTCAGTAGCCTCAATGACTCCACGATGTTGGTATGTATGCTTCATAACCTTCCGCCAAATTTTGTCAACCTACACAAAAAAAGAAGAGAAAAATCCATCTTTGTATCTCAATATTGCTATCTTCGAATCGTACCGTTTTGAAATTTCTTCCTTCGACAGGCATTTGTCGCATAATATCCTCCGAACTGAAAATCGGTTCCAAATACATCCATGTGGCTTGGACCTGAGTCCATGCGTCCATTATATCCAACATTGTTATGAGTTTAGCCTCCCAATCATCCGCCTTAGTGCCGAGTGCAACAATAAACGGCGATCGTCGCATCGCTTGCGATTTCATAACCTGATCGTCCAGAATCGTCTGAATGTCATCTAGAGCCGAAAGGATATGCGTATCGGAATCCCGATACTGCACAATTTCGAACTTGACGTCCTCCCATTCGCGCTGCATCGCTACCAAATGACAGTTCAGCTCATATTCCTTGCCGGCGGCGTTGCCCACTTCCTCGAGTTCGGGTAGGATGCTCATAATGTTCGCATCCACCATGTCCTTCAAGGATGGATACAATTGCGGATTCATTGGCTTGTGTAGTCTTTTTGAAATAATATCCCAATGTCGCTGCTCGAGACCCTGTCTACAAATGGCGTCCAACACTGGAATGAAGACCTTGAATTTGTCAAGTTTTACTCGGAGCTGTTCGGTGACTCTTTTTGCCACAGCATTAGTGGATAGTTGACGTCCCAGCTTGTGTATGACCTTTTAGAGGAATAGAGTGATATTTGAGGTGCTGTAATTAAAAAAAAAAAAGAAGATAGTTACCTTGGCCATGTTCTCAACTTCTTCTCGAATAGCATCGGCATTGAGGTTCTCAAACGGACCGTACATCCTAGAAGAGAAGTGAATGACAATTAATATTTTTTTTTTATAAAATTTTCTCGCTCCTTCTGGGGTTATGACTACCCTTATAATGCAACGAGCAGGATTGAAAGATTGTGTAATGGTTTGAAACTCAGATGCTTCATGGATGTAGTCCGAATTGAAGAAGAGAATATGATATCGAAAAATTTGTATTCGCTCAATTCACAGTATTTAAATTGTTACTATACACTACAGAGACAATGGTATCATCTTCACGTTAAATAAACAACAAGATATTGTAATAGGTCGACAGAGTAAGTACTGCTGTGCGACCACACACTATTTCCGAAATTTGGGCCTGTCAAATGATCCACTTGAAAGGTATGAGCTTCACCAACAGCGCCATCTAGAAGTCTACATACAGCTAGCAGCATGCATCGAAACTGTCTACTGTTGAAAAAGAAGTCTTCCAGTAACGGTCAAAGATAGAATCTTTCATATCTAAGCCGACAACATTTTGAGTCTTACAGCGGCAAGCTTACAAGTCATTGTACTGAAAAATGGAATCGGAAGGCTTCAACAGCTTAAATTTTTTGTTTTCATAAACACGCTTTAATGGGTCTATGAATACCCTTATAATGATGGTACATAACATTAGTGAAAAGGCTCAGGAAGAAAATTTGAGTATGATTACCAAACTTATGAGATTTTTTTACCTTCACGTTTTTGGGTGAAAAAAAAAGCATCCTTATACTTGACTGCATTACCGAATTTGGGCTTGAGTGTGAGTTGAGGAGCATTCCTGAAGAGGCGGGTGTTACAGCTTAAGTACTGAGAGATAAGAATAAAGCTGGCTTTTTCTCTGGAGAACTTTTAATGAAAAAAACTATGATGGAATGAAGGCAAAAGAGATTTTCGGCAACTATGTGTTCTATCGCCCGAGCAGGCTTAAGATGGTCTTTGGGGCACCCGCCCAGATATGCGATATACGCACCAGTTTAGGGCCGCTTAAGGAAAGACTTTTGGTTTCAGAGAGGCGACGGCCATTCGATTTATATGTTTAGCTCTGAGTTTTATGCTTTCGATGCATAAAATTCCGCTTTGATCTGCAGACCTCATTAAAACATTTTACATATATCGGAACTTTATTAGTTTGACAAACGTTGCGGATCCATTATAAACCCCGAAGGCCGACAATCTTACTTAGTTCCAATGTGAAAAACTGGATTAGGTGTAGCAGACAGGAGATAAGTTATTGAAGACTAAGAGAATCGGGGACAAATCGGGTACACCAGCATTTAAACAGTCCATATCAAGTCTACACCTACAATTACTACTTGGCATTGAACGGCTCAAAATTTAGTTTCTTATCAGTTGAACAAGTTATTCATCGAAATTGCGAGCCTGACGGAAGTCTACCAATTGTTCATCGATTCACTTGACAGAATGTTTCGAAAACAGTGGCTGAAAACAAATTTAAAAAAAGTTACAGCCTCAATAATACATGTAATTAAATTTTATACCCTCTCTCAAAACTTTAGATGGAAGTCATGAAAATTGAATCTTTTTTTTCAGGTTAACAATGGAAGAATCTGTTGCACAAAGAGTTTGTTTTTTTTTTTTTTTTGTAGGAATCGCCTTGGTTTTAATTAATGTGCTTGGCTTCGAGGAGTGACAGAAAAAAGTGCGTATGTTTATACAGCCTCTAATTTTCGAAGACCGATCTTAGACTTGGCCACTCATGCATCACGCATAAACACATATTCAAAAAGAGTCGCCTGCGTTGAGTCGTCTTTGCGAAGAAAAATCTGTCCTGCAAAAAAGTTCTTTCAACCAAAAAAAGCATATCCGATCGTAGTCTTACATGTCTTTTTTCAAATTTCAATATTGATCATATTAAAAATGTATTTAGCACTATAGAAGCTCTTGATCTCGAAAACTTTATTTTATCTAACACAAGCCACTAAAAACAACCAATCAGAAACCCCGGCAGGTAACCCTAGTCAGAGCACGTAATTTTAGTTGAATTTTGAGGTTTGCTGACGTAATCGAAATGTCAAACACATTTTGTTATTTGATAGTTGGTACTTCAATTGGCAATCAGTAAAAAAAATGTTCGATCGGATGTGTAGTTTCTGTTTCTTTTTTATTTCCGGAAAGGAAAAAACGTATCGCTAGCTCACAAAAAGTTATGTGCTGTTTATGGTGACGAAGCTTTAAAAGAACGGTCGTGTCAAAATTGGTTTGCCAAATTTCGTTCTGGTGATTTCTCACGCAAAGATGACCACTTGAAGTTAATGACGACCAACTTAAAACAACTTTACTGTGTACGAAAACTCGATGTATGGGTTCCTCAAGAACTGAAAGAAAACCATTTGACACAACGCATTAACATCTGCGATTTGTTAAAGAAACGTTATGAAAATGATCCATTTTTAAAACGATTGATAAAAATGGGTTGTTTACAACAATGTCATTCGTATTAGATCGCGGAGCAAGCCAGGTGAACCAGCTCAAACAACATCAAAAGCTGATATTCATCAAAAGAAAGCTATGTTATCAGTTCAGTGGGATAACAAAGGAATTGTTTACTTTGAATTCTTACCACCCAACCGAACCATCAATTCAGTTGTCTACAGTGAACAACTAACAAAATTGAACAATGCAGTTGAAGAAAACCTGCCCGAATTGACAAATTGAAAAGGTGTTGTATTCCATCATGCCAATGAAAGGCCACACACATCTTTGGTCACTCGGTAAAAATTATTGGAGCTTAGTTGGGACGTTTTGCCACATCCACCATATAGTCCTGACCTTGCCCCATCTGATTACTTTTTATTTCGATCTTTGCAAAACTCCTTGAATGGTAAAAATTTCAATAATAACGATGAAGTCCAATCGTACCTGGTTCAGTGTTTTGCTGATAAAAACCAAAAGTTGTATGAACGTGGAATTGCAATGCTGCCAGAAAGATTGCAAAAGATCATTGCTCCTAATGGGCAATACATAACAGAATAAAGTTATTTCGTTCCTCATTAATAAGGCTAATATAACCTCTTACTTCCTTGAAGTAGCAAATCTAAGCTTGGTCACACTTACGAACTGTGCAACATCAAGGAAAATATGGCCGGAATACAAACAATCAAAAACAAAAGATCTTTTTCGTCGAGCCCGTCATGATATTACTAGATTAGTGGCGGTCTGAACAGGACACTGGCCGATTGGAGATCATGCCATTAAGCTAGGTATCCCACACAACTCACATTGTCGCAGCTGAGAGGTAGACCCTAACACACTTCTTTTGCGACTGTCCGGCTTTTGCTAGAGCCAGGCAATGGGCGCTTGGTAGACCCTGCTTCAACTCAATTAATGAGATTTCTGCTAAGGATATTAAGGAACTAATGTCCTTCCTAAATACCTCGGGCTGGATATATGTCAAATATACCAAAATAACATCATAAATAAGGTAACAGAGCTGTTACCTTAGTGCTAATTAGGTTCTCACTGAACCACCACTTTTACCTACCTACCTTTTTCGTTCCATGAACTAATTGTCTTTTATTTTCTAAAAATATCCGCCATTACTTAGTTGCCAACCTGATAATTCAACTTATTCTGAAGCTTTTTTTTGTCAGCTAGGGATTTCGGATTATAGCTTTTTCTCAGCACTACCGGAACGTACATAGATGTCGAAAAAGATTCGTGCGTTTCTTTTGGACCGAGAAAGGCTATACTCATCTTGTAATTCATATTTAAGCCCATTGATGCAATAGGGTCGAAGGCTCTGAAGATATCCAATATGGACTTACTTATTTCGAACCTAAGACTTGGTATCTTTACGTCTTAAATCAGTTTTGTAGCGTGCATTAGCGAATGATTCCTGTTGAGCACAAATTAATAATATCTTCTTTAAAAACCTTTCCGAGAATAGCCTTCTAAAAACAATGGAATCCAACTCAAAGGTGTCAAAATTTTGAGTTCTTTGATCGCACCAATTAAAAATGTTAATCTAAACAGTGGTCGACGAATTAACAAATTCTTCGCGAATCTAGACCCTTGCCTCACTATTTGCGTGTATGCATTATATAACTTGTTTTAGACTCCTATAGTGACTGCCTTTTTTTGTATCAAGGAATTTTGCAGTTCCACTCAATATCAAAAAGTTATTTATTTTTCTGATTCACTTTTTAACCATTCTTACCACAAATCATGATTGTTCTCGAACTCGTAGGCTGTCTTCCACATTTTCTCAATTGGTTCCATTTTCTCCACCATTTGGGTTAGTTTCGGAAATACTGATATATCAATTTGAAGCAGTCCCTCATCGACATTGATCGCCTTTGCTTCCCTGCTGCATTTCTACAAAAAAAAAAAACAATAACATCCTTAAATCATTTACACATCTAATGACGAATCCGTTATACCTCCAGAGTGTCATACAGTGCATTGACAGTGTCCACTTTCTCTTTCAGCTCTTCAAGTGTAAGGATTTCATTTGTTTCCTTCATTCTAAAGCCGTCCATGCGTATTTTCTCCGATGCGATAAACTTTTCGAAAAGGGCTCGTTTCTCGCTGAAAAAAAAAAAATCGAACAGAATTTTTAAACGAAAGACCCAAACTAACAAAAACTCACCGCAAAGCCACTTCCAGATTATCCCGTACGACAGTGAGTCGTGCCGCACTCAACTCCAGTACTAATTCCAATTCCGATGGCAAAAGGAACGTCCTGCTGTTCAAACGGATATCATCACCTGCAAAAAGGAAAACAACAATTCATGCACTGCGATTTGACTTGCAATAAATCTCTTGGGAATAGGGAGACGGCCGGCGCTGCATTACGGACGTTATCTGGCTCAAATGTCCTAATGACTTCACGCTGGACAAGTGCATTGGTTTTTTGGGTGAGTATCAGGCTCCCACAATTGGTGCGGTCACCAGAAAATCTTCCAACGTGAGCCGTCTCCGAATGCCCCATCATGATGGAGTATCGCATGCTCCCTTACTGCTCAGAGTGGTGTATTGCAGCAGGAATTGGACCCGTTTGGCCACAATTTTAATGTCGTCCTTTATTTTGAATATCCTCTCGTCCCTGCAATCGTTTAAGTAGTTCTGCAATGCAACCACCCCGGCTGTTTCCTCGGGTCGTTCGCCGGCCTTCATGGACATCTCCTCCAGTTCGTCGCATATTCTGAAATGGAAATTTTCAAAGTTTAAGGATACACAATTAGTGGTGCCCGAGGACGTCGCGTCTGGCTTATGCTCCTTTTACATGTGAGTGCGTGTGTGTGTTTGTGTGAGGTTTGTGGCACTTTTGGCATTATCCTGTGAATTATGCGATGGATTTCCAAGCATCGAGGATTGAATTGCGAATGCAAATATGCATCACATCGGTAGGGACACATTTTATAAAACCGTGGTGTATCCTTGACGGAACAACTGCGGTTGTGTTTGTGTGTGCGCCGGTAATGGGTGATTTAATGTGCGAGTTTAATTAGTCAATTTGATGTGAATTATCGCTCTGAAGTGATAATTATCCTGTGTTTGATTATGCCCTGTGCGTGTGAGGATTAACAAGTGTGCGAGGCAGATCTAATGTGGATTAATCTTTGTTTTGTAATTAGGATTGAATTGGGTTGAAGCTTTATAAGGCTTCGAAAGCGTATGAAGAGCCAATTGTAGACGAATTTTAAATTAACTGAACACTTCTTGACGCTTTTACAGACATTAGAGTAATGAGTGATTAAGGCGCTTCAATTAGGAAGAGCAGCGTTGGAGGAATGTTGTTTTCGAAATTTTAACAAACGCAGATGATGTTTATTAGAGCGTCTGACTGAGAATCTTGCAGACACTTCAAATTTCACATTTTGTGTTTTGTGATTTATTTTTAGTCCCTGAGGAATATCCACCTTGTTTTAAATTAGAAACAGAACCATGACGAGGCGGTGTGTAGAGGAATACAAGACCTTGAACAGTACAATGGCTCGTTCTTGGCTCCAAGTTTCGAGTGGAAAATAACATTTTTTGGAAAGGTCGATCTTCCAAGGAAATAGCAGGAAAATATCGGGTTTGCTTTTAGATGACGTATTCGATCAAGGCGAGCTTTTGGTTTTCGATATTAAGGAGCCTGATGGGCTCCACAGAACACTTAAGCGTCTTAAACATTGCACAGATGGAGAACCCCGAAGCAGCCATGAGTAGAATATGGTTACCCCCTTTAAAAATCAGGAAAGTAAAACGCCGTGAAACAAGCTTAAAAAGACCGCTCAAATTCTCTGACAAATTGTGGGATGAAGGACCGGGCAAGAGCTGCTGATCTTATGATGCCATCGAGCCAAGCGCTGCGCCACCATCTTTCTCGATTACAGGCGGGATAAGCTGGGATCAAGAGCAAGAAACTTGCGGCCATCTTCTAATTAAGCAAAGAAATATTGTCGATGTGGAGGAATGCAGTTAAATGGGACTACCTGGAAAGAAGATCTTCTTCTGAAAAATAGTGATATCATCGTATTACGTATTTACAAGTACCTACATTGAAGAGAGTCTGCCCCGCAAAAAGAATATCTTAGAATCAGTTATAAGAATCAATCACCTAAAGCCGAGAAGCCTCTTGACTCATTCAAATTTGTCAAGACGTACTCAATGCAATTCTCCAAAATGACGCTTAGCAACGTAAATGGTGTTTTGAACTGCTCAAGTCTGCCGTCCCGGTTGAAATAATACTCTAGACGAAGACAAACGTTGACTGAAGGAGGTTTTCGAGCCCAGCCTCAAGCAAGATTATGTATCGACTGAACGAGAAGAAGCCAAAGAAATACTATATACGTACGCCAAGGTAAGCAAAGAAGGTCAAACAACTCTAAAGATTTACGGACTTTTGAATGAAATAAATCGCTGAACAAGAAGAATCTTTTAATTGTTGCACGGAAGAAACGCTTGCCATACTTGGATTTCGATACTCTCAATGGAATAAAGCTTTACAAAAGGGAAGTATTTCCTAAGGCAACCGCGGGTACGATATTTTCCCCATGTAAAAATAGCTCCAAACCCCAGTCTTAATATCTGATCGAAGATACTTGATTCGAGGGTAACTCATACTTCAGGAATACTGGAAAAAAAATCGAAACAAAATCATAGAAAACTAGTCTTAATCGAATTTGGTCTTGAGCCATCGCATAATGAACTAAGATTGCATTATGAGTGAAATGCAACCAAAAACGTGATCCGACATTACCTCTCAAAATATTATCTCAGAATAAATGCTAAATAAATGGAATCACCCCTTCGTCAAATTTCAAAAAGACGATGAAAGATAATTTACCACTGTCAGGCAAAATAAACCTTTAAATATTCGTTATGACCGAAGGTGAAAGCAGGGATATCCAGCTGCCAGTACCGACCTACTGCATGCCGAACTTTTCAAAGTATGCCCGATGAATGAAATTCGAGCTTCATTTGTTCTATTCTAAAGAGAGGATGCCAACTTAAATGATCAAACTGGGCCTTCTTTACATCGCCTATGAAATCTTTTTGATATGAGCCGTACCAAGCCGTGCTAAGTTCTTGCATCCCTCCAGAACTTGTCCAATTAAAGGCGAAAACTCGGTAAGGGAACGAGTTAACCGATATATTTGATAAAGGTTTTTTAGACAAGATGATGCGCTGATTTTCGAAACTAACACTCTGCAAAGTCTTTCAAAAATCTATTTAGCTATAAGCGTATGCTTACGATTTGAACACAGGCTAAGAATGGACTCAAGATGAATGAAGTTAAATCAAAGTAACTGCTGTCAATAAAAAAAAGTACTAAGCACAGGTCTAAACGATTTTATCTATTTCCGATCCTCATTGAAGTTAAATAAGAAAACCAGCGCAAAATCACTCTTTCAAACGATTTGGTATTTCGGTCAATAGTGAGTAAGAAGGTCCTTTAAAAAATAATCATGTATTGGTTTGCAAGTCATCTTATGAGGATGATTACATCTATGATACGCGAAAAGAAATTCGTGGTAAAAGATAGAAAGTACACGAAGACAAAGGTTTTTGACGCTATTAATGGTCTGTTACAAGGCACAGTTTCGGCACCAGCACTCTTTAATATTCACGTTTCTAAAGTACTGAGGGATTTGGATATTTCAATAGCATTCGCTGACGAAATTATCTTGTTAGCTCATGACTCAAAAATTAGAGAAATACAAAACGAACTTCGATCACACTGCCAGGACTGGAAACTGAAGATAAACAATTCCAAATGTGAAACCATATTGTTGCGCACCACAGTAGGACAGGGTAATTCAGACTTGTGACGCAATTGGAAAAATATGGTGATTAAGACTTCAAATGGACTTCACATCGAATCGAAGAGAATATATTTCGTTTCAAATCACTATGCAATTGGAAAACTGCGCAGAGAGAGAGCATGGAAATATTTGCCACGCCTTTGCTGCCTGGAAAGTGATGTTTACAATTCGGCTGATCTTTCTCAATTTTCATTGCTATTTTATCATACCGATTTTTACTTACAGTACTCAATGGGTAAGCGTGGGTTTTTTCCGCGCGTTATCTATTTAAAAAAATGTTATTTCATCCTGTGATAAATGTATGGATTATAAAATCAACCCTTTGACAATCTTTGATTTAGTCTTAGTTTCTAAAAACCTTGCAGGGAACGCAAGCAAAAATAAATTAAAAGAAATATAAAATGGACTCCTTCCAGCGAGGAAAGCCTATAACACGCCCAGCAAAAGTGCTTACGCGCACCTATAGGAGAAGCTGTGAAGAAAACATCAGAATTTGTCGGATTTTCGGAGAGTTATCTACAAAATAAGCAAAAAACATCAAACTGAAACACTACAATCACCCAAGAAGAAAATTCCTCACCGACACTGGAGTTGGACAATTTCGATTTGGAGGCCATAAAGAGGTTTATCTACTGCCCAAAAAAATCATTACATTAAACAAAAAATCTTTTATGAACTTGAAATAAGCATAAGCAAGATATCACTTTGGAGAGTTTGTCTTGGACTGATGGAAGTACGGAAGGCTTAAAAAAGTCTATGGGAGAAGGATAACGGCTTAATATTGCACATGCTGGTGGATCAAATGGATTTGTCGATGGCGCTCTTCTCATATTCATATCTGGATCGAAGTCTTGTGACTATCATTATGAGATGAACTTTGAAAATTTCTTCATCTGGTTAATAGAAGAAATTCTGCAGCATGGAGGAACCGTCGGTTATTATAATGGACAATGCTTCATATCAGAACAAATTAAAAAACCGTACGCCAACTGGTAGAAAATAATATTGCACACAGCTCTTCAGTGCTTTAAGTTGAAGTTTATGATATAGTAAAACGAAATAAGATGGATCCGCAGCGTGAAATAGACGACTTGATAAGATCAGCAAGGCATGAAGTACTCAGGCTAACACCATACCATTCGGACTTAAACCCAATTGAGAATATATAGGGTGTTGTTATATCAAGAGTGGCGGGTAGAAATACTACGTTTAATCTGGATACCGTCAAGAAATGCATAATAAGGCAAAACATTCATTCTTCCTCTTAAAACAATAACTGAGAACTATAGATCTTTAACCATTCTTCGCTCAAGTTGTCAATACC
The DNA here is from genome assembly GCA_963555765.1 of Orthonevra nobilis. Classification (NCBI taxonomy): domain Eukaryota; kingdom Metazoa; phylum Arthropoda; class Insecta; order Diptera; family Syrphidae; genus Orthonevra; species Orthonevra nobilis. Next base: position 129,518,806 of record OY743225.1, on the reverse strand, counting down.
CACTTCACTAAAAAAATAATGAATGCATAATCCGCACGTTCTCTCTACAATCACACTTGGCAACAGCAGCTTCTTATTTACTGTACACCTTATCCACCAATCGTATTCACGTAATGATCAGTCAGCGTTGAGAAACTTTTGAAATATGGTCCACAATAGATGCACGTGGGCAATGAGTTTTTTAAGTTTCACAAGTAATCTCGCTAACCCAACAGGCGGACAAGAAGGATATTGTAGATTGGGAATCTTGTATTTCCTCTTATCAGAACCACAGCCATAAAGATATTAATTGACTTATCTTTTGAGGTCAAACAATATTAGTTGAATTCACTGACTTCAATCGATTGAAAATGAATTCACTGCTGATTACAACTAATGTGAATTCAATTGATTTTCGAAAAATAAATCAATTCTATGATTGTTAAAAACCGAATGCTGATTAAAATCTTTTTTTATTCACAATCTTTTTTGAATTCAATTCAATCAAAAGTTTGAATGCATTGAATTAAATTCTGTAAATGCATTTTACAACTCTCGTACAGTGGTACGGAACCCTTTGCATGCGTGTTGGACTTGCACTTGGCAGTTGTTTTTTTGCCTTCACGTTTTTAAAGTGTGGGGAGAAGGTTCAATGAAGTGCTGCGAAGGGCTAAAAACGATTTGGAATGCTCCAGAAAGTGTCGTGTACAACCTTACGTGTTGCTGGAACATGTAGAGTCAAAAATTCAAATGTCGCAAGTGTCAAAAATCATAAAATCAAATCAAATTCTCTCACGTTGCATGTGTGGAATCTACTTTGTAAAAAATCAATACATACCTCCTGTTCTCGTTTAGATTCAGCGTCATAAAGTAGTTTGTTATAAAATTGATAACATCTTGGACAAGCATCGCCAGCGCTAGATTAACATGCCTGTTATCCAGCATGAACAAATTCAATGGAACAAAGTCCTTCAGAGCGTAAGTGCCCTCCACCAGCTCTCTCAATTTGACCATTAAATCCTCAATTGCCTGTAACGATTGAAAAATTGTACGTGCCACCATTAGTGTCCTGATTGGAATAGACTCGCGAAACCTAACGCGCGACGTCGATGCCGCTTCAGCGGTCTTGTAATCACATCGAACTTATTAAATAAGCCTCACACCGGCAGCGCGTCAACGTCACAAACGCAAATTAATAGACGCGCATACGCCTGATGCAATTAAATGTTAATTCAACGCATCGCTGAGCTTAATCAAATCCAAATAAATTCTAATTAGATTCTATGTGATGCAAGCGTACCGGTAGCTCCGGGATTTTGCGCTGCGCGAAAACCTTCTCCGAGATTTGTAGCATTTTGCGCGTCAGCAGGGGGAAGTAGTACTCGTATATCGGGCGCAGGTAAACTGTGGGTCCGGTCCAGTTGGCCTCCACAATTTCACGGACATCTTCATAGAGCCGCAACATGTCGACATGAGTTTCGTCAATGCAATGCAAGAAGCCACGTTCGCGATGTTCTGCAATGGAGGGATGAATTCGAGGGACTTTATATCGAGGGTGGTTATACCATGTGACATGAAGTACTCCAAACGTGGAATGTTATAGCCCACCCTAAGGATACTTTTGATGAAACCGATAAACAAATCGGGCAGCTCCCTCATGTATGGATAGACGAACATTTTGCCTGTGTTCTTCAGAATGAACTCCGCCGGGAAATATGTCTCGAAGCTCTAGAAAAAATAAAGGATTAAAGTGGTGCTGTTTGTGGGTGTGGCTTTTTTTTTGTATAACTTACGGTGTTATGGTCAAAGTTTGGCGTAAAAAGCTGCGGATCTGTTTGGTCCACTTGGTAGATGGTGGCCGTGCTCCGTGAGTCTATGTCAACAATTGGTTCAAAGTGCTGTCCAATCACAGAGACGACGATGGTCATGAAAGGACGACGTTTTAGCTTGGGATGGAACATGTCGTACTCTCTCATCTCATTGCCGTCCTTAAAGTGAAAATTGATTTGTTTTCTTTTTGCGATAGAATTTATTTGATTCTCTTACTCGATAGCTGTTTATGGATTTTAATAAATAATCTAAGCTCCGTCGGATTAGTCCTCGCAACTGTAAGGACATAAGAGCATGCACGCAATTGAATAAAATGCCAGCTTTACCCTTGCAGGGACTATTCATGGGAATGAAGGCCTTCCAGGTGTTTCTTAAGGCATCCAACATATCTGCTGTCCTCGGCACCCAGTCGTTGAGAAGGATCTATAAGGGGAAGTGTTTAAATTATTGCTGTTTGGAATGAGGGATGATCTTACATCACGAGCAACCAGACAACTGCTGCGGATAAATTCCAGAATTTCGTCTGCGTTCATTGGAATCTCGGATTCGTAGAGTTTGGATACGTTCACAATCAGGATGTCATTGTAGCTGTAAAGTAAAACAAATATCATAGGAGTATGTGAACTCAGGACCATAGGTCAAATGAAATGCAAGAGTTTAAAAGACACATTGAATGCGGGTCTGGATGTCTCACGGGCTTATTTTAGGTGAACGACGCTTCAGGGTTTACTCCCTTAGTTAAGTTCTAAAATAAATGCCCTACAAGCCGTTTCCTAAATGAAGTTTTTAATTCATTTTTAGAGACCTGACGACTACCTCGACTTAAGCTTAAAACAATCAAAAGCAAACAGAAAGTTCGAACCGAGCCTAGCTTAAGTTGTAGTTCACTTGATGTGGATTTGTTTTTTATAATGTTCTCTCTCAGAAGGAATTGTTTTGTTTTGTTTCGATTGCTCTATGAGTGTAGTCCGTATAGGAACGGAAAATTTAAAACTGACTTGTTTGCATTCGTCCAATTCGCAGTATTTTTTACAACTAGGCGATATACCTGCATATGTAATTTTTGCAGTGACTCTGTTTTTAGCCTGCCTTCATCATACCATTATTATGAAAATACGGAGCTTGACAAGCCCTTAGAATTACCAAGACTACTATTGCTGTTTGACCACTCCACTGAAAGCGCTTTGAGGTTGATCATTAGGACAAATGGTGACTGGACCAGATTCGTTAGCCCGAGTAAAATTTAAGACATACGCTGGATTTGATCTTGGACCTATGAATTAATCGATCAAAGACTTCAGAGGCCAGATGCGGAACCGAGCAATAGCCACTGGACGGCCTCAATTTTATGGATACTGACAGTTTTGTGAGGTTTATTTAGATGGGACTTGCAAAAGGTTTGCTGAGATGAAAGTAAAGGAATGCTTTAAAGTCCGGAAATAGCCACATGGCTTAAATGGGAATGGATTATTAATGGAGAAGGAAACCGAGTTCAATATCACAGATCAAGGGAATGGCAGGCTAAAGGAATGGGTTCGTTACAGATGAACCCGAAATTTGAAGAAGCATTTTCTTATCAGGCCGTCGATCCGTTGAGGATCTGTGTCTGAGCTAAGGCTTCTTGTCATCCGTCCTCCAAAGCCTGACACACATTCTCTCCACCTAGATTTAGCAACAACAAAGTAGTCGAATAAATTATTACCATAATACTAGATGCCACAAAGCCTTAGCTTTGGAAGCTAGTCTCTGTTATCGCGGAGGTTGTACATTCCGACACCACAGCCAATGCTATTTTGTAGACTGACTTTAGCATTCAATACCCTAAGATCAATTTTGACATCTTTCTAGCAACAAGCATTTGCTCTTATTAATTTTAAGGACAGTTCTCATCTTGGAAGTGACGAGTGTCAGCGATGGCCGATATCGGCATAGATAAGCAAGCAAGTTTAAGATAGTTTAAACAAAAACATGCAGTCAATGTTGCTGCCCTCCTCGAATCATGGTGTAGCTCCTAAGAGGCTGGATTTGGGAGATCTGAAAGCAAAAGCGCGTTGACTAACTTCTTAGTTAGGTGTAAAGCAGAACCTTCAGGAGCACAAATATTTGAAATATGAATTGTAGACTTGAAACTACCAAATAATAAATAATATTTTATTTAGGAGAAGGAGAGCGCTGCCCCTCTCACATTAGACAGTGACGGCTTTTTGCCATTTGGCTGCCGTCAAAAGCCACTTCAAACGATGACGTCTGGACGGCGACCAATAATTCAGGAGCGATGCAATCAAATGCACGCACCTTTTTTTTACGACCAAACAGTATCCAACCCAACCAAAAACTGAGTTTGTGCCGGAAAAGAGCCGTGCGTATAAACCCGATTGTTCACAGGTTGCGAATTCGTATTTTGCCGTCTGTTCAAAACTAGATTGTGTGAAAAGAGCCTTAAGTACTTTTGTCATGAAGCCATATGAATCCGGTTCAAGAACCAAGTCTCTTGATTTGAGTATACCTGACTCGGAGAACACAGATAAAGGTTTGTAGCCATTCGTACTCGTCGAACAAACTTCGGTTCTGTATCCAAAGGCTCCCAACGGTCCCAATCGTTGTCCTAAGGGCACGATGGCCGTCCGTATCTCGTAGGGCTGACTGTTCTAAGTCGTAGTAGTTACATGCTTACAATTTTTACAGAATGTGTGCCACAAAGCTCAAATTAATGGGGCGATCTCTTCACACAAGAAACGTGTTTATAAAAACCCCAACCAAATTTTGCACCAAGAAATAGGCTTTAAAAATTAGATAGAAAAGGATATCGAAGGGTATCGCCTTGCTATGTTGAAATTTGAAGGGAATTTAGCAAAATTTTCTTCGCTACGTAAGGGAATCTGACAAACACAATTGCCTTTTCTTATTAAATATATTTTTTCTGACGCAAAAATTGCATTGGAAACAAATTTCCCCTGTGTTGAGTTTAGCATAGGATGCTTGGAACAAAGCCATTGAACTGTGCTTTGGTACCCTTCGTGTGTATGTCCGACTCGCACTTGGTAATATTTTTTTTATTTATTTGCTGATGCCAGAATGCGTATCCAAGGTCAGAGATCCTGAGTGAGTAATATGAACTCAAAATAGTCAAATGTTCCTCAAAATGTCTGCCCACAAAAAATGAGGATACTTTTAATCACATTCCGTTTATTGGAAAACCTAAAATATGCAATTTAGTTGACACTTAATCATCGGTATGCTCTGCAACTCAAATTTTAATGATGTAACTTTGTAATAACTTACAGTTGATGCCAAAGGATGTTCAGGCACTCCAATACAGGATGATTGATCATTAAAACTTCATCCAAGCGATTGCGGGCTATTTGCGTCAGTGCCTTCCAAGGCACCGGAGCTCGTATCGTCATTATTGGAAACTCTGGTGGTTCGATTTCCAATTGAAGTCTCTTCCTCTCCAGCTCCGATCTAAGCAATTATAAAACAAACAAAATGCAATTTTGTTTCCAAATACACAGTATCCAAAGTAAAGGTGATTTTTATTACAAAGACTCTTCAAAGTTGTGTGAAACTTTATGGAAAACTTACTTCAAAATGTAACGCAGTAGGGCACGTTTCACGTGGAACCGAAAGTCCTCTTGGAGATCGATTAGAGAGGATAAAATTAGAATTGCAGCTTCCTGGTCAATACGAGGCTCCGAGTTGAACAAGAAATCCATGAGGATAACCTCTGGAAAAATGTGTGGCCAATGTTTCTAGGAAAATTTCATAAAATTCCTTAACAATGTTCATCTATAACCGGGGGTAGTTTCTTACCTCTTCCTTGAGAATAAATTGGTAGGCATCCTGGAGGTATGAAATTTTCTTATTGATTTTCGGTAAAATTTTCTTAATCAAGTTCGAGGGATAGCACTCGAGGCGTGTTATGGACAACTGCAAGGACACATCAAGACACACGAGATGAGCATCAAAGGTGTGAACACGAATTAAGGTACGTTTTAGTGCACAGGATGTGAGATACTTATTTTGTTTTTTTTACAGGCTTTGGGTTTATTTGGGGTTTCGTCCTAATTTATGGTGTGAATTGAAAGAGTGCGGCTTAAGTGCTTGCCTACGGGTGATTCAGGTTGATTCTTTTTTTTTTTGTTCGTTTTATGTCCTGCCAATTTAATGAGGATATTTTTTTTTTTTTTGTTGATGGTGGTAAAAGTGGGCGGGAGCATGGAGGAACCATGTTTAAGAGCGTCATCTGCATCGTAAACACGACTGAGCAGTTGGGACGTTTTATGAACGCACGCGTATCTGGTAGGTGATACGTGATTGAGACATGTGCATGGGAAATTTATGAAAAGGATTTGATGGGTAGTGATGAAAGGCGACGAGCGATGAGTATGTATGTGTTGCTTGGCACGGTAATATTTATGATCGTAAGCAGAAGATTTTTACGTGGAGGCGATTATGGCTGGAATCATCATAGGCAAGGCGGCTTTTTGCGATTTTAACTACAGGTTGTAGGCTGTCATTAATATTGTTTACGATTACGAGTATGAATTGAATGATGAGGTTTTTTTTTTTTTGTGGAAAGGCTTCCGGGAATATTGTGGTGTTAAATAGGTCAATAAATTTGGGTACTCGAGATTTTTGTTACTCGTCAAATGAGGTCATTTATTCATTTGATTTGATGTGATGCTATTGGGTAATAAGGTAATTACCACAGCGCAGTTATAAAAGCGATCATAGCACTTGCATTATAGTAACACCATCGGTGGAGTTCACTTTCCTGAATAGCAGATATATCTTCTTTAAAAAAAAATATGGTTGACCATCTTACTGAGAAAGTTGGAGAAAGCCGGCGTTCATTGTTTAAGGCTAGATTGGTTTAGTTCTTACATCAAAAATAGATCGCAAGGATTGCCTATAGACGAGAATAGGAGAGGCTTTTAATTTAAGTGTACCCCGATGCTCGGTCCCAACCAAAAAAAACAACATTCTTATGGTCCCTTGCATCTAGTTTGTGCTATCAATTGGGATCTTAATTTAATAAGCGGGACTTTATCCTTGAAATTTTCAAAAAATCAATTCTTTTTACGGATTCTTAATCTTCATGCAAGTAGAAATTAATCTGTCGAAGCACTCCTGGATTTCGAATTTAAACGAGTTTGAAATTGACAGCGTCAGCGCGCTCTGTCCATTCACAACTGACAAAGTATGGAAAGAATGAGCGGATAGGTAGGTGACCGACGCAGTAAAAAAGGCCCGGACTAAACAGCGGGAGATGTTACGGGCTTAAAATGAGCAGCTAGAAGAAGAGGAGAGATACATTGGGAGGCATTGCCGTTTGCGTTTTTCTCGAAAACACGTTTTTAAAAATGACTGACATTCTCCTGAACGCTGTAGTTAACATATCGAACTGAATTTTCGAGAGCATACTCAGAAAAAATGTCTTCACGGAATGACGGATCGTTTTTTCGACGGATACATTTTTGCTAATTATATTTATCTTTTTCTGTGAAAAAAATTTTAGTGCCGCCATTTTCCGAAAATTGTACCAAACGAAAAACTCATCCGTTATTCCATGACCAAATTGTCACAGATTGATAATTTTCTTTGAATTTGTGTTTCAGATCATCAAAGAGGGGCAGTGATGTCAGCCGTTTACCTCCCGCGATTTGAGGACTTTTTTTCGCGGATCTGCAATGGCCGCTCCTTTTGTTTTTTTAAAAAAAAAAGCCAAAAAATTTAACGTTCTGTATTTCATGAATAAAAGCAGGAAACCAATAGCACGCAAAAACCTTTACTCGTTTTCTTAAAAAAAAAATAAAATGTTAGCACCTGAAAGTCTCCCTTAAGAAATTGATTTGCTGGAATCAATTTGGTTACAAGTCCTAAAACTAAAATTATGTTTTTCAGTCTGTAATCGCTGCACAATATGGAAGTCATATATATACTTAGTCTAAAAAGTGTGCGCACAATAACTTAACTTTTATATTTTGGAAACGAAAAAAAGGATTCATTTTATTGTAAAGGCCAAAGTGAAAAGACAGGCATCGACTGAAGTTTGTCCCCTCATCTTCTAACTGAATTCCAAGGAAACGATAATCAGGTCGATCGGTAATGACAGCGACAAAAAAGTTTCCGTACAGATCTCATGCTAAGTTTCGAAAATTGTTTTGTAAGAGAAAGTAAAAACCAAACAAATTCCACTGTCAACAATGTAGATTATTATTGGCTTAAAGAGAGAAGGAAAGTCTCTGAGTGAAAAATCAAATCTAGTGAAAGGACACTCTTCGTCTGTTTAATACGTGGTATTACAATTGGACAATTGTAACCAATAAACCGAGACCTGGCGAGAAGATTAAGTATCGTAAGAAGTCCAGCTGAAGTGTCCGGAGACAATAAGAAATTTGTTGTCTAGGAATAGATTTCGGAGTACGCAACTAAAGTCTTGGAGAAGGGGAATTTGTTTTGGAATAAGGTTATATTCACCGAGGCGAATTCAACATTAATCTGATTGTCATCGGATTGTGTGGAGGACGCCACTTACTACTTTGAACACAAAAATATTAACACCTTCTGTACAGCTTGGCGGCGATAATGAATGCCGTTGTCCTGTGATCGAAATTTTCTTTTCATCGAGTGTATTTTAGATAGATCTGGGTACTTTATTATATTCGGATTCAGATTTCAACCCTATTAAGAATCTGTGGGATCACTCAGAAAAACATTTCGTCAGAATAAAACATCCAACACCACTAATCATCAATCGATCTCACTTGTGGAATGGAATAATATTACACCGGAGACGACTCCCAAGCTGGTACATTCGATGAAACCCCAAATGCAAGAAGTCATTTGAAACAGGATTTATGTAAAATTAATCTCGTGTTTTCTTATCCCACTTTTGTTAGCAGTCTAAGCTAAAGTAGCTGGCGTTTTTTAGTCGAAAATGTAACCGAATTCAAGAACTAAGGACTCAACATTGATTCTAGAATGAGCTTTTCATTCATGCAGGTTATCTCAGAAAAAAACACTTCGACATTTCTTCTATAAAACAAGGGTCTTGAAAATAATTTATAATAGTATTTTCACTTTTAAAATAATAATATGGATGTGTTTCCCTTCGATAAATATATTTAAATAAAATAAAACCTCTTCTGATTTTACAAAAATTCTGAATTTTTTTTTATTTGAAATTCCTGATTGCCATTCGTACCGCTTTAAGATTTTGAAGACATTCAAAAACTTCAATTATTGGTTAATCTCAAATTGTAGTTTGTGTGCAAGCCACTGTCGTGAATTTCATTGTCAGTAAAGGATGAAAACGTAAGTTGATTAGAATACCTTTTGTTTAGAGTGACGAAGAGCGGAAGAAAGATTGCGATTGCGACACTTATTCCATATTTGGCGCAATTCAAAAAGGAAAGGAATCTGTGAAATTATGGACTTTGCAAAAAGAACAATAATATTTCCCCGTCGACATAAATCAAGCAGCTCAATAGACATCCTTTTAGCCAAGCATAGAAACAGAACGGGCTCAATAGGAGGCCCAAGTGACATCAATGCTGGGAGCTAAATTGTTCAGATCATATCGAAGAAGGCACGAGTAACAACATGACTTCCTTGAGTAGCACCTGAGCTACATACAAATGAAGCATAAGACGAAGATGTGGTGATTACAAAATCTACCATTTAAAAATCCGTATTTGCCACTCAAATTTCTTATGCCCTCAAAAAAGCCAAATAATTATTGCAAATTCAATTTCGAATCCGTGGCTACGTTGCCAAAACACAGTAAATTTTGAAAGAAATTTTAACCGAAATAATACACGAAACTTCGGCTGGTTTTCACAAGTTTGTGAACAAAATTCGTTCTGTTTGACCAGAAAAGAATATTGAAGCTGCTGCCGAGAGTGTGCGACTAAGCCTGGAAACCTTAAGGCCCCAAAGATCTAAGAAACTGCACTAGCTAGCAATTGCCTTTGACTCAGGGCTTGAAGTAAAATACAAACCTGATTTGGTATCGCTTCTCTGTTTAAAAAATATTTAAAATTATGACAATCTAATTTTCAGAAAATTATCAGAATTGTTACACGCAGTCATAGAGAACGTATGACTGTTTGCTGTGTTTTTTCCGAATGGCAGAATTATTGGAATATTTTATTTTCAAGACGACAATGGAAGAAATTTTACAATAAACGAAGAGCCTAACTAAAACCAAGACAAGCGGTATTTATTGTCACATGGTTCCAGCAAGATTCGAGCTATTTGCGCATCGCAAAACTTCACCAAGACTTCGAAAAGCTTTTGCTTCATTACTATCTAGTCGATTTTGTATTTTTTAATCCAGGCAAACCTAGCCTTACTTCTCAAGAGGCAGAGCGGTTGAGTGGCAAAACGTAGAGCGGCAATTTTTAGCGACAAGTGACCATTTATTGAGCGTTGTCGAGTGCTGCTTGTCGCAGGGATTTGCAAGGATGTCGTTTAAACTTTGAAAAAATTATCTTTAGATTAAAAAAAAAAATAATAAGTTTTGGTGAGAATTTCACCATTTGTACAAATATCTTCGATAACTGGAAGATCGATTCAGGCAACAACGTACGAGTATGTCAATAAAATCATTTGATTCCTACCACAGTTTCATTACGAAAGAAACCAATTTCTGTAGAAAAAGAGAATTTTATATTTATGTAAATCTAAACAAATAAACGTTTATATTTGATTGTTGTCCAAGCCATGAGATTTTTCTTGCCGGTAAGCACTTTACTAAAATAATAGAACAGAATTGAAAGCTCAGTGATGCCGCACAGAAACTTAGCTTTTCGCTTAGCAATTGCGTGGACAAAACCATACCATTTTAGGTTTAAATTATTTTTTACCGCTTAGCTTTTTGCTGCCTTAATGCTTATCGCTATGTCGCTCCGTCGTTAAGTCACTCAGTCGCTCTGTCGCTTGTTCTACACAGTAGTTTGAGTTAATATCTTGGGACAAGTAAACCAAATAAGCGAAAATGCAGAACCCTGCGCTGCACGTCAACATCGGCATCATTGTCATCGCTTAAGAGCTACATTGTGAAATCTGAGAATTTGCCAACCTATACCTCTTGACTGTGTTCAAGCACCAGAAGTTGAACTGAATCAATCAGAAGAACTTCGACCCCAGTTTCCTTCCCGCCGTCATCAATTTAAAGTGCCATTTTTGCGGATTAAATTTTACAAAAAAATCAGGGGGTGAACTTCCCGTTCTACTGATGGAATACTCCCGAAAGGCTTCCTCTTCCTTTAGCTCATGACGTCAGATGATGATACAAACCGCAAAAAATGGAATACAACAACTTTTGTAGGAACACTGAGGAATGGAAGGCATTGCAAGTCTCGCCGCTAAGAGTTGCGTTTTGCTTTTTTCATAAATCTTTTAAATTTATTATAAAACATACGAAATAAGGAGCATTGTCGGAGCATCAAAAATAACGACCACAAATTTCCACCAATACACTATGCGCTTTTCCTTACCATCAGTTCAACTTACTTCCAATCCGTAACAATGTTTCAAAATGCTATCCCATAGCCTAGCTCAACTTAAGACATCCCCTTAAAACCCATTACACTGAGGCTAATTAAAATTTAATTAAGTAAATTACACAGTTTTAATGGCTTAATGAAAAATATGAACAAAAAAAAGAATATAACATTACCCTATCCATTAGACTGAGGGTCCTCCTTTGAACTCTAAAAGTGAACTTTGGCGTGGTTCTATTCATTTCCTCATGATACCTCTTTAAAATTGCAGCTTTTTGTTCCTCTGGATCAACAGGCAAAAATCCTTCGTTGTACTTGAAACTTCTACATTGTTTTAGAGTTAAAAAAAAAAAACAAAAAAAAAAAAATATGATAGAAAAGACAAACGCACACATTCAAAGAAGAAAAAAAAAGTTTTTTTTTTAAAAGCAAATTAAAATGTTTGTTTTTTGTTTTTCGTGGCACGCAACAACTGAAATGATTAAAATCTTTTTTTCTTGGTTTTCTTTTCGTCTAAAAGATGAAATTATAAAATGTGAACATAGCCGGAAGAAATGAAGACAAAAAACAAAAAAAAAAAAACTGCAAACAGGACCAAAAGGATACACCATAAAGTAACAAGCAAAAACCTCTTACTCTCGGTCCTTTTGCTTTAAGCTTTTCATAAACTCCTCCTTGGAAAGTTGGGGTCTTCGTTTTGGTTGCACCTTTGCAGTCTGTCAGTGTTGCCATCAAAATAAAAAATAAAATAGTTATGGCGCGGTCATCCCGAAATGTGGTTACCATGTTAAGCAAAGAGTAAAAAGAAAGGAAACAAGGATAACATTTTTAGTGCGATTTTATTGCATTTTATGCAAACCTAACATTTTTTGTTGATTTTTTTCCCCACTCTCCGCATTTTGTTGGCTTTGGTGGGATATAGTTGGCCCGTCTTTCGGCCTCAACTTGCTTCGCTTTTTTTATGACTGGCTCGATTAGTTTTTCAATGACACCACCCATCCGTGTGAGTTCGGCTTTGAGCTCTGAAAATGAAAATTAAAATGGAAATGCAGTTAGCAAGGAATGGGACACAGCTAGTCTGTTGATAGAGAAAACTTTTTGATGGTTATGAGAATTCAACTTTTCCTTTTCTAATTGCTTTCAAATACGCACAACTTGATAGGATCCCTTGTCCATAAGGAATTCAATCTGCAGCGAGTGTTGCATCCGACCGACATGTCGCGTGTTGGGTTGACTTTCGAATCAGTTTGGAGAGAGATTCGGATGAAAATGAAACCAACATTTCACTTTTAAAATCATCCCAAAGATTTTCCTCCTTGAAGTGGTCGCGGTGCTTTGTAATGAATCAACCTACTTGACTGCCCTTTTGACTGTACTTAAATGCAGGCAAGGCTAGAAGAAGAGGAATGCAAATACTAGATATGGAAAAATGTAAGCAATATTAATCGGATAGGGATATAGAGTGCATGGATATTCGTCATGGCATTGCCACAAAAAGATAAGAAAGAAGAGCTTAGAGTACATACCAACAGAAGAATATCTGAATATCGTTATGGCGTCCATCTTTAAACCCCTTCGCATTGAATCCTCTTTGAGCCAGACCCTAAAATTTCCAGAAAAGACATGGGAAAGCTCGAATAAAGGTAGCACCTTTTCACAAACTCTAGGAGAGGATATGGATAAAGGAACACCAAAAGGTCGTTAAAAAGTTGGTACATTGGAAGCTAGGGGTGGACTGACTCATTCAAGAAGAAAGTCATCACCGAGATGACGAGACGCTGCACACGGACATCTTCGTTGAGAGAAATCACATGAAGAATTCGCAGAAGAAAGCTCCGAAATGGTGATCTTACAAAATAGAGATGTAGCAAGAATGAAGAAAGTTTCCAAGACATTGTCCAGGTTCTAGAAAACTTAACAGAAATGGTATGTAAACGACAATAAAAACGAAGTTGTAGAGGATAACATTGAGAACTGGAAGGAAACTTACTCTGAAATTATCCCAGCGGCACAGAGTCAGTTTCAAAAGATACCTGAGCTCTTGGCACTCAACTATGACTTTAATCTGAAAACCTAGAAAAGACTTTTCAAGAGCAAGGTGCCATTAAAACAATTGAAAAGGTGTGCGATAACAATTAAGGGCCACAATACTGCGTCAAAGTCACCTTTATACATCATCGGTCAGTTAACTGATGAAGTCTTACACAATACAGGAAGCCTTTAGAATATTAAACGTGGTTGAAATCCGATCGATATAATATCATATTCCAGAAATGTCTTCAGATACTTGTGATTAATAATTGGCTAGAACCAACAAGCAAAGACCAAGTTGGCAAGACCTTGGGTTCGACGCGCACTTGGAGTATAAAAACTGTATTCACTCCAGGAGCTGAGTACTTAAGTAGACAAACTTTAGGTCTTCAATGTTAACACCGCTTAATAAACCTTCTTGGTGGAATGGTCGGTAAGCATGGCTACCACAAAGAACCTGGCTATGCCCAGACGGCCGAATTACTAACCAAATCGACCGATTTCAGACAAACTCAAGAAAAGCGTGTACGAACATTCAGAGAGGCCAATGCCGGCTCTTTAACTCCTTCAGATAGCAGCTCGATTGAGATACGTCATGCTGTCACATGACACCTTGAAAGCGACCGAGCAGCAAGACTAGGAGAACTATGGAAACGTTGCGTTGTGGTTTCGATCTTAGATGTGAAAGTAGAATTGGATATAGACTGTATTGTGTTCTCTCAAACCGCAGTATTTTATTCGAAACAAGTTAGTATTCTGGAAAGTTTCTGTTTAAAAAGATTGGTTCATCACCTTGCTTGCATTCGATGCAGCAACCACTACAGCTAGGACACCCACCATCTGGTTTTCCGCTCCAGTGATACCACCAGATGCAAAAACTAGATTAATTAAGGATTCAGACATACATTTTGGGGACATTTAAGTTGAAGCAATTGAAAGGCAGACACTTAACCTTCGGTTTATCCAAACATCTAGAATCAAAAAATCCTTACTCGAAGGGTCAAAATCATGCTCATCAAAATACTTATCTTTGTCAATTGGACTCAAATGTGCGACTCAGAAAAGAAAGAACAAGAACTTCAAGAAGGAAAGTTGACAATCTGAAAGTTATTAGGTCTTGCTTTTGGCGAGTGCGAGTCCTGCGAGCTGGACAAGGATTTTAAGAGCAAAAATCGATCGCTTGCAATGCCAAGTGAAAACATGTTAAAATATATATTTGCACTCTAACTACCTTTTATCCGTTTAGGCTATAACTATTTATAATTCTGTCTGCGCAGCGGCAAAAACAACTAAAATTCAGGAAGGTCCTTTATATTTTTTCATATTTTCACCTCCCAAACTGTTTCCTTGTCTTATTTTTAGTCTTAAACTTGAATTTCCTAACTATAACGACAGTTTACGAAAAGACTTACCTTCGGTAGTCCTCAGCGCATAGTGATCTCCAGCCTTGAATCTGGGTGTCTTCTTCCGCACACCCACCGATTGCACTCTCATAGTCCTTGCACTTGGAGTATAAAACGATCCTAAAAAAATAAACCAAAACAAAGCCAAAGAAAATTAACGAGCCTTTTTATATGTCTCAATCTTACCAATCATATCTGTCGCGGCTCCATGCAATCTCTGCAGCTCATTTGAAAACAGCGGCGATTTGGTTCGAACGTCCTCGTGAAATACCCGCACCCGTCGCAACATATAGATCCTTAAAATCTCATCGGTCACCTTAAATACAGTCTCCTCGCTAGGCACACCTGAACCAAAATACGAAACAAAACACACATTTACCCGCGCCATCATTGTGTGTGCTCAAAAGCATACACACGGGCATACTTACCAGGATACTCATCGTCTAGCCAGGGGTAACAATCAATATCTGAAAGATAATTAAATGGTCCAATGAGTCCATTGCCTTAAGCATTTCCAATGCGAACTTTAACACTGATAATGACAGCGTAAATAATTGATATACTCTGGGGGCAATGCGGTCGAGCGGCGTGGCTGTGCATATGTAGCAAACAAGGAGTTCCTTGCTTGCGGGTGTCCCATTTTATTTTCTAACCCTTTTTCTTTTCCGCCCTTAAACTGTACACATATGCCGGCTATTTGGTATTCAGAAAAGAGGAAAGTTGAAGATGACTTTTTTGGCCACCCGCAAAGGTCACATCACTTGATAGTCATTGTGGGATGTAGTATACAAGTGTACTCGTTCGATGACTTTGACTTTGCACTCATGTTAGCTGGGTTGAACCCTTTTTGTGACACTCCCGCTGGGAATCAAGCAACATATTATTCACCCGGTCAAAAGGGAACGAAGGGAAAACACTGCTGCGCGTCACACTTGGGCACTCTACAAATGCTTAAATGGCAAATTTCAATTTCCTGTTTTGAATAATTGAAGAGGTCCATTTAACGAATGACCAATTCACGTAAAGGACCCTTTAGAAGTGGATGACTCTTGAAACGACGACAACGGCGGAAGGGTTACTAACCGTCCGGCGGCGTGCTAACAGTCGAGATTAACATGTCACCATGAGAGGAAGCTGAAATCGAAGCTTGTAATAGAATTATTCAAAAACCAAATTAATACTTCGTCTTATTGATTACAACACTTGATAAAATGTGCCTTTTGAATAAGTGGGATTTAGCTGCGATTAAATAAGTAACAAAAAAAGGTCGACCTTCTTTCTCACCATGAGTGGAAAGAGTAGAGGTCCAGGTCGTAGGTACTGTTTTTCTAGATATTTTTGACTTCGGACCTCAGCATTTTTAAAAATCTCCACATTAGGAGGTCCCCAGACTTGCTCGGCGGGATGGTTATCGTTATGATTTCAGCCGTAAGGGTTTGAACTATCGTCAGTTAAGCAACTCGATTTGGAAGAAAATGTTAAATATGGAGGCACTTTCACTTTTCATTAAGAATTTTTCGACACTTCAATTTTTAGAACCACTGACTACTCGCTCTTAATAAAACTCTCAAAAAAGTAGATCCACATAATGAATATATAATTCTTAGAAACTTTAACCTCCCGTAGCTCCTTTGGGATACGTCCGATCATCAATTATTCTTCCTTGTTCCTTATGATACGTCTGAGAAAGAAGGGCCTTCATCTGATAGTTTCTCTGGCTCCGGTCTATTTCAAATCAGTCATATTAATAATAAAACGGCTTGATTTTATCCTTTTTTACTGTAACCGCAAGACCGCATCTTCTTTCAACATTATATCGTCTCCCTCTTTCACTCACACTCTCAGATACATCTTGTCAAGATTCAAACATTACAAGCAACGTCTTCTTGTTGTAAGCACCGCAATAAGGCCAACAAATTGATTCCAGATATACTCACTTCAGCAAAGCTGTCGATAACATATCTAATCAAATCATTTTTCAGAAACTTGAGGCCCTTGGGTTTATTTTCTTCATCTCTTGGTCAAAATCGTACTGAAAAATTTGACAGTATCAGATCTTTTTAAATCCGAATTTTCCGACCCTGTCCCATCATCTCAGGAGTTCCTCAGGGAACCCGCTACGGACCCATCATCTTTATTCTGCAAAATGACCTGAATCGGTTCTTTATTTGGTAAAACAAAACTCTGTCGAAAATCAATGTTGGCGCCCTTTTCGTACATATGTACGTCTTCAACAGATGTTCTGAACCACAAGAGAGCTCCACAACACCATTTGCATCCTTACGAAAACCAGCTCAATTGATCAACTAACAAACCTTCGTTAAAACGACGTGATGTGGCCCATATACTTTTTTTTACCGATCTGCGTGGCGAAGTGGTCCAGTCACCATTCTCCATTGGGATCAAGTTAATGGCACTATCACATGGGTTGATCGAGCAGTGGTAGCAGTCTGACTAATGGGTGGTATTGTTGTAGTGGTTGTTGTATCGGCTTAATTCCTAATTCGTTTTTTCAAAATAGTGGTTTGTGTAAATGGCTCTGCTGTGAAGGCATACCACTGGCACCTCGCTGTTTAGCTAAATCTTCCAAACTTTCAAAGTTCATATATCAAACTAATGTCGAATAAAATCCTGCGAATTAGGTGAAAGCTAATAGGTCGATTTCAAAATTCTCAGTCCCGTTTTGGGCTCCATCCACGGAAGTGAGTTTAAACCAAATACAGACCACTAAATAATCTTTCATTTTTCTCCTAATTCTTCCTCTCGCTCTGTGCTATATGCATTATAAGAGTATTAATATCCTCTTGAAGAGCGAGCAAATAATAAAAAACAACATCAATTGCTAGCTTGAGCAAGTGGCAGACTGTGGACCTCGATTTCTGTGAAAGCTGTGTTAGTGAGGTGTAAATGATTCAATTTGTTTATCGTCGCCTTTAAAAATCGTAAGCAACAATTGCTCTAATCCTAAAAGGCTTTTTATCCTTAGCAAGAGCTTAAGACTAAAACAAAAGCTTCGAGGATTGACTGGTGAAGTTTACGGTCGTCGTTCGTGTTACGGCATACCGGGGATAAGCCAAAAGTTATGATAATAAACATAAAAAAAATATTTCCCTTTGTCTTGATTCTTCTAAAGCTCATCAATAACGGCCATCACTTCGTTATGATCTTAAGATTTCTTTACCCGAAGTGTTTCATCAACCAAGGAAAAAGGTAGAAGCACTGGGGATGCCGCCTTCGCATCTGCAGCCTTTAGCATGGTTGTTTCTATTAAACAGCACTCCAGCTTTCTTTTTCTAGACTCCCAAAGAATTTTTTATTGGTCTGCGTAGTGTGAGTCTGATATAGTGAACCATTTTTCAAATATTCCCACATACTCATTCCTTCGATGTCCATAAATAAACTTATGCCATAACCTTCTTTGCCGAATTCGACATTTTAAAAATTTTTCGGCAGTGGTGAAGAGGTTCGCTTCCAAGTCTTTGATTGCTGCTTGGTTTCTAAATCAATATGGTGGATCCAGGTCTCGAAACTTCCAATTTTCCTTTTTTGCGTGCAAATTTTCGAGATTGACCTCGAAATGTTGCCTCGTTTCTTTCTTAGCTCGGCCGTTAACATTATCAGTACCCGACGCGCAGAGACCTTCTTCAAACGTAATTTGTTGGCTTGAAAATTTTGAACAAAATATTTTTTTTATTTCAAATTTATGCTGGAAAGGAAAATAACCGATTATCATTACTTTTGGATCACCCTTCCTATCTTGTTGAAAATGCCCGAACTAAAAATCATCTTGCTGTTTCTGTTCATCCGTTTTTCCTTCCAGGAAGGAACCGTTTAGTAGCACACGTGCTTTTGTGGATCCTGCTTTCTAAGTCCGCTGTAGAGCTGTAAGTTCTTACTTGAACTCATGGAACGTGATATGAAAATATGTCAAAGTCGACAAAGTGAAATTCGCTTTCTTTGTTGAGCACTCGCAAGAAATGCTTACATTTTTGTTCGGAAAACCATTGGCAGAAGATCACGACGCCAACCAGATTATTTTAACGTTAAACCCGGAATAAATCAGTTACCGAAGTTCGAAAAAGTTTAGAAAGTAAAAACCTTCGACAAACGACCTTATAATGAGTGAAGTTTTGAAGGAACTGCATAAAACGCGTTGTTTGCTTTATTGAGCATTTGCTTCATTCCAAGACTATCGAAAGGTGCCTATATTATAAAGTCATAAGCCTATTTCGCTTCTGGCGATAATATCTGAGGTATTGGATGCCGATGATACCTGATCACCAGTTTGGTCTTAGGTTCTAACATTCCACACTCGATCAGGTTTATTGAATAAAAAATCAAATGAACTTGCAATAGAAGCAAAAAGATGTGTCCTTATGCTTTTCTCGACGTATCATAAGCCTTCGACAAAGTATTGTAAGAAGGGCTTAATTAATAAGGCTTATTGGAATGGATAATTGTTTAAAATATTTGAATCTAACTTCGAAATAGACTGAGTTAGATATTGGACTAGATACTCCGAGTTAAAAAAAAATTACGCCGGTGTTCCCCAAGGAACCATTTTTTGTCCGATTCTGTTCAAGCTTTTCAGCCGAAGAACAAGGTAGAGAGACGCTCGTAGCGAACGTTCACGAACGATATGGCTCAAACGCAAACTCGGTATTCGCGATGAGCTTCAATGACAAACTTCTTTCATGCAAGCAGATCCTTAACCTTATTGGGTGAAGGAATCGCATAGAAAGAAGATACCTATGCGTGCTTTCTGTGGGAAGCTGCGCTCTAATCTACAGAAGATCATGCTCCGTGTTAAGGAAACTAGGCGCGGTCTGGAAGACATAAGAGGTTTTTAAGTGAGGAGGAATCTCACACTACAAAGAGCACACGTGATCAGTTCTCAAAGTACCTTTGAAGGTTTTTTACCTCCTTTTTACCTATGCATATTTTCTAAAGAATCTTTAAAGCTTTTGGCATTCAAATGCGAAACCAACTCAAACAAGACTTTTTCTCGATAAGCAGAAAACATTTTACAAAAAATAGCCTTATCGAAGTGAGTTTGCGTGCCGACCTTGGCCGGTTTTTCAAAAACGCAAATAGAAGACAAAAACATGCCACTTCGTCACATCACTGCCTCAGTAACATAAACCAAGCACTTAATTACTCTCGTCTTCGTTTCTTCCGTGTGAACCCGCCGTCATCATTCGCGAAGTCATCGATACCAAGAAATGCAAAGGATAACCGGAAACCTTCAAGCCTTGATATACCCATCGGCACTTGCTGCCACTCAAGCACAAGTTGAAGTTCACTTCAATCCAGAACCAACGTTCGGACACAATTTACATAACAAAACAACTTGGATTTCATCAGTCAATTTGTGAAGAATCTATGGCAACGCTTATGATTAAATTAAGCCTCTCGATAGAAGTTCTAGCGATGATTTCCGATGGATTAATTGGGCCGGTCCAGCTTGAGTGGTAAACAAATGCGCAAAATTAAGTGCTTCACGACGGTCCGACGAATCAGCAGTTTGTATAAATAGCCAAGTCTGTTGAGACACATTCAATCCATCGAGCTAGCCGACTACGAATCGAAGAAACACTCACGGAAATGGTAAGGCAATCGAGTAAACGAGAAATACATTCAGATCCTTTGATTGTTTTTTTGCCTAGAAAATTCTTGTGGTTGCATTGGCCACATTGGCGGTAGTCGTGACAGCGGCTGTCCTGCCAGAAAGTGAATATCTTCCTCCAGCCGAGGCATCAGCTGAGGTAAGCCTGCCTGAGAGTGAGGCTCCTGCAGGTGAAGATGGATATCGGTACAAAACAGTACGTCGTTTGAAATATCGCCATCGTCGTGAGGCAGCTGATGAACCAACCGCCGAATATCTGCCACCAGTTGAGGAGGAGCCACAACCAGAAGCTGCACCACTTTCGGCTGACGGATATCGCTACAGGACCGTTCGACGTCTCAAGTATCGTCATCGTCGTGATCTCTCTTCAGAATATCTGGCACCCATCGAGGACAATGATCTGCCATCGGTGGAATACCTTCCACCAAGTGAAACCGTTCTGGCTGACGATGGATATCGGTACAGGACTCTGCGTAAGTTGAGATTGAGGCACAGGCGTCGTCGTGAGGCCACTGACCTTCCATCTGAAGAATATCTACCACCTGTAGAAGAGGAGGCAATCGAAAAAAGTGCTGAAGTTGTGCCCGAAGAAGGATATCGTTACAAGACAGTAAAGCGATTGAAGTACAAGAAGTACAGGCTTCGCAAGCGCCGTGAAACTGAAGTTAATGAATACTTGCCACCAGTCGAAGGAGAGTCCGCCGATGGGGCTCAAGCTGTGGTGGCTCCTCCGGCTGAAGAGGGATACCGGTACAAGACTATTCGACGATTGAAGTACAAGCATTAAGTGAGAAGGATGAAGAAGTGTATCAATATATTCAGGAAGAAATAAATATGTAGTTTATTAAGACGTGCAATATATTTGGGAGTTTCTTCATTCGATAGTGGTTTGGATCTTTGGAAGGTAGGTTTGAGAACTAGGTAAGAAAATTTAGCTGTCGTGATGATGATCGAGAAAATTGTTTAAGAGCAACTCAAAACACATTTCTGTAGTGAGACTGAAAACCTTGAATAGGGCTTATACTGGAATACCTACTAGTTATATACAGGCTATATCCTTACATGATCTTAGCTTGAGCTAGAACCGCGGTCCGGGCAAAGCTGCCTTAAGTTGGTTAGACCAGCAGCCTGGTATCCACGATTGGTTGATCTTTGGACTAATGTTTCGGTCTTGTCATTTTTATCGAAGGTTTGGAATCAAACCTCGTTAGCAAAAGGTATGGTTTCCTTGTCAAAACTGAGGATTTCTTTATAGGAATAAGGTCTGATTAACTAATCGCTTGGATTGCTTTGAACTTTCCCCATATGTCCAGTGGTCTAACCGAAGATTGTTTTTCCGTTCGTTAATCAGCGTTGAAGTTGTGGTCTAATTGACGCGACAAACTGTTTCAGGACCTATGAAAGCAGTTTCTGAGCCATTCCTAGCGAGCTTATCTCAAGATTCGTTTCATGGAATCCCCTTGAGTCCAGGGACCAAGTCCACCTTCATTTTGTTGTGCCTGGCAAGGGATTGTAGCACTTGGTTGTTTTGGAGGCCATTAGGTTCGATGATAATGCCCTAAGTGCTGCCCGACTGTGTTGAAATATTTGGATTCTAGCGAAATTACACTATTAAGGAGCTTATGTCTGGTGCAGATCTCAATGGTGTTAATTTGAGCTTGAAACACGGTTATACCTGAACACATTTGTACAGAGATCTTTGCCTTGGGTTCAAAAACAATTTTATATGGCTCTTATGGTTCACGGTTGTATCTTGTCCTTTCGTTCCAAACAGAACCTTATTCCAGACGGAGAAGTTTTCCTTCTTTCACCGAGTAAGGTTTTTTGTCGGCACGTTAGATAGCGTTAGACGAGCGAAGATGTCAATATCTTATGCGATGGGTTTCTGTTCAGCAGCTTTTCGTTCGTGATCCATTCCGGCCAGAAGACCTCCAGGATTCGTCTTGAAGCTTGAGTACAATGATGGTGGTTGTCTTCTAAGTCTCGCAGCTGAAGAGAAGTACGGATTTCACATAGGAAATGAGTGGAGAGCTGGTTGGACCTCCAGACGTTGGCAAGCAAATAGTCTATACGTCTTTTTTGACATCCTAGATTAGTTTGCCATCTAGCAGGAGATGCCTCGCTTCTTTAGCCGATTCTCTTCAGCTTTGTCTTGGCGACGTTGATTTTCAGTCAAGATCATCTGGCATTGAGGTCCCAACGCGTCTAGTTTATCCTGTGCATCGCCCAAGGCATAAGATAGCAGGCAGATGTCGTCTGCCTAGTCGAGGTCGCGATTCCTTTGGAAGTGGTGAATTTGGTGCGGTCAAATATGCACCCTTTCCTTACTTCTCTGGCTTTGGTTAATAAGGTGCCTTTGCAAGACGCCTCCCGCTAGGGCTCGATGATGGATGGTGGTTATCTTAAGTTCAAATAGCAGAAAGATAGAGTTTAAATCATCCGATAGTTCGAGGACCATCCAGATTGTGTTGATGTGATCAATACATGAGAGGTTGGTTCAAAAACCGGCTTGCTCACGGCGCAGCTGATGAAGAAATCCTGAGTCGGATCAGTGAGGTAACGAGCTTCTGGATAGCATTCAGGATTCTTCATTTTCACCGTGAATAGGTTCACCGGCACAAATAATCTCCAAAATGTGATCAGAAGAAAGTTTTGTCGATGAATCATTTTCCCGATTCTAAAGTGACGATATCCTGTAAGCTGCATGAAATAGCCCGCGTTTTACAGCTTCCTTTAATCATCCCTGCCATACTCGTCTGATCTTATATTATCACGTTCGGTGGTCCATTAATAAGGGAACTAATTTAACTGATACCTTTGATGCCAATGGTTGCGATTTTTTGACATAATTTTTAAAATTACTAACCAATTCAAGGACTAAATCTGCGTGCTGCACACAAGTGGAAAGGGACCTTTAGCCGCTTGCCAAGAGTCGAGCCAACTAAAGACTTTTGCATTGCACTGAACAAACACCGCACAGATTTAAGTTCACTTTATCTTCTTACCTGATGTCTCAAATGAATATCCTCGGACCGTACGCTCTTTGATTAGGTCAAATTTCCTCGGCAAATCAATATCCTCAACATCAACATCCAATTCATCATCGAAACAATCCTCATACAGATCGTTGATAGCTTTTTCACATCGATAAATTGTAGTTCTGGCACCTTGTGCGTCTCTTCCAGTAGCTGGCTCAACACGCTGTTCCTCACTTTCCTCTTCCTCAATCGTCTTCAAAGGCGGTCGATTCATCACTTCCTTATACGAATAAAAATTCAATTCAGCATTGCAACTGCCAACAATTAGGTCCTCTTGCATCCGTGCTATTCAAAAAATAAAATAAACATAAACCTGAAGTAGGAATACTTTTGTCCTTACAGATTTTCTCGAGAAGAAATTCCTTGGCCGGATCCAATGGCAAATCATCCGGTTGATATGTAAATCGATAGAATGGCACATCCTCGATGTGTCTCTTGACAGGAGGCACTACCTTCTTACATGGTTTTTTAGTTCTTCTCATGACTGCAACTCCTTATCCAGCGCTGCTGGCAAATGCAGTGTTATTTCTGTCTGAAGAACTTTTCGGCAGCAAATATTTAAATCTCACAGTTTATACGAATTTTATCTTTTTATGTAATTTAGAGCCGTCTGTCAATTTGTAGGTTGGAACGATTTCAACGCTTGCTTGTAAACAAACAATTGACAGTGCTTTATTTACATGTGCTATCAAGTATTAAACAATTATTCTGGTTGCCATAGTAAAGCCGACGTTGACAGTCGATGTCGCTAAGGATTTATAAACAAAGCAATGAAGGTTACCTGGGATACAAGTAAGGTCATGGTCGATTGAGCAAATGAAGTGTCAACTTCTGTGAAATTCGAGAGAATAAAAAAAAAAAAACTAAAGTAAACTTTATTTTTAGCAAATCCAACTGTCGAGTCTCAAACCACCTTCAGCCAACATATTTCTAGGCTAAACTCTATTTTGTATGTACTAAGTTGGCAGAGAGTGATATTGAAGGTTAAAGGAACATTCCGGTTGCAGTTCGAATTTTGGCACTTTTGTTTCGATATTTCCCAACGCACAATTGAACTATTTGATCTGATTTGGCACTGAAGGATCAACTATCGTTCTGGAATCTACACCCTTGAACGATTTCGAGTTCTGAAAGCTGGCATACGTTACCTTTAAATTGATGGAAAGGAGTTTCGTAGAGGTATGGGGGAAAAGAACTAATAGCATGATAGGTAATGAAATTAAAATCTTACATAACAGAAATTGTAATGAAAGACTTGGCGAACTAGAAAAGCCTTTCTGGAACATTTTAAACATTTTCAGGAGCAAAACACGCTACATGCCTTCCATTCGAAATCCCAAATTTAACCGCATATATTGTAGCGGCAGGGAGAAAGCGAATGTCTTTCTTTAGCTGAACTTAGGTTATCCCACAACTTACGTCGTGGTGAGGACCGTAGTCCTTTACGTGAATGCAGTTGATAGCGATACGCCCACTGAAGACTTTGTAACAGATGAAGAAATAAAGTTTATCACCCGAGCTTTAAAAGTTAAAAAAACGGCAGGACACGATGGTAAAAAAAAATATATCTGAAACACTCCCCAAAATTTGAATACAATTTCTAACTTACATAGTCAATGATTGCCTTAATAAGCAGTATTTCTCCAATATTTGGAAGACTTCCAAGGCTGTCCCCGTACTTAAAGCCGGAAAACTGAAGCTGTAAGCCATACGTTCGGTTAGTAAAATTAAAAAAAAAAAAACCGAAAGAAAAGCTACAAAACGTTATCGGAACATATATATTTCCAAGAGTAACGAATTTGGGACTACATAAATCACAACAGAATTCTTGGAAAATTAACAGAAATGATACTTTTTGAAATCGAGAACCCTGTGTCGTGATAGTTTTATTATTTTCAAATTTATATATTTTCAAATCCATCTAAATATGTAAAACTGTCCAAAGTTTTTTGTCAAATCGTAGTTTTAAAGTCTTTCTAACAATAGTATGCCTAGTCAGTGCCGTGCAATTTCATGTGTACCACAGGGAGCAATCAATAGTCCCGTCCTTTATAATATATACTATATGTTTACTTATGATTTTCCAGAATTCCTGGGCTGTAGATTGACTGTGCATACGGATGATATGTGCGGATTTTATCATCTCACTTTTGCCATTGAGAGAAAACTTAATAATTTGATAGAAATACATGCCCACAGATACACACACCCAGATAGGAGGTTGACTTTCAGTGACCACATCTAAAAATTGTTGAATAAAATTAGTATCACTACTTTAGTGCTATATCCATTCACAAATAGAAAATCAAAGCTATGATATGATAATAAGATTATTATCCAAAATGTTATATGTTATGGTTGTCAAGTATAGGGTACCTATGCCAAATCCCACGTTAAAAGATTGCAAATATCGCAAAACAAACTCCTTATGATGATCCTCCATTAAAACGGCACTATTCTTCAAAAAAACTCCATCAAAAAGGGATGTTAAATTGATTCGAAAGCTTGTTAACACGTTAAGTAATCGTTTTGCATTCGGGGATAATATTCTGGCTTATTAATTTGCTCATTAATGTACTATTAAATTCGTCTATATTATATGAAATATTATTTAGTTTCGAGATGTACGTGTTTTATGTATTTATTCGCTTACTCATTTAAAATATTTGCATATTATTGTTAAAACATATATTTTTTTTGAACTAATTTGCGTTTGTTTAATTTATTTATCTTTTTGTTTATTTCACATTACCTCATGTTTCATAACATTTATTTATTTTCTAAATTATTTTTTTGTCTATTTATTTATTTATTAAATTATTTTATTTTTTTAATTTATCTTTAATTTAATAAAATATCATTACTTATAAACATCAATTAATTTGTTTTTTTTTTTTAAGTAACGAGGCTAAGGTGGCATTTGTCCAGCTAAGAGGCACCCGACCATTCTTTTATTCATGATCTAGAATCTTCAGTGGCCTTAAAAAGTTTGATAGCAAGTGTTTCGTTACATGCAGCTTCATTCAATGTCTCGATAAAAATTATTCCCCAAGCGTTTTGGAGCTAGAACTACTTCGGACATTCGTTGTGTCCTTGATGTTGGTGGCACGTTCATTGTCGGTCACTTGTTATAACATTCCCAGGATTTCGAATTTCGTCGCTATAATTTCCTTCCTATAATTTATCCTTAGTGTCTGCGAAATCCTCATTCAAACAGTGTCTGTCATTTAGTGTTCGTTCGGTTCGATGTTGGCTCTTCGGAATGTAAATCCTGGGGAAACGTGCATTTGCTGGAATAAGATTAACCCTTCAGAGAGTCTAAGGCCAGTGTTGAAGGCAATATTTGAATATGCTATTGTGTGAAGTTTTCTACCAGTTATTGTTTGCTGTGAGAATACAAAAACCACAGGTCGCACTTTCATGACGCTAAAATTAAGATATACCTGCCGGTGCGTACCCCTAATCTTCCGCCTCGTACTGTGTGAATAAATATTGATGTCAACGATGTCATGATCTCTTGTCTTCTGGGTGTTCGAACTCAATGATCTAATCTGCCTTTCCGTATTTCGACGAGGTGATAGAACAGACTCAAAAGAGTGTTTTTGTTTCTAACTTTTATTTTTTTAGCTTCCTTCGATATCAGTTTTTTTTTAAATTCCTTGCGTTAAGGGGCTCATTCTGAATTACATACAGTGACAACATAAAAATTAAGAGAAACAGTTTTGTGGTGGTTTGAAACTTATGTGTATTTTGGGCTCGATTGATAAATGGTTGGAGTCTGAATAGAAACGGAGAGTTTGATATGGACTTATTTTCATTCGCTCAATTCAGTAATTTAATTGCCATTAGTTTTAACATTGTAAAGTGCATTTTTTCTTCATAATAAGTGAGACTATCTAAGCTGGTTGATCACTTCAGCTATAGTGTCGTTAAATAAATTCCAACTAGAAATGGTGACTGATTAAGATTCGAAAACAAGATAAAAAATAATAAGCTAGCTCTAATGTTCGAAAACCGAATCTATCAATTGATCCACTTGAAAGGCAGGCCCTTATTCACCACCACTCTACATTAATGAGCTTTTTCGTAAGCTCTTTTAGGCGAGCACTTTAATAAAGCTTTGTATGCTGCTAAAATGTCTCTGATAGCGTCCGTTTGAAGCTCTTTGCAGTGATCTAGATTATTCCAAGCAAAGTAACTGCAACAAGATACCATCGAGTGATTTGCACTCTTTGACTTAGACTTCATTCATGTTGTTTGTGGTGAAATTTTGCAAACAAAATACTTCTGGCTTATCTAGATCATAGGTGGAGCACCCAGTTTTTTCTTTTTACCCGACGATCGCGATCTTAGGTTTAAGAACATCATTATTTGACTTTAGTAAATATTTCTAGAGATCTAGCTTTTCCCTCATAGCAGCCCTCATAGTCTTCATTTGACGTTTCGACATGTCGTCCTTTCAAGACACTTCTTTTCGTTTGTTCTGGGTGCACTTAAATTGATAAATTGCTATTTATGTTAAAGTTTTATAAAACTTTATTCATTTTTAATACATAATCTAACAATTATTTTAGGAGTAAGCCACTTCGATATGATGATGAAGACGGACGGACGGCATCTAAGAAAGATAAAGGTACTAAACGCGAAGTGTTGATCTTAATGGCAGTCGAAGGAGATAAGCAACATCTATTCGGTCCAGCAGCGATAAGTAAACGTCCGCTGATGTTGTTGACTGC
This sequence comes from Orthonevra nobilis, assembly GCA_963555765.1. Taxonomy (NCBI): domain Eukaryota; kingdom Metazoa; phylum Arthropoda; class Insecta; order Diptera; family Syrphidae; genus Orthonevra; species Orthonevra nobilis. Next base: position 129,490,654 of record OY743225.1, on the reverse strand, counting down.
TTTTTAACTTGTTAACGCTGACAACGTCCCACAATCAAAGCTAGGCTTCCGTACCCAAAGGCTGCCAACGGAGCCCTATTACTAAGGCATGGAATTGCATGCATAAACGTGTATATAAAAACCGCAACTTATTTTTAGGTTAAGAAAGTGGCTATGAAAAATGTTCTTCGGTACGCTAGCAAATCTGTCACATTGCATTGCATTTGCTTGTTAAATGTTGCCAAGTTTTTCTGCTGCAAGAATGATACATGCTGTTCCATTTCGACTTTGAATATCTTGTTAGCTTCTCCTTAAGGTCGCAGAAACATGGTTCCTGGTGTTTCGACATTTCAAGTCTTGAACATTTGATGTCTACTCTACTTCAAATCAGAGTGTCTTCGAGGCTTGATTGGCAACCAGTCCTAAGGTGGTATATTTTGGTAGCCTTGAAAACCAAATAGCTTTTCTGTTAATGACCATGCGTTCCAGAAAAGATAGTGTTTTGCTCTGCTAGTGCTCCAATAAGTATCCTTTCTTGCTCCTTTCATTGACTTCTGTTGACCGGTTACTCCTTTACTCACGGACCTACATTGCTTACGTGTAGTTCTTTCGTTTTTTCAATTTTTCGACCAACGCCAGCGAAACAGGGTGCTGCATTGATTTTCTAAATCATCACTGCACTTGTGAATTTTTGAGTTTGCATTAAAAATAATGAAATTTTAGTTTTCCTACTGTGCGTAGGCTCGGTATGAGTCACATTCTGATATCCTACACGAGGACTGACTTGGAAACTTACACAAAACTTTTGAGTTTTTGTTCCCTAAAAATACAAATATTTAAATCACTGTCCCTTAAATTCTAAAAGCTCAATGGAGCAGTGTATGTAAGGAAGTTTTCACGACGAGGGTGCATAATAGAGGAAGGATAACATCGTGGTCCCTGCCCTGATTTCCTGATGTTACCAAAGTTAATCAAAATTTCAAGCTCGTACGTCTCTCGGGTTCAAATCTGGGATCTGCACTAGTAATGTTATCCAAGAATCCGCAGGCGGCTTCCGCCGCCACAGCAAACGCTATCACACCATCATCGTATCTTATTCAATGTATCCGCCAGAGAATCAACCAAAACTTCAAACGCCACCATCCAATTAAATTAGCTCACTTTGCCTGACTTGAATACAAAATTGCAAACATTCCGGCCAAATCTAACCTTCCGCGAATCGAAATGGAATCGCATCTCCAAAAGAAGGAGAAAATGCCGCCACGCCACCCCACACAATGACAAACAATAAAGAAAAACATTAACAAATACTTTTCCATTTGCATTTACAGTTTAATTTACCTGTTTTAACGTACGAGTACATTTAATTAAGGATCGTTTGCATCAGAAAGAAGCACACACATTTACGAGTATGTAATTCCTCCTTCTTGGCAGATGTAAAAGCATCCTTCGTAATGTTCGTTACTTTGCTCAAAGTGACAGGATGCAAGATGCAGAGGACGTCCTTCGATGTTCATCATCAAGGGATTTTCCATTACAGAATGAGAACTCATATCCATTTTCCAATACCAATTAAATGACGTTCAACAACTTGTTGGATGAAAGGCAATGCATTCATAATTATGGATGCATTTCTCTGTGCTTGAAAGGATGTTCCGGTGCAGAAGTAGAGAATATCTTGTGCAAAAGAGCAACAACATTGCAAGCAGTGCTCCTTCAATATCAGGATAATGTAAATAAAGCAATTATGCATTTGATTTAGGAACCTTTTTAGGGCATCGTTCATTCCATGTCAAATGTGATGGAGGTGCAGGACTCGAAGGTAGAATCAATAAAAGAAGCAATAATTTGAAATTGATGTTGCCGTTTTTATTTTTTTTATTCAGTATTTGCAAGGATATTGAAAAATGGAATTCTTATTTATAGCTTCCCCCTTTTTGTGTATTGGACAGGAAAAGTGCAAGCAAAGTTCAGGGATGATGAACTTAAAATGGGAACATTTATGGAAACAAAGTATCGAAGGAGTGTGTCTTGGATCAAGCCAACATTTTTAAAGTGCAAAGTCCTGGAAAATACACAATATTTCACATTTGTTCAAGGGGTTACAAATACCCCTAAAACGAGTGTAAGAAATCAGACTGGAAGAAAGCAGAGTTACCGATGCAGTTCACATTCGTACTGTGTGGCTTTAAAAAGACTCACTCACTCACTCACTCACTAAACTGATGAGTATTCGTTGGGTCCTCGCGCTTCGGGTAAAACGGTGAGAAAAAAGTTCTTGTGTGAGAGCAGTATTTACTTGCGATGAAATGGGCACAGATAGGAAGCGTTTCGACAACACTGAATTAAGTCAATTTACTTCATAATACTTTGGTTTCTTATTGGCCTCATCGCTGGATTTTAAACCTCGTCGAACAGGATGGTATTTCCAGCGTCTACCTAAATATGGGAGTTATATTCCAGCTTAAGATGAATATACATACTCTGTGTCCAAAAAATAAGGTGACATTGTATTTATTTTGAAAATTCTTTATTTATTCTTCCAAATCAATTTCATCCCCTTCAAAGTAATCCCCTCCCGATGCAATGCACTTATGCCAACGGATTTTCCAATCTTTGAAATACTGGTTGTAGTCACTTTCCGGGATGGCCTTCAGTTAGGTCTTCGCTGCGGCTTGAATCTACTCTATCGTATCAAAACGGTGTCCCCGGAGCGGTCTTTTGAGCTTGTTGAACAGCCAGAAGTCGCACGGCGCCAGATCAGGTGAATACGGTGGCTTGCGGAACGATATGGGTTGAGTTTTTGGCGAAATGATCACGAATTACGAGTGCGGTATGGGATGGTGCATTATCGTGGTGTAAAAACCAAGAATTGTCTTTCCACAATTCCGGCCTTTTTAGGCGGATAGCGTTACGCAAACGACGCATAACGTTCAAATAATATTCCTTGTTGACTGTTTGGCCGGTTGGAAGGAATTCATAAAGCACAACACCACGATAATCGAAGAAAACAGTCAACATGACCTTGATTTTTGAGCGACTTTGACGCGGTTTTTTTGGTCTCGGCTCTCCTTTGAGATATTCGCTCGATTGATCGGTTGTTTCGGGGTCGTAAGCATACATCCAAGTCTCATCGCCAGTTATAATGCATTTCATGACATCCTGGTAGTCGAAAAGCATTGTTTCACACACTTCAACGCGACGCCTTTTTTCCAAAAAATTCAATGTTTTCGGTACCAGTCGAGATTTGACGCGCTTGAGGCCCAAAGCATCCTTCAAAATGGTAATGACTGAGCCTTTCGATAAGCCAACTTCATCAGCAAGGTCTCTAATCGTTAATCGATGGTTTTTCAACACCAAATCTTTGATTTGTTGGACGTGAGCTTCATCGGTTGAGGTTGATGGTCGCCCAGAACGCTCTTCGTCTGCGACACGTTCACGGCCGGCTTGGAAATCACTATACCACTTGTAAACATTTTTTTTAGACATATGAAAGGCTTTCTGCACCATCCTCAACGTATCCGCAGCAGAAAATTGATTCCGCAAACAAAATTTAATGCAAATTCTTTGCTCAATAAATTTCGACATCGCAAAAAACGAAAAACTCACTTTTAGCAGCTCACAAAACGACGCGTATCTCAAACACTATGAATATATTTTGACATGAAATTTCACATAGATGTCACTGACAGTACTACCAACCTAAAAAGAAAGAAAAATTTCCAAATCCTTCGACGCGCGCAGTTTAAATTCATATGTCACCATATTTTTTGGACACAGTAATACGTTTATAACATGGAAGCCTGATCAGAATAGTTGAAGTACTTCTTGCAGCGCTTACCGAAAAGTAAACAGATCACAACGTTTTGGGCTTCAAAAATTATATGGTCATTTCAAAGTTCAATATAAGTTAACGTTCCGCTTTCACGGCTGAAGACAAGGGATATAAATTCGAGAATAAAATGGAGTCGATGTGACAGACGATAGATTATTTATGAAAATCGTGAAGAGAGTATTGGAGATAAAACGGAGCCCTGCGGTACACCATAATTTATCCTGGTATTTACAGAAACTGTTAAGCCTGTCTTGAATTGAAATGTCCGAACAGCAGTTTCTTTTTAATTGGTTTCCAATGCACGCATTTTCGATAAAAGTGTGCCTCGAAAACCGTTCAACAAACATGACGCTTAATTGAAGACTTATCAACAATCGAGAACCTAAGAAATATAGGACGTTTGTGTAATAGGTTGATAGTTGGAGCAGGAATAAGATTTGGCTATTTTTTATTCGGGCTGGATAAATGCTTTGCCTATCTACTCGGAAAGGAACCAGAAGATCAGGAAAAGAGGACAAAATCATCAGCGGATTTTTAAGCGTTTGGATCTCAGTGAACTCCTTACATTATGAACTTCCTATCAAGCTTGAAACTTGAAATTTAACATGCTGATAAAATATCCTTGAGCTTCCAACAAACAAACAAATAAAAAAACTGGTGATAATGCCTACATGCGGCACAAAATCAACGCGTTTAGGGAGTTCTTAAAAATCAGCTAAAAGCTGGAAAAAAAGTAATGTTCTAATGTGAACTGGCTGTCATTTTGTAAGAAATGAAAATAATTGTATTCTGTTTAAATGAAAAAGATCGTTTGAAGTCATAAAATGGGTGAAAGAGTTCAAATGAAGTTTCAATAAATGGTGTACATCTTATTCTGGTATAAGTGTGAGATGGCTACCACGTTTATTTCAATTGTGATTTATTATTTGTAGTTCATGTTATTAGAAAAATAATAAAATTAAATATATTAACCGGCATAACGTTTATACAATAAAATGAGTTTAATGTTATTTCAAAGAATAAAAACAAAACCATGTTTAACATCATTCAAAAAGTAAATCTAAGTTTATTAATAAACAGACAAATAGCTGAAAACCTTATAAACAAAGTGGTTGATTCCGCGAGTTCATCTTACGTCAGAGGGTAGAGAATTCAGCTTTCGGATAACATGAACAAAATATTGTCACTCGGTATTTCTGGAAGTGAATCTTGGTTAAGTTAATGTTGGGGAGAATTTAGGAACTGACATTTATATTTTTTCAAGGATACAAATGGGCTCTTTCGTTGTTTAGATGTTGTTTAAGGTCCTAAGTGCACAGTACATGATATAAGAAGAGAGACTACAGCGGATATATGATCATCCATGCGTTTAGACAATATTAAAATTTTCACAAGATGAAGCTTAATGTGTTGAGAAGTGAATTTCCTATCTAGAAAATGATCAATTTCGTAGACAACCGTATTTTTGAGCTATTATTTTTTGGATAAGAAGACCTCAAGTGAGATTGTTTAACCAGGTGTCAAGGAGTTTTTCTTTTCTCGTCGCCACAAAGATGGACAGGTGAGTTCGTGACCGCTAATGGAAGATCATTTCTAATAATTCTAAACAACTGCGGCGCAAGTATTGATTCCTGTGGCACTTCTTTTGCTAGTTTCAAAATAAATGAAATTTTTCTTTCAACAATAACTGATTGCCTACGTCCAGTAAGATGTGAAGAAATAACGTCTGTAGCAGATTTTTTGAACCGAAATTGCATGTGTAGAATTCATTCGAAAAATCCAAGAAGCATAGGAAGGACATTTCGTATGGGTCCATAGAATTTCGAATATCATTTGTTATTTTTAAAGAAGTCGTCATGTAGCTTTCGTGTTCCCCAAATCCAGATTGGAATGGGTTTTTTTTGTTTTTTATTTTATGTGAGTTTTTGTATAGAAAATGCTTTCCAATAAGTTCCTCTTGAGTCTCACTTCACGAGTTAAATATTTCTATTCAGAAAATCGTTGTATTCGATTTTTCTGTATGAGTGAATCTGCTTCATCGTGAATGGATGATTGTCCTTCTTATTGGCGGGAGCAGAAGCTGTCAGAACTGTACTAAAATAAAAATTACTGGACAATAACGCTGCTTGTAATCGTTTACTTTATATACTTCCTGAGAAGTCACCTCTTCTGCGGCAATCACAAGCAAGTTACTCTGATTATTTCTACTTTACACATGGTTGCCCAAAAGTACTCAGTCAATGTTGTTTTGTTTTATATTGAAAATGAATTACTCTAATTGCTTGCTATTCTTTTGAGTATTTTCTTGGACCATTTTTCAATGTATTATCGGTCAATCGGCCACTATTGATGATCAGTTGAACACTTATTTTATTAAGAGCTTCCAGAAACAATACCTCGTTCTCAGTGATCACTGATTTCAAAAATCTCCACAGGAAAAAAGTATGGAGCGGTTTTCGATCTTGCCATTCAGTGCACAACGTTAATAGGCAGCCAGGAAACGTATCCCTCAAAACGTTCATTGTTCAGCGGAGCTGTGTAAGTGGTTGGATCGTCCTGTTGGAACTCTTCATCAAAATTCATCAATTTGCGGTTTAACAAACTCATTGATCATGGTCTTGTAACACCTTCAAGTCATAGTAATCGTGTTGCCCGACGTAAGTGCCCCAGAAGTCTTAATTTTGCCTGTTTACGTATCCTTTTAGCATGAAATGGCCTACTTCGTTCATGATACATTTCTGCAGAAAATCATCCACAGCATTGTTGAGGTTATGGAGAGCGTGAGCTTGAGTGATCGTTTGAAGGTCTTCACTTTGTAAAAGAAAATCTTTTGCAATTGTGCGTCATTTGGTTGACATATCATCCGCAACATCTTCAGCCACAGCGGCTACACTATCCGCGGAACAAGTACTACAATTCCGGCACCTCTTCTGCCACGTGTTGCATCAGTTGGAATAGGACGGCCGGGAGATTCTCGTTCCACCAAAATCACTGAAGATTAGTATTCTACATTCTTGAGCAATATAACATTCCATGTCTTGTCGACATGTTTTCTGAATCTGTTTGATACACAAAACATCGAACTGACAGTTGCCGTCAGTTTTTATTTGATCAATTAATCTTGATGCCATACTGAGACGCCACTTTGTGCTTCATTCTGAAGGTATCTCTCGGAGGAGGACATTCCTTCAAACGATGTCCCATCACTTTTTCAATTCGAAGAAGAACATCGTCCAAGTGCTTTCGAAGCCAACTTGATGAAGCGTTTCTGGGATCTTAATTGAATGGAAAAACTAGTTATGCCATGTCCTAGGTGTTCCTTGTTGCAAAAAGTCCCATTGTGAACGTTCCAATTCGTTCATTGACACAAATCGCCCCAAGCTAGATGAGTGCATGCCTTCATTTCATCGTGCCACACCATTCACGAAACTGCATGCAAAACCACCAATTAATCGTCACCCAAACTGGCTCGATGGACGCTGGCCTTTTAACTTTTCAATGCGTGCATGCATGTGGACTACGTGAATCCAAAGGATTCTTTAACCAAACAGAAGCATCCATCCGCCTTCCTCCAGAGAGTTCCGCTCCAACCCAACTACCACGTCAAAGATTCATTAATAAAACGAATCCGCCTGCAACCAGATGTCGGAGACCTCGAACTGCAAGTGACTTACATTAAAAAGTCACGTGTCGTCCTTCCAGAACACACCGGTACCAAAAATTACGTGTACGTACGCGTACGTGCCACACGACACACGAACGACCAACGCCGAATTACGCGTTAATCTGACCAATTCCAAGGGTCGCACGAAAAGCAAGGCGACTTCATTAAAAAATAACCATGCCGACAGAAGGACATTCCGTATTCCGTATCCTGCACCCAAGGGATGCATTACCAATTGTTTATTTAATTCCACTTGCCCAAGGCGGCACACATTGGAATGGGCTACATTCGATACCAGGACGGACGCGACGACACACCAACAATGCCCAGTTGCCATGACAAATGAACATATCGCTTATAATTAATCAGGATGGCAAATTTACATGGCCAGGAGGGTTCGCTACGATCTCCATCCCCCATGGAAGGTGGTGAGTTTAGATTTCGTAATTTAACCTTTGCAAGATTTGTACGTGGAACGGGTTGCTAGTGTGGATGGCAGGACAACGATGACATTTTGCTGGTGAATGTGCATCCAAGCGGCAGCACGGTGAGTTTGTTAATTGTCAGCAATTGTCATTAAATTGATTTGCGTGAATAATTTATGGCTTAGGGGTGTGATGATCCGGAGGAAGGCTCTATGGAAATACCTTACTTCTTGATGGACAAGCCCATTGACAATGATGGTATTATTAATTTTGTAAATTAATTGCATTTCGTTTACTTGGTCGGAATGGTATGATGAGAGTGGTTCATGATATTAAAGCAGGTTAATATAAGCACTTGAAGAGGTTTCCCTTAAAGGATGAAGGAATTTTTCGAAAAAAGCATGAGGCTCTTATACGTTTTTATAAAGAAAAGGCACTCAGTTTGGTTTTGAAGAGCCGGATACTTGTGGTTTCAAAGAACTCATCTTGGCAACAAAAGTTGAGAGGGATTTCGGTTCATGTATTTATTTACAGGGTGTCATGCTATGTGATTCTTTGGCATATTTTAAGAAAAAAAATTGTTTTGCAGTAAGGGTCTATCTTTAAAGTTGATATCACTTATCGATAATTTAAAAATTCGCTTACGTTGGTAGACCGTAACCCAAGTTTACGATCATTTCTCTGTTAATACTAATAATAAAATACCTCATTAAGGGTTTTGTTTGAAGAAAAAATATCTAAATATCGTTTATATCTACTTTGGTTAAATTAAAAGTACTCTGGTATGAATCATTTTTCACTGTTCTGAACTGTTGTTGTTCACTTATGGTGAACTGAAAATAATCCTTTACTTTTTCTTAACAAATCGAGCTAATTCCCAAAGTGGCGAAACGTGGCAGCTGAGTCTTTCAAATATTGTTTTACAAACATCTTAGCTCACTAAGTATATAATTATTCGAAAATTCGAACATCGAAAGAACGTTTGCTGAACCCGCATACAAGCTTACTTTTGGAAATAATAATGATTTTCGGGTTCGCTAGGAAATTATAAAACTGATCTGAATATGAATATGGTGGTCCAAGAGGTTTCGCGCTCCGACAAGTGCATAGAAAGTAGAAAGACTATTCGAATGTCAAAACATTCGCAAATCGACTTGTCGAGTTGGTATTCTATCCATTTTGAACAGGAGGCCTTCCTCACGTTAGCTTCTTCATCTTTAGCCAGTATCCTTCTTTTTGCTGTCATGAGTGATAAACCGTCAGCTTATGAAACGTCTCAACTTACGCAAATATTTTTTTGACCGGTAGTATGACTGATGATTTGATGGTGATGATTAATCAAACCTTGTTAACCTTGACCCATGCTTACGAAAATTTATCTGTTAATACTAATGATTTGTTTTATGAAAAAATACTACTATGGACTCTGGTATGAATCATTTTTCACCATTTAACTGAAAAATAATCAAAAAAAAAATATGTATGAAAATAATTCCAAAAAAATATGTCATTTCTTAACTAATCGACCTAACTCCCAAAGGGGCAGCTGAGTTTTTTTCAATTTTCAATTTCAATTTTAATTTAAAATAAGTGGTTTAATTATACGAGGAAATATTTGAAAAGATTTAGCGTGTTTCAGTATTAATTATAATTTCAAATTTCCATTAAACATTAAATTTAGGTCTAGAAATGTTAATCAATCGATTTTTTTTTATATTTTCAAAGTTTAACTATTCAAGAATATATCTACAAGAGGATTTTTCAAAATTCAAATTATTTTCGGAGATATCGGTATTTTGCTGACCCGGTATCCAAACTGGTTCGGCCGGAACTAATCGAACAAAAGACTTTAGGGATTCTCCGTCTATCTGAATCCATATTTCTCAGTAAAACCTTTTGTCCTCTGTATATATTGTAATACAAGGACCCAAGGTGACTTGTATCTTTTATATTTAGTGTTCACTTAATTCCAGCTGCTAATTTTGAATTCTAACCTTCAAACCACGTGGACGTACATGTGCATATGTACTTGGTTTGTTTTTGTTTTATTGCTGTTTGTATTTTTAATGAAGGCTTCATTGCTATTTTAAATGTGATGGGGCTTATGGGAATGAAAATTGGCCCGGAAGATCATGCATTTGCTGTGAAACGAGACAACGCTCGGATTGACAGCTCCGAGATACGAGCATCCAACGCATCAAAGGAGGCCAGAACTGCTCGATATGAAGGGAGAAACGCGGGAAATAGTTTTTTCGAATGTCAGATTGAATAATTGTAATTCTACAATATCATTTCATGACTTAGACTGCGAAAAACCTTACTCGAAACTTTAAACGCGTTTTTCTCGAAACTGTATTTTTCAAAACAATACCCCCGATTTCTCAGGTTCTACTGGACCGATTTACCTGGAATTTTTAGAGTCTTCTTAATAGACTTGTCTTTGTCTGGAACTATCCTCATCCCCAATTTTTTATTACTTTTTTTTTTAAAAAAAGATTCGAAACAGTCAAGAAAAGTGAAACTTTTCCGTAGTTCCACACATTACGACATTATTCTAGATTAATAATAATGTGTTATATAAAGAGCTGAGACATTAAAAGCAACTTGCAGTTTGTATTGTGATAGCGTATTTGTCAAGTTTACTGTATACTCCCTGGGAATACGATATGATGGGAATTTCAAGAGTTGGTACTTATTTACGTCGCGTTTCAGTAGAAGTGAAATCAGCAGTTATCCATAGCTTACGCAGGCAGTCATTTATACGACCCACAACCTAATTAATATGCTTTTCTCAGAACAAGTTTCGTGTGATTACAAAACCTAGGTTGGTCACTGCATGAAGTAGCTTGAGTTGTCCCGAACTAAATTCAGGTCAAATTGTTTATTGGAAATTTGGATAGTCCGACATTTTTCTGGGTTTAGGACTTTACCATTGACAGTATTATTTATTTTTTGTTACCAGAGGTTTTTGAAAATGAAAAATTTTTAAGTTAGTCTTCATAAGTTGTTAGTTATGTCAACAAAGGTTTTTCATAGCCCAAATTTGTTAAACTTTCTTAGGCGGCCAGAGATGACATAGTAGGATGATAAGGTCGTGATGAGTAGTTTTTTCCGAAGAGATCGATAAAAAAATAACCTTTGTAACGTAATCAGAAAAAATAAAGAGGCACAACAATTTAAAATTAATTTCGTCAACATTTTAGGAACATGTCAAGATTTTAAACAAAGAGCCTCTAGCGATATAAAAAGAAAGGATGTAGTCGAGACACGCTCAATGCTCATAATGTTGAAATGTCAAATTACTGTGAATCCTGAAAAAAAAAACAAAAGAGTTCAAAATTGATACACGACAGCATTCTACAAAGAATCGTTTGAAATTCACACGTTAACCCTGAAAGTCGTTGAACTATCTTACCAGCTGGTTGTTATTTGAAGGCACACAATGCAGGTAGATGTCGAGATTAAAAGGTCACAATTGACACGTATTGGGCCATTACTTTTTATAATTCTCATCAACGGAATCGTTGAAATAATCAAGCATTGTCATTTTCTACTTTATGCGGACGATCTCAAACTGTTTCTAAAAGTAAGCTCGGTCTAAGACTGTGTCATGATACAAGCTGATTTGAACCGAATTTTTTAGTGGTTTGCTACTTACCATTTGAAAAGCATAAAGAAGTATAATTTAATTACCTTCTCGAAGAAGCTGTGGTTTGAAATTGATTATGCAAAGCAAACACACTCATTTGCTTTGTTAAAGACTTTCGTTGATTTGATCCGTTCGAGAATTCGCAGATGTCATTTGGAATCCTCCCCATGTAACTTAAGCTAAACGTATCGAAAACGTACAGAGGCGCTTTACGAGATTCATTTTTAAAAAAATGCGTTGGAATTGTCAGACATTTAAGCCAGGTGCCTCCGGCTGGGTCTGAAGTCGTTAGTGTAAAGGCATTTAATGCATGATATAACCTTTGTGTGTGACCTGTTATGCTATGACATCAAGTGTCCAACTTTGCTGGCTATGGTGCACATTTATGTTCCAACAAGACTCTTGAAATTGAGGGATTTTCTCTTTCAGCATGCCCACTGAACAACGTTTGGCTAAAATGAGCCAATGGCGAGAGCCATATGGTTTTTTAATGAACCATGTGGGGATATACATCTCGGCTAAGATTTAAAGAGGTATTGTCGTACATTTTTTAATTTAAGTTTGTTTGTCAGTGTCACTTTTTATTGGAATATTGGAAGTAAATTGATCTTGGTTTTACGTTAAATGTCTTTAAGCTAGTAAGATTGTGGACTCTAAATCAATAACTAAATAAATAGACAGAGCGATCAATGTCTGAATTTGATCCACAGTTGATTCGCGTTTATTTGGGCTAAGATTATGTAAAACAGACGTACCTCGAACAACCAAAAATATGTAATACTATAACCACCCCAATCGTGCTTTACAGCGCAGAAGCTTGTACCTTATCGAATGCGAATGAATATTTTCTTAGCCATTCTGAGAGAGAAGTCCCTTTGGTGATTTTTAAACCAATTTGAATAGATTGAATGGAGAGGTGAATTTTTACAGAAGAGCTGTATGTACGACGTTATGAAACTAGCAAGAAATTGCGAGTGCAACAACTATGCCATTGGAGGCTAGCTGAGGAGACCTATGTTCATCGTGATTAGATTAAATAAATTTTGTTGAGTACATCTGTCTGAGGTTGGAACTATTCTTTTTTTTACGATTGGCTCGCTCTTCAAGAGGATATGAATACTCTTATAATGCGTGAATCAAACAGCGAGCGGAAGAATTAAGAGAAGAATGAAAGATAATGTTGTGGCTTAAGAAACTCAGATGTATTTGATTTCAACTCACTTCCGTGGATAGAGCCTAAAAAACGGTACGGAGCTTTTTTTTTTGTATATCGACCTATTAGCTTTCGCCTAATTCGCAGGAAGTTTGAGAGATTAAGCTTAACAATTCCGCTGTCAGTGTTATGCCTTCACAGCAGAGCCATCTACACAGAATCTGCACAAACTATTTTGACAACACGAACTAGGAATTAAGCCGATACAACAACCACTACAACAATGCCACCCATTTAGTCAGACTACCATCGCTGGTCGACCAATACAGTGATAGTGCCATTAACTTTGCCATAATGGCCAATGGTGACTGGACCAAATTCGAAAACTAGGAATCGAACCTTGGACCTATCAATTGAATCAATTGAAAAGCAAGCGCTCTACCAACTCCGCCACGCAGGTGATCATTTCCATTCTTCACTTGCGAAGGTATGAACGTTGGTCACTTGGATGAATGTAATGAGCTTTTAACCGATTTACCCTTCCGTATGGTTATTTGGCTTTGAAGGGGCTTCTCAGATTCACTATTTCTCATATAGTTCTTGAGGTCTTCATGGTATTTTTAAGAGAAACGATATGAGGCGAATTGTTCTGAAACGTTTTGCTTTGTTTTAATCTATTTATCTTTCTTATATTTCTGATTTTTGTTTTTATTTGAACTTGATTCCATCAGATTGCTTAGATTTGTGAAGAATCTGCGTAGTTCCTTAGAAATAACTTCCAAATACTTTGATGGCAAAACGGAACCGATATCCCAGTACAGAAATAAGTAATTCTCTTTTAAGATTCTGCCTATTACAAGACTTTTTGACATGAGCCGAAGTTGCAGAAGTTGCGCCAGAAACTTCTTTTTGCTAAATTAATTATACTCCTGAATTCATTGAAGCTATTCGTGCATAGTTTCTTATTCTTTTAAAAAACATTTTTACGATGGTTCTTGGCGGTTACAACTCTGAAATTCCCGAACAGTGCTATTTTATAAATACTGTACAATAAAAATAGAGTTTCGTAAAAAAGACCCTTTGCAAAATGTTGATAGTCCTCTTAAAAAATTTATACGAGCATCTACATTACCTTTTTATTTTTGGCAGTTTTCTTTATCAATTGGAAATAGTTTCTGGGGTCTCCTAAAATTCACATCAGCCCCAATTGGTTACTATAAGGACCAACTTACACTACTCCACAGCATCCTTAAAATAATTCGTGTCTCGTTCATGTTCCCTTTAATAAAATGCGTGCATCCCCAAAAACGAATGTCATTGTGAATCCGCAATGGAGGCAACTACTTTATATTCCCCCATCGAACGCGTGTTTGGGGACAACTATTCAATTCTAAAGCCAACATTCCATTGCAATCACCCGAACTATAAATGCTTAATGATATTACATTCTAGCAATATTATCTCTTTTAATTTCCCTCCCCCAGCCTCGGCAATTGAATATTTATAAAGAAGTGATACGGAAACGAAACCCAGCCGAATGCAATACTCGTACAACTGTTGGCAATGATGCACCCTTGGGAGAGATACTTCCTTGAACATATTTTGTTATGCACCCCGCCTTTTGCAAGGAAAACGAACGTAGTCAGTGGCGGCGTCTTGTCCAAGTACCGAAGGGCATGCCCCATCCAAGCAAAGAGCAATGAAAAAACAAATAAGGACCCTCAACACGATTAAATATTAATGTAATTTTTTTATTTAGCAAAATCTTACTACTCGTCGATCCTTGAGTCGCGCCAAGACTCCGTGTATAGGTTTAGGTGCGACGGAAATCTTTGGAATAGAAAGAAGTGGAACTGGACTTAAGAGTATCCTTTTGTCCGGTTTTATTGAATGCAAATCTCCTCTCAATCTTATTTCTTCGCCAGTGGGAACAGAGACGCGGGCGTAGCTTTAATGAGTTTCCCAGGTTCCGCAAGAGTTATTAATGAAATAAATCGCAGCCCGGAATAGAAGATGGAAATGATGGCGTGAAAGGAGACAGAAACAGCAGCACAGCAACCAATTAAGGTGTTGGATGGCATGGCAGAGATCATGGAATAGAGGCTGCCGCCTGGTGCTCGCAGAGTGGGGCTGTTTTGATTTTAATCAACTTCAAGAAAAGTAATTAGGAATTAAAATTGAAATTGAAAAAGGTGTTTGTGTATACCGCGGCAGGTGAGGGAAGTCGCTATGCCAAGGCAGTTTGTTGTAATGTCTTTGCGTGCCAGCAAGGACTAGCCAAGTCCTTGCTGTATAGCTATTCGAATGCAAGTTGATTTAATGAAATTTAAATAATTCCTAGAAGTCGAGAGGATGAAAAAAAAACAAAAACAAAACGAAAATTTACTAGACGAACATACACCCCCTCATCCTTAGCAACAGGATGAGTCGTTATAATTTCGAATTTAAAATTTGAATCTCAAGTGTAAGCTGATTATTTTTTGGCTTGTCACTCATGCGGTGAGTCCTGCTAATAAGCTATGTGCGTGTGTAAAAAGAAGGTACATATTTTGCACTCCTGCAAGGATATCTCAAAATTAATTATGATATTCTTCGCTTGAATGGGAATTTCCATGAAATCTGTAGATGAGAATCGGTGGCACAAAGATTAAAGAATGTCTAAGTCATTTAAGTTTTTTTTTTAAATACACATATGACACTTTTATTTTTGTCGAGCGCTAGACAGGCTTGAAAGGAACACTTTCTGTATTTATAAATTATCAAAAAAGCTGAAAAAAAACAATTTTCAAATGAAAAATGTATGTCAGACTTAAGTCCGTAGTATACGACATGTTAATGGTTACATGTACATGTGCATCTGACCTCATTTCGCCACCCAAATCAGCCCCAATAATCGCACGTAACTTATTTGTCAACTACGTATAATTGTGGCGGTCGCATGTAGTATCACTAATTTAAGTGAGCCCATGCGTCAATGCGATCGCATGGAAACATGCAGCCTTTTTACATGTCGTGTACAAGCAAGTGGTACATATATAATTTGGTAGTGCCTGCTGCATGTGACATTTCACATGTAAAATACACTCGATTGATCGAGTACTTAATTCACTTGCAACAACTATTTATGAAGTTTGTCAATGATGGCGCATCAAACAGACGCTGTTTTAACTGCCACGGATGCGTTGTTCTAGTTGCGGTTTATAGTTTGTTTTATTTTTTTCATTTAGTTAAATTTTTCTCCTTTTTTGTTCTCATTTTTTCTCATAGTGAAAATATAATGGCAGAACGAGAAATTTAGAATTCGAGGAGAAATTTCAATTCCGCCTGTTCAAAGCATGTTTATTGTCCAAACGGACTGATGGTGCGAAGAGTATGAGTAACTCGGCATCGAAATCGATTCTCAAGAAGTCGTCTCTTCGTATGTGCTTAAGAGTGCAATAGTTAAGGAGTAATTAAATTGATCGACATTTAACCATCCCCACAATCTTTGTCTGCATTTTCTTTTTAACTTGAAGCTAAAAAAGCAATGGCGGTCCATTTTTTCTCGAAACATTGATTAAAACTGACAATGCACGAAAATTCACTTCAATGCAGAAAATGTTTCAAAAATAAACTTCAAGATGCGATGACAACTTGATGCCAGCATGTGGTTTATGTTCATATTGCATGCAGTGTGCTGGTGTCGCATCTGCGCAAATAACATGCAACAAGTTTCCATATGGACACCAATGTCGCATGGAAATATGCGGCTTTTTGCGACAAAATCCACATGTCGTTTATTATTCATATTTTTCATATGCAACTAAATGCAGCGTTTTTTCATGACGTCAGACCCGTATGTACATGCAGTGATTTATACTATATGTTGCTTTATATCGGGCTTTACGAGTAAATGAAAACGAATGAAGAAACGAAAAGCAGCACAAAAGAACAATATAGAATTAGTGCGATCCTGTGAAAATATAATCTTCGCGGTAGTCCATTTAATCATTCACATCACAGTCGTACCAAAAGCACTTCTCTAAACTCTTAATTCTGTGGCTGCAAAATTCACTTCTTCTGACCTTTATCTTCCTGATTACATATTTATGTCAGGTCTCGATATTTACATACAGTGATGGACAAAATAATAAATATAGTTTACAGTTCGGTTATCGAAAAAAGTACTATATTTAATGTCATTTGTTGGCTGGACATAAAAATAAATGCAAGTGCCGAAACTGAAGTGTTTTTAATAAAAATAGGAAAACGGTTACTTTATTATAAATAAAAAGCGAAAACGTGTATTTTATTGTTTCAAGAAATATTAACATTAAAATATTTCAATAGATCAATAATATTTTTGTAGAAAGAATGGGTTGTAAGAAGCACTGTTCATATGAAAAGAGGAAGATAGTAAAAAAATTAAGAGCGATGAATATTCTTATCGGAATCTTATCAAGAGCAAAAGCTCTTGACTACTCTTTCGGAATGGTGCAAAATGCATTTTAAACAAAACCAATAGAAGAAAACAGGGAGACGCCACGAAAAAATAGCAAGAAAACCGACCGTTTAATAGCGTTAGAGGCAAAAAAGACCCTTTCATCTCTCCCAGTAAGATTTTGAAAGCCACTTAGCTTAACATCAGCGCAAGAACGATCAGAAGAAGACTTGTGGAATCCGAGCTTCCATCCATATCACCCAGAAAAGTTCCAATGCTTAGCAGGAAAAATATTAAGCGAAGAATGATGTTCACTTCTGAGCATAAATTGTGGTCCGGCGATCAGGGTATAAAAAAGTGGCGAAACATCCTTTGGAGTGATGAGTTCAAATTAAATTTGTTCGGATCGGATAGAAGACGTCCACCCAACACAGAATTCAATCCAAGGTACACAAAAAAAAAAAAACCGTCAAACATGGGGGTGGCAGCATTATGGTATGGGATTATGATCAAAGAAGTTTAAGTGAACATACTCCAGAGTCGGACTAAATCCCAATAGAGAATCCTTGGAGACAAGATGTTATTGGAACCTCAAATCCCAAAAATAAAAAAGAATTGTGAGAGTCCGTACAAATGGCGTGGGAGCCGATTTCTTTGGAGGCTTGCCGTCGGCTTGTTGATTCCATGCCTAAAAGAATGACCGAAATTATCAAAAATTAAAAGCAATGCAATAAAGTTATAGGTATTGAAATAAAATTGTTGTTTTATATTACTTATAATTTTTACAAACACAAGTAAATTTGGTGAGGGAACATTGAAGTGTATTTATTTTTTTGTCCACATTAAAATTTGACTTTCTTATAATTTTGAACAATCTTGTTTAAAGAAAAACATTTGCATATTATTTGCATGTATGGAATTTCGCAAACTATCTGAAGCATTATTTTGCTAAAACGCTGCTTTAATACACTTTTAAGGAAAGCTGAAATAGAGCAAATCCTTAAGTGGTATTTATTTTTTGGCCATCATTATATATCCTTGTTTTGCCTTCCAACTTCTGCCACCATAAGAAACAAGTTCTACGAAAAAAAATAAGCATAGAGATCAAAAACATCTGATAGAACTCACAAATCCGCAACTTCAAACTTCAAATGATAATCCGCAGATTTTTGTGAACAGGTGTTTTCCGTCAACTTTCCTACTCTTCTGCTAACTGAGCAGTTTAATGTATAGCTCTTCCCTAAATAAGCCGAATTTTTATCGTCAAAACATTTACTCAAGAAATTCAACGGCATAAAGCTGGTGTGCCCCAGGGCTCCGTTTTTTTTTAATTCTTCTTAAATTATCTATTGTCTGCTGAAACTAATCCAATGTCTTTTTTCGCTGATGATAGTTTTTCACACTCGTTTTCGGATTCTTGTCGCTCATCTTGGGCGTGGATATTGATCGGTTGCTAATCATAAACTAACTTAATTTTATTCCAACACCAGAGTCCTAGAAGTTACTGAAAATGTCTTCAAAATACAATGTTGTCTTCTGTCACATAAGCGTAGTTTCAGCCTGTTGGAATGATCAATGAATGTGTATCAATAAAAACCATCGTTGGAATGATCACATATCCGATATTGCCAAAAACACTGCAAATGGGTGCTACTTGTAAGGCTTACATTCTCATGCTCATCAGCGCTCAATGTGGAACGCGCTTACACACTCGCTATTTCATAGTTTATAAATAGTACCTACATATAGTATATCTTGTTGCTCCTTAATCTCTTTTTCTAACTTTATCCTGTCATTGTAAGGGTATTAAGAACACCTTAAACGCGTAGATATAATTATAATAATAAAACAAAGAACACCGTAGATTTATTCTTGGCCTTCTTGGATTTTTGTCCTCATAACGTTGATTGAGTGTTGAAGGAAAGCCTAATGAAGAAAGAAATAGGTTCAAACCGCAGCTATTTCGGTTCTGGTTAAATTTTTGAAAAATGTTGTTTTTTAAAAAATCTGCGTTCACATGCTCTGCAGTGTTGAGGCAACATATTTAAATCGATTCTATTAATTATAAGCGGCCTAATTTTTAAAATGAATTACACTGCAAAGCCTTAAAAATAAAACAAAAAGAACTTTTAAGTATTTTTTTAAACTGCACGAGATTTTATTGGTTTTAGGTTTATTTTCGAAATGAATTTAAATAGTTGCGATGTATTTTAAGGGGCAATTTTGATTTTATTTTTCTAGTTTTTATACCTGATACGCTTTACGGTCTTGTACCGGTATCCGTCGTCAGCAAGTACAGCTGATTCCTCTGCGGGTGCTTCAGTCACCTCAGCTACTTCCTCTACTGGAGGCAAGTACTCATTGGCGGCTTTCTCAACTGGTGGCAGGTATTGTGGAGCGATTTCAGAAACATCGCGACGTCTTCTGTACTTCAATCGACGTACGGTCTTATAACGGTAGCCATCATCAGCTAAAGCTGCTGATTCCTCTGGGACCTCCTCAATAGCTTCAGCTTCTTTGACATCAGCAACTTCCTCTGCTGGAGGGAGGTATTCTGGAGCAACGATTTCGGATACATCACGACGTTTACGATATTTCAACTTGCGAACGGTTTTGTAACGGTATCCATCATCGGCAAGTACCGCAGACTCCTCGGGAGCTTCAGTGGCGTCCTTGACTTCAGCTGGAGGGAGATATTCATTTGACAAGGTTTCTGCTGGTGGCAGGTATTCATTGGCGATTTCGGAAACATCACGACGACGACGGTACTTCAACCTGCGAATGGTCTTGTAACGGTATCCATCATCGCCGAGAACAGCAGATTCCTCGGGGGCTTCAGTTACTTCAGCTTCTTTGACTTCAGCAATTTCTTCTGCTGGCGGAAGGTATTCTGGAGCAACGAGCTCGGAAACATCACGGCGTTTCCTGTACTTAAGCCTGCGGACGGTCTTATATCGGTATCCATCTTCAGCGAGTGGAGCAGATTCCTCGACGGCTACAGATTCCTCATCAGCTTCCTTGGGCTCAGCGGTTTCCTCAGTAGTTTCCTCAGCGGCTGGCAAGTATTCAGGAGCAACAAGTTCCGAAACGTCACGACGTTTGCGATACTTCAACTTGCGAATGGTCTTGTAACGATATCCATCATCGGCAAGAACAGCAGATTCCTCGGGAGCTTCAGTAACTTCAGCTTCTTTGACTTCAGCTGGGGGCAAGTATTCATTCTTTGGTTCCTCAAGTGGTGGCAGGTATTCGTTGGCAATCTCAGATACGTCACGGCGTTTACGATATTTCAACTTGCGGACGGTCTTATAACGATATCCATCATCGGCAAGGGCTGCTGATTCCTCTGGAACCTCCTCAATAGCTTCAGCTTCTTTGACCTCAGCAACATCTTCTGCTGGTGGAAGGTATTCCGGAGCAACAATCTCAGATACGTCACGGCGTTTACGATATTTCAACTTGCGAACCGTTTTGTAACGATATCCATCATCGGCAAGGGCTGCTGATTCCTCTGGAACCTCCTCAACAGCTTCAGCTTCTTTGACCTCAGCAACATCTTCTACTGGTGGTAGGTATTCCGGAGCAATAATCTCAGATACGTCACGGCGTTTACGATATTTCAACTTGCGAACTGTCTTGTAACGATATCCATCATCGGCAAGGGCTGCTGATTCCTCTGGAACCTCCTCAGCAGCTTCAGCTTCTTTGACCTCAGCAACATCTTCCGCTGGTGGAAGGTATTCCGGAGCAACAATCTCAGATACGTCACGGCGCTTACGATATTTCAACTTGCGAACTATCTTGTAACGATATCCATCTTCGGCTAAAACTGCAGACTCTTCGGGAGCTACGGTAGTCTCGTCAGCCTCCTTAACCTCAGCTGGAGGCAAGTATTCTGCCGATGGTGGCAAATATTCATTAGCGATCTCTGACACGTCACGGCGTTGACGATATTTCAGTTTCCTCACAGTCTTGTATCGGTATCCATCCTCAACAAGCGCCGCTGAATCCTCAGGCGCTTCTTTCACTTCAGCTACCTCCTCAGATGGTGGCAGATACTCGCTAGCAACCTTTTCCTCCGGAGGCAGATAATTTGCTTCCGGCAATACAGCAGCCGTTGCCGCCACCACAAACAGGCAAACCAACACGATGGTTCTCTAAACAAAAGTAAAGAAAAAAAAAACAAATTACATTTAATCCAAGCGGTAATCCTTGTTAGCTCAAATAACCATAAACAAACAAACAAACCATTTTGCTAATCTGATTACAACACGCAAGCACACTCAGTTGAGAATGATTCAGTTTGTTACAGTTTCTTGTATTTATACCGCCAAATCAATCCAGTGACCCATCTGTAGACTCAAAATCCAACCTAGGTCTATCCCCACTGAGCCCCTCACCCGCCAAAGACTCTCGAAAAAACCCTCAGGCATTGGTCGTGCTGCAAAACGATACACGAGTACAAGAGAGCCATTGGAAGCGCTGAGTGGCACCTGATGCGCGGAAGTGGCTTACTGATCTTCAAGCCAGTCTCAAGTGCGTGGTACTTGAAGGTTACCCATCACACAGATGATGATGGTTCTGCCTTACGTGAAGACGGGTGTTTCCAAGCGGAAATTATTCAACTTGGCCACTAGTCTTAGGACCACAAAAGCTCTGGATGCATAATTAATAACAATTTCAATTCCGTGTAAACTGAATTGGACCTCGGTTAAATTGTGTTGTGTCTCCATGCGTATGGTAAACATACTCATGCTAGAATGAACGCGTTGAAAATCAATTAGATATTCGAAATAATTAATTTATGGACGAGCAATAATAATAATAATAGTAATGACAATAATTATAAATGCCCGATGCAAATATTTATTTTATTTGGACTACCCACGCCTGCATTGACAATTAAATGCATCCGCGTCTGTCTGCGTGGATATTAATTATTATTATTTTTTTTTTGAAAATAGAGAATTATTTATTGCGCTTAAATTTCTAGATATTATTTTTTCAAATAAAACATTTTTAAGCGATGTCATTTTTTTTTTTTGATATTATGACTGATTGCTTATTTAAATATAAAATAAAATAAATAATTAATTAAAAAATGAAAAATCATTTACCATCTGCAGAGTAAATAATTCATTTACACTTGATTTTATATTAGTTTTAACAGAGGTTGGAGAAAACCCCCTCGTGAAACATATTTAATAGTCATTGTATTGAGATGGCTTAAGGATCTGTAGACCCAAAGGCATCCTTTTACACAAAGCTTCACCTGTTAATAGCTAAGTGGCTAATTGTTGTGTGCCTACACCTAATACCTCCTCGATCGTGTTTTGCTTGATTGCTAAGGACTTTCGAGACGATCGTCTGGAGGCAGGATTATTAGTCAAGAAAATCACAACAGGGGATAAGAGTTTAGTGCTTATGTAGTTCAGATCATTCCTGGGCTGAAAAAACTCAACAAAAAGAACGTCAATGTGGCATACTTTTGGAGTCCCACAAGGTACAGTACTTGGGGCTCTACTTCATTTCATGGCAGAGAATGTGGCCGCTAGTCCTGTTATATTGGAAACATTTCAAGTCCCATAAATAGAAAGAAGGAAGGATAAAACTAATCGGAGCACTCACAAATAAATACGCAGCAACGTTTTGTAGGCCTATTGATGCTAAAGGTTTGAAAAAAAAATCAACAATATGAGGATAAGGTTAAAGAAGAAAATAAACTTGAAAAAAAAACTGGGAATAAAGCTATCAAATTGTTGGATTGGAAGTATCGTTTACTTAAGGCTATGACAGGATGAACGAAGAAGCAGTAAAGTATCTCGTGCGGAAACATGTGGTGGTGTCTATGAACCACCAAAAAAGAAATACTCGACAGCCAAGAATAAAACAGATTAAATTGGAGCACTTTCCATCGCTGTTGTCATCCAAATGATGGTTTGCATCTGTATGCTTAGCCTATTAAATAGGTTCGAAATCAGGATCGCCTAAAGTTTTAGTGATATTGTGGGGAGCGACACAGCTAATTATTATTTTTGGTATATTTTCCAATTTCACCCGATAAACGTACTGTAAAAAAGGAAATCGGCTTTAAAGTCGTTCAAAGCATCGTTTAATTTCTTTCTTTTTTCAAATACTTATTTTATATTTTTTCCTCACCAGAAGTTGGGCTTTCATATGGAGTCATAAAGCGTGGTTCTATTCCATATCCACTGTCACCAATGAGCGCAAAATTGTTTTGATTTAATAATTCCAGGCAGTAAACTAGTAAACATTATTTTGGCATCAAAAGTGGCTTGATTTATCTTTTCGATAAATGTACTCATCCCCTACGTGGGTACAATCGATTACACTGCTGCAGCTGTCGGAAACTTAAACTTCTTTTGCCATAACTCTTTTGCTTCCATTATTTCACTAGTGGTAGTTGGAAACTTGATCCAATCAGTTGCATGTGCAACTATGCTGTCAACTTCTGCATTCACAGTCCGAGATACAGTAGCTGGGCTAACACAACGTTCTTTACCAATACCTTTTTGATATCCAGGATCACTAATATACGCAAACCTTAAATAACTTCATTCTATGGCAAATTGACAAGGCACCTCCAAGAGTTTCTTCATTCGTAACTCTCGGCAAAACGGTATGAATCTTTCAAATCACGAACAATTGTAATATATAGCATCCTTCACTTTTACAACATCTGCCATCGCGCTATAAATCGGATATCACAACTGTTTTCTACCGGCATTAGTCTGCTACTGAACTAACTCAGACTTTTTGAAGGATTTGCTTTTTATTTAAAGTTAAAGGTTAAGTTTATGCATGCCCATTTACTGTTATGTGAAGAAAAGAACATGCTTTTACTCGAACAGTATAATGTTCAGCCTGAAATTATTATGCATATAAGCAGAAGGATTTCTTTGCTGTTTTGCAAGCATAAGCATATCCTTTTCTTTATGAAAACGGCTCATTATCTAAATTGATGACATTAAAAGTGAGCTTCTCGATTCTCAGAAAGTATTTTCATTTTCATTTTAACGCATTTTTGTTTGATAATTCATTTTCCATACATGCTACACAAAAACTCTTAAATTTAGCTTAATTAACTTAATTATTTATAAACAAACTTACTGGCTTTCTGCGGGCACCACAAACATAAGTGGTGTTGTTTTCCACCATAAATTGAATTATGAAATATCAATGAAATTTCCCTTTTTTCATGCAACAAATAAGAATTCGGGAAAATAAAACTAAGAGATATATGCTAAGGACTTATTATTTAAATTAAAGTATCAACTGCATTTTTTGTAATTTGATAGACTTGCAGATCAACTTAAAAAATTCAAAATCTTTTGATTTTTGCTCAACCAACTCGTCAACCGCCAAACTGATCATTCGACAATGCCACACACTGGTTGATTTCATCATGATTTTACTAATTTGAAGATTGAGTTGAATCATGCATGGTGTGAATTAATGTTGGCAATTGACAAGATAATCAAATAAAATTTTTAAATACGCTAGTCACCGTTTTATTTTATATATTTACATACACACATTTCTTTATTTATTAGTAAATTAATTTATTTATTTATAAACTTAAATTATTATTTTTTATTCATTTAACTTTTTACTTATATATTTATTAATTGATAAATTTATTTTTTCATTTACTTATTTGCTTATATGCTTTGTTGAAGAATAGATATAAATTCAATATTCAATGTATTGCCCATCGCTAGCCACACATTTTTCTGGAAATTTATGGATACGACCGGTTTGGCCGCAATCCACGAATCGATCCATTTTGACATCATCGAAATGACGGAAGTGCTGGTCAGCCAGGCCATGTATACGGCGGGTGGGGTAGGACATCCCATTTGAGCGTTTCAAGGTAAGTTTTGACGACATTTGCAACATGTGGCCGAGCATAGTCATGTTGCAAAATAACTATCGTATCTTGCGACCGTTTCCGGCCGTTTTTCCTTCAGTGCTCGGCTCAAACGCATCAATTGTCGTCGGTAGACCTCGCCTGTGATTGTTTCATTCGGTTTTAGCAGCTCATAATACACAACACCCTTCTGGTCCCACCAGATGCACAGCATAACCTTCAGGCCATGAATATTCTGGACGGCCGTCGATGTTGAGGCATATCCGGGGTATCCATACGTTGCCCGACGTTTTGGATTATCGTAATGTACCCATTTTTCATCAACAGTGACGATTCGATGCAAAAAAGACTTCTTTTTCTGGCGTTCAAGCAGCATTTCGGACATGCAAAATCGGCGTTCGACGTCTCGTGGCATCAATTCATACGGCACCCAATGTCATACCTTTCGGATCATTCCCATTGCTTTCAAATGATCGAAAATGGTTTGCTCAGCGACGCCAAGTGATTTTGCAAGTTGATCGAGCAAGGCCTCCAATTCATAGTCTTCAAACTTTTTCACCTGGCCGAGGCTTTCTTTGTCTTCCGTGTAGAAATCATCATCTTTGAACCGCTTAAACGACCGCTGACACATTCTAACGTCTACAGTATGGCCCAGGTAAGCTTCGGTAAGCAATTGATGCGCTTCTGTTGCGCGTATTAAAACTTCCCGCAAATGTTGTTTTGATGGCATGAATGAAGAGATTTTACGGCCTTACAAAAACTTGTGTGTTTTCACTAATGATCAATAACATAGACTGAAATAATAAGACAATGACATGGAGTTTCTCATGTGACAGCTGTCATGGTCAAAATTCACCTCAGAGTAATAGATATGAAGTTGTCTGCAATAACGACATTTTCAACCGGTAGTCCTATTATTTATTCAACTACTCAAAATTTGTTGTGCTCTTTTTGCATGTTCAGTAATTTATTTATTATGTGTTTATTTATTTGATCATGTTAATTTGTTATACAATTGTTTTATATATCTGTTAATATTTGTGTTTATAAACCTTTGTGTATTTATATAACGTTTATTAAAATTGTTATTATCATTTATTTATTTATTTTGCCCTTTCTCTAAATTGAAGATTTTTGTGGCTTTTTACCTTAGCTCTGTTTTTATTTGACTAACTTTGCAAAAGTACTAAATTGTGTTTCAGTCGAAAAGATAAAGAAACTAAAATTTCAAATCTCTGTATGTAAAATATGCGGTGATATACCAATTTGTAAATTTTTACCAAGTAAAATAACTAACTTTATTAGCGGAAACCCTTGAAATTACGCCTCCAGAGCAAGTAATTATTTCAGTAATTAAATTAAACAGTGATGAATTCGTCTAGAGCTGGGAAAAAGAATGCGCTGACACAATTTTTTTAAATTAATTTATGGCAAAATAAATAAATTCACATCAAAAAATCAGTGCCTTTCAATATTGTTGATAACGTCTTCTTCCATATTTTCCAGTTCAATAACGAATTTATTGACCGGTTAAAATTTACACGCAGATTTTGAATAGACTAAGTCGTCGGTGGGATTCTCTGTAACAGTCTCTCCAATTTCTGGATCTGTTTATTCGCCACAATAGTATAGATCGTCGTCACACGCCAAGTAATCATTTTAATCTAAACTACTCATCCACTCAGCGAAGCGATCTTTTGTCTCGAAATTGTTTTCAGCCTGTTGTTCGTTCTCTTGAATGAAATTCGCTTGAAAACCAAAATTTGCAAAATACGTATTCTAAAAAATTTCTAAAAATATATGAAACTTTTTGAAAATATTGTTTGATGATGTCATAAGCCATAAGCAAATTTTCAATACGAAAGTTAACCAAATTCCAATCAGTGATTGTTCCTTCAATAATGTGGATCCGGTTACTTGAATCAATTTTCTCATATTGCACGATAAAGTTTTATGAAGAAATTACCAGGACTCTGCCGAGCTATGAATCCTTCAGATATGTTGTATACTGAGTCCATTACTCGCGCAAAGATAAAATAAGGTTTACTAAATCTCAGCACTTAAACCGATAACCTATCAAAAGCCATCCTCTGCGTCACAAAAATTCCGCTTTAATATCCTGCATAATTTATATGCGTTAGTCCAGTGAAATTACCAACAATCAAGTTGATTGACACCGCAGCCCAAATAATAATAACAAAAATGCTGATACTCCCTCTATAGATGTCCACGGCGAACGCAGCAAAAATATCCTTATTCATGTACGCGTAGGCCTATTAAAAATTTATGAAAACCACCGAATGATGTCCTTGCTACAGCCACACATCTATGACATCATCGTAATCATCCTAAACCATGGATAAAAGTTTCTTCCAATATCTCATAAAACGTTCCTAATGACCAGCAAACAAAAATTATTACCATCCCGATGATATACCCTTCCTCGCAGGACACAGCCCACTAAATCGGGAAAGCCTCCCTTCAAAACAAAATCCAAAACTAATTTCATATTCACAACAAATAACGCGTAAAAGCTAAAAAAAAAAAAAAAAAACATAACAAATAAAGGACGAATAACACCCGAAAACCAATAATGGAAACGGAAACTCCATCTCATAACGATGACGGCCAAATGATATGCACGATGCGTCTTTTTTAACTTTTTTACGACTTCCAAAGAATGTATCAAGTCCACATCATTAAATATGACAGAATGGGGCTCCGGACTAAGACCAGAGCCAGCGTTCGTCTCGTGCTCATTCTTTGGACAAATTCAAAGTTATGATCAGATTAAAGTTTTCCAAATGAATTCGAAATTAACTCAAACCCAAAGTTTAAGTCAATGTTTTAGAGCTGTATCCCCTCAACACAGCGTCGCTGTTCGTTCATCGTATCCTGTCGACGATATTCATGCATAATTCCATACTCAGCGTCCTTGAGCACGTTTTGGCAATTTGCTATCAATGTTCGATTCGACATCGAAAATAATAAAGTGCGAACGGAATATTTCTAACCTCAATAAAAATAAATAAAAATAAAACGGATGCGTTTTTCCTTGTTCGTCCAACCCTTGTCCTTGGTCCTTGTTTTGCTGCTTGTATTGTACATTGTAGAAGAACAATCGGACATCCTTTGGTGAGCTTTAATAGACAAAAAGGGACTCACAGACCCACAGCATTTGGCAGACCGAAAATTGAAATCATTGGATTTTATAACTCACTCAGGATGGGGGTATTAAGGACCTCCAATGGAAATGGTAGCCGTAGTGTAGTAACGAATGGAGGATTATGTCGCAAATGGACTGTCGAAAGTGACAATGGGGTTGATCCTGATCCTAATTCTGATAGTTATGCTGATGTTACGATGAAGCAAAAGGGTGTTTTACTCTACACATCCAAAGGCAGACAGGACATGTCGTATATTGGTGTTTTACTTGTTCTTCTTTACTTATTTTTCGTATATCCTTCAGCACTTCTGCTTGTTCATGTTATGGGCATTAGTTCTGGTCGACTAAACCGAAATGAATCATAAGGCTATTCATTACTTTTTTTTTTGTTATTGAGAGTTGAGGCGGTGACAGTCTTGAGTCCAGAGTAGGTACAGGAAAAATATAAAATATCATTTATGTACGTGTGTTTTGAGAATTTTCTTCGTAGAGGACTTAGATTTCATTAAAAAGTTTTCATAAGGAACAAGCCTCGTCATTTCGCCTCATAAGGCAGATAATATTGTTTCTTCTTTAGTGGTGATTCGATGGAGCAAGTTGGCGGTTAAGTACACTTTAAACAAGAAATTGGCAGAATTAATGGAACGTTAAAAATTTGTGTTAAAAGTGGCCACTTGAAATATTGCAACTCGATCAACTACAATATGAATATGAGTGTTTAAAGACAGTATGTTTGCGAAGGAAAGTAGCCATGTTAAGCATTGTTTTTAATTGACAGTTGTCGAGCAGGCCATTTTCGTGAGTTAGCCGCAACGAAATACACTTCGTGGAACCAGTGGGAAACTTGTTTGTGTTTTGGTTGTTCCAACGCAGGAAGAGCAAGTCAAAAAATTCATATGCATACATCGAGGCGGATGACTTCTTTCTTCCTTTTAGGCTTAGTGACGCTGATAGAAATTATTGCTGCGCAAGCTATTTTGTTATCCGATGAAACACGATCCACGAGCAAGCCATGTTCAATTCAAGGGCACAGGAGGAATGTGTGCCGGAGGACAAGTTCATTTTTGCAACTATTGAGATGAACACACCAAGGTTATTAAAAGGCAAAATAACTGCCGATGATGAAGACGTGATGACTGACAACACTTGACTTTAATGAGTCCTAAAAGGCTACAGACTTTTCAAAGCAACTGGATAATAAATCTGACCCTCTCAGGTGCAGCCGAGAGAACTATCTCCAGAGTATGATATCGTTTTCCAGATAATAAAGAATGTAAACTCTCTTAATTGCGCCTTTTTTGGACGGATAAATCTTTTAAACGTGGGCTAAACGATATTGTGGATTGCTTAAAGTCCAACATCTTTCAAATCCTAAGACCAAGGAAGAATTAAAAAAAAACACAAAAGGTACAAGCCAACACATGTTCCTCGATTCTGATGCCATACGATTTAAAGAAACGAGCCATATAGAGTTTTGATATGCTCCGACATGTCTGTCAAACTCGTCCCAGTGAACAAGATGACGATGGAGATTGCTCGCTGCTTTGTTAAGAACGGTAGATATTGCACCGATACGAGTACCTTTGGTGCAAAGACAAGACTTCGACGGGCTGACATGTTTATTTTTTACAACATTTTCGAAGGAACTGTTCGAGGCTAACACCCCAACACGGTTCCGCTTTTATATTGATATGGATTTAGCCAGCGAGTTCCGAGTAAAACGAATTAGGTGGCTAGCATATCTACAGCCAATAACGTTGCGACCGAAAGAGTCTACACATGTTAACCATAATGAAAACCACCAAATCTTCGGTGGGGCACTTACTTGGAAAAGGACTTTAACCAACTTAGTGTTCATGAGAGGAGTAAGGAAGTTAGTATTTCAAGTCTAGCAGTCTTTGCACAGTCCAAAGCATAAAAGAACAATTACTTTCCGGTCTATAATATTTTTCAGTACAGTGATTAGACTCTGAGGCATGCAAATACTACTGTGTCCAAAAAATAAGGTGACATATGAATTTAAACTGCGCGCGTCGAAGGATTTGGAAATTTTTCTTTCTTTTTAGGTTGGTAGTACTGTCAGTGACATCTATGTGAAATTTCATGTCAAAATATATTCATAGTGTTTGAGATACGCGTCGTTTTGTGAGCTGCTAAAAGTGAGTTTTTCGTTTTTTGCGATGTCGAAATTTATTGAGCAAAGAATTTGCATTAAATTTTGTTTGCGGAATCGATTTTCTGCTGCGTTGAGGATGGTGCAGAAAGCCTTTCCTATGTCTAAAAAAAATGTTTACAAGTGGTATAGTGATTTCCAAGCCGGCCGTGAACGTGTCGAAGACGAAGAGCGTTCTGGGCGACCATCAACCTCAACCGATGAAGCTCACGTCCAACAAATCAAAGATTTGGTGTTGAAAAGCCATCGATTAACGATTATAGACCTTGCTGATGAAGTTGGCTTATCAAAAGGCTCAGTCAATACCATTTTGAAGGATGCTTTGGGCCTCAAGCGCGTCAAATCTCGACTGGTACCGAAAACATGGAATTTTTTGGAAAAAAGGCGTCGCGTTGAAGTGTGTGAAACAATGCTTTCCGACTACCAGGATGTCATGAAACGCATTATAAGTGGCGATGAGACTTGGATCAATGCTTATGTCCCCGAAACAACCGATCAATCGAGCGAATATCGTGCCAAAGGAGAGCCGAGACCAAAAAAACCGCGCCAAAGTCGCTCAAAAATCAAGGTCATGTTGACTGTTTTCTTCGATTATCGTGGTGTTGTGCTTTATGAATTCCTTCCAACCGGCCAAACAGTCAACAAGGAATATTATTTGAACGTTATGCGTCGTTTGCGTATCGCTATCCGCCTAAAAAGGCCGGAATTGTGGAAAGACAATTCTTGGTTTTTACACCACGATAATGCACCATCCCATACCGCACTCGTAATTCGTGATCATTTCGCCAAAAACTCAACCCATATCGTTCCGCAACCACCGTATTCACCTGATCTGGCGCCGTGCGACTTCTGGCTGTTCAACAAGCTCAAAAGACCGCTCCGGGGACACCGTTTTGATACGATAGAGGAGATTCAAGCCGCAGCGAAGACGGAACTGAAGGCCATCCCGGAAAGTGACTACAACCAGTGTTTCAAAGATTGGAAAATCCGTTGGCATAAGTGCATTGCATCGGGAGGGGATTACTTTGAAGGGGATGAAATTGATTTGGAAGAATAAATAAAGAATTTTCAAAATAAATACAATGTCACCTTATTTTTTGGACACAGTAGTAAATACGTTTTTCACCTGACTGAAGGACGCAAATGAATATTTAAAAAAGTTAGTGAAACATTTCAGTTTTAGAAGTATTCCGAAAGAAAGCCTGGATTGTACAGTCTGGTCCTGACTGATTTTAATGTCCTAATAGTTTTCTAGTCCATTCAAGGACAAATTTTACAAGATGTTTCATAGTTGTGTTTATCGAAGAAAAAAAGAAGGTTTTACTGATTTAGAATCTCTTTTAAACTTTACTAAAAGACTATGAAACAAGTTAACAACCGATGGTGCAAGATCAGATGAGTTAAGTGATAAAATTTGTGGTTGGCCTCCCATTATGTATAACTATGGATGAATGCCGTCATTCAACATCAGAGTTTGATATGAATTCTTTAATCGGCGTTAAACAAGCTCGACATGATTCTTGAATTGATTCAAATTCGATTGAAGAGTATAAAAACACGTGTATAAACTTTACAAAACAGGCACCCGGTCCCGCCATCATTCACCAGTCCGAACGATACCACGAACTGACATCCACTGAAGCAGGAGAAAGTGTCACCAACAGAAAAAGTTTTCAAACATTTTGAATAAGAAGCAGATGCTCTTGTTATCATAATGCATCAGGTATCACTTTGATTTGAATGACGGAAAGACTGTCCGGTCTATCTGGCCTGCCAAAAAATGCAATCCTATGACTGACAACAACTATCGAGGCATATCCCTGTTTATCATTGCTGAGTGTGGCTTCCGGAACGGCAAAACGGCAAGAGACCAGGACACTCGCAACCTGTTCACCAACTTCTATTAATCACCACCGATTTCGGGATTTAGGCAAAAGTGATCCTTTTATTTTGCAAAATAATAGAACAATGTGATGAACAGCTTTCTGAATAAATCAAGTGCTTCCAAAAAACCTTTTTATTCGTGTTGATAATTCTGAATTTTTTTGAACAAATTTGCTATTGATGCTTTGAATTGTTATTTTGCTAATGTTTGCAAATTAATTAATTGATTTGTTAAACGAGTACTTGTTTTTCTATTTTCAGCCTTCAACTCCTCTCGAAATCTTGAAAGTTATTGGTACGTTATCATATTCGACTTCGTGCGATGCTGATGGTTTTTCTAATTGTGTACTTAAAAAAAAAAGCTTCCACTATGAAAGATGTCTTGGCAAATGTTTTTTTTTATCGTTGCGTGTTTAAAGGAGTCTTTTCCGAAGGTCTTAAATATTCAGATGTCATTCCTTTATTAAAAAAGGTTCCGCTAAGGAAATCGGTTACTACAGGCCATCTCACTTCATTCTGTTTTGAGCAATATTTTTTGAAAAACTAATGGAAAATAGAATAATAAGTTTTTTACTAGGTTTTTCAATTCTGTTCATTTGTTTTTTTTGTGTTTTTGGTCTACAAAAAGTCATTTTTTACTCTGAAATTCAAGGCTGTTGCTGATAACATTGGTTTCATCCATGGCTTAAACAGTCCTAGACCTTGTCTCTGATGTCAATTGGGATCTTAGTACAATTACAATATGTGGACTGTTCTCAAAACGCATAAAAAGTGACTCTTCAGCTTTGGTTATGATGCTCTAGACTCTCGAATTTTTCATGTTTTGGTCTAATCTTTGTTTTATATGAAATATATTTCTACAAATTTTTCATGTTAATTTTTTCTTTTTTAAATACTATTTTGTACTTTTTAGCAAATTGAAGTGGCATTCAACTCTATTATTTTTTTTCTTACATACAGAAGCCGACATAATTCATCTTACGGCTGGTATAAATGCTGTTGTTCGGTACCTACACAGTTTACTCAAAAAGGACAAAGATGAAGGAATCAGAATTAAGGTTTTTTACGTTTACGATTATATTGAAATTCTTTTTTTTTTAATTTTTTATAAGTTGAACAATAAGGAATAATTCATTTCATTTAAACGACAAAATTCATAGCACGTTAAAATTGGGCTGTCAGTATCTTGTTCGGTCTCCACCAGATTAAGGCACAGCTTGTAGTCGACGTGGCATAGAAGAGGCCAGAGCTTCCTTCGGGGTCACTTTTGATGAAATTCAGTGTTTTTGAAGTTGTTTTTCCATGAAGTCCCATAAATGCTCTATTGCGTTTAAGTCCGGGCTCTGTGGTGGAGAATTCAAATCAATTGGAGCATTGTATAAAAATCATTCTTTAGCTTATCGAGCAGTGTGTTAAGGGATGTTATCTTGAGGAAGTATGTAGCCGGGGTCCAAACTTAATTTCTCGATTTCTTTTAGTAAGCCAAAATACATGTGCTGATCCATGTTACCTTCAATAAACACCAGCTTTCCTATCAGCCGGATCAAGTCATGCTCCCCCAAACCATAACACTACTTCCACCGTTCTTTATAGATCCTGAACTTCCATTGCAGTGCCGCTCTTTCGAAAAACTCTTAAAGGACCATGCTAATTAAAAATGTTGTACTTTCTCTCGTCGGTGAACGAAACTTTCTTCCAGCGTCTTTGTGCAGAGAGGCAAAGTCCTTATGTTTTTTCTAATTCACTTCACTTATGGACGGTTTCTTTCTTTGTGTTCTTGAAAAATAAACATGTCTGCTGACGCGTGCTGACTCAGCGCTGCAAGTATCCATGACTATTTGTTTGATTGCAGGACAATTAGTTTTTGGGTTTTTCCGGATAGTGTTTAGAATGAACCTTAAACTCCTCTAATTTAATTCGCGTGGACGATCTGTTCTTCGCAAGTACTCAACACTTTCCGTTTTTTTGTACGTTTCTATGAAATGTTGTAGAGTTGATTTACTTTTGCCCACTGTACGGGCAATTTTTCCTAAAGATTTAATCTTGGGTCGTTTCTTTTCTTCGTTGTTCAACTGACATGATCACTTTTTTCTTTTGCAAAGATGTAAACTCATAGA
This sequence comes from Orthonevra nobilis, assembly GCA_963555765.1. Taxonomy (NCBI): domain Eukaryota; kingdom Metazoa; phylum Arthropoda; class Insecta; order Diptera; family Syrphidae; genus Orthonevra; species Orthonevra nobilis. The sequence goes on along the minus strand of OY743225.1, from coordinate 129,456,298 downwards.
GCCCTGAATATTCAATATTGATCTTTAAGCAAGAGAGCAGAACAGAATTTTTGATTTTAAAATAACAAAATATTCTCCGTTGCAGATGCCATAAAGTTTGGTCTTACCAACTGGAAGCAGCATTACTTGGACCATGAAAGACATAAGGCAGCTTTAGCTCAAGCTCAGTTCCTCCAAAAATCTATGGCCTGAAAAGTGAGTATTGTTTCGGGCTTATTTTCCCTCGCAAAATCTGAAAACTTAATCTAATGGCGTCGTTTTCTTTCAGTGTATCGGGCAATTATAATTCATGTTTTCAACATAAGGACACACTATATTGTCACAAGTTCAATATTTGCCCCACCAGACAGAGCAGCAGCGGTAATCCCCGCAGCCCACGCGAGCTTAACAACATTTTTCAAATAAAACTTAACAAACAATTATTATTCATTCATATGCAATGAGACGAGGACGACAACTTTTTGTTGTCCTTCGTCGTTTCGGAAGAGCACCGACATAACTTGGCGTAATAATGGGACTTTTAATAGACTTTTGGGTTTCCTTTCTGCGAGTTTGACTTCCAGAAGTCACTCCGTGTCTGCTCGCTCGCCATCGTGCTGTGAATAATATGCGAATTAATTTTATGATGTTTTCTAGTTCATAAAATTATCAACGCAGCACCGCGCCGCCGTATGAATCCCGAACACCGATGATGATGCTGCCTATTGAATCGAAACCGAAAGTGGCGAATCCCGAATCCCGTGCTTCCAGAAGGGGGAAGATTCTTTTTTATTTTTTGTGGAATTATTGACTTTGTCCCTTGTCCTTTGTAATACGAATCACATGACGATCATTAGATCCTTGGGTGAACGTCAATAGAAGTCATGTCGCCAATTCACGCAAAACATACAAGTATTCAGGACGAAAGGATGTGGTTGCGTTGTCTCTTTTTTTTTTTGTAGTTTCTTTTTATTCTTGTGCCAAAGTCCTTGTGGGCCATAAATTATGATTAATGTTGTTTGAAGTTAGATTTTTGTCATTAATTTTATTCGAATTCAATACACACGCGTTGTATAGCCTCCACGTCATTGTCGGTTGCTTGTGTTCATTTTTAACGCGTTCCGAGATTGGGGTTGAATGGGAAACCTGTTCGAAGGACTCGTTACAGCAAATAAGAAATGAGCACACAAAAGTGTCCTTTGATAAAATATTTATTGTTTTCCTTTGTATTTATTTTTGCGCCGTGTTGCTGGTCGTTGTTGTTTATGTGCGTTTCAATTGACAATGGGGTGTCGGGTGCTGTCTCCTTGCCATGCGTAAGGGTCTATCAAAAAGTAATTCGTTGCTGTGTATAATTGTAGGTTGGGGTTACACCCTTTTTTTTACTGAATATGATATATTGAAGGATGAAATGCTTTTTAGACGGGATGCTTATTTTATTATTCTGCTTCCGAGAAATGGGATGTCTTTTTGCAAACGTCATGAATCACCCAATTCAAGTAGATTTGATTTGTTTTAAGCTGTTTTATCTAGGTGCAGATGAAGAAAGAGAATTTGGTACCATATCTTCAATGTGAGCAAATATAAACAGGAGCCTGTTCACAATTGTGATAGGTTCACATTGTTGCGAGATTTTCTTTTTACAAATTCAAATAAAGGATATGGTAACTTAAGAATATACATTTTTTTAAAACCTACTGAGGAATGTAAACAAATTAAAATAAATAAATCAAAATAAGTCGACAAGGTAAGAAGGATGGTTGCTATTCTTATCACGTTAGCTCTCCGTTCTACTTCAACTAAGGCCCTTTTCAGTATCCGGCATTGTCTCCGCACTGACATTCTACTCAGATAACAGACAAAGGGCCAAAACTAACTCTGATATTCCCTTCTCCTACAGCTATAGATTACGTAGTCTCCAAGTCAAACCTCTAACAGAAAATCGGAGTAATCTTAACCTAAAACTCTGCTTCTGCATTCCAGATCATTGCAGTTTACTTCCAGCTAAAAAAAAGGCTGCTTTGTAAAAGCATTTCTGTAAAGGAAATATGCATTTTCACCGACAGCCAAGCTGTCAAAAATTCCGTCACTGATGTAAACACTTCACTTAATCTTGTCAAAAAATGCCGGATATCACACAATGGGACATCGGATTTTTTCACGGTTCACCTTATCTAGGTGCTAGGACGATAATCCACCAAAACTAAAAAGCAGATGAAATTGCCCATGCAAGTACAATGCTTACGCGGATGCGGTTTCACAATAAACCTCGCCCTTGATATGCAGGAGAGCCTTTTAAAAGTTCTGGGGACTGTAACCAAAACAAGGCCACAAGATATATAAGTTAGCACTTCATAAGTTCATCGTGATATGAATTATAATCACTCCTAAGAGTTGGAACATTTTCCGCTGACGCTAGGTCTGGACAACGAAAAACGCATTCCAGCACGCAGCAATTACCAAAACCCTTGTGAGCGCTTTTAAGAAAAACACTTTGTCGCAAGATGGTTGCGTTGGCCACGGTAAGAAAAGTATTTTAAGCTTAATGGTACGAAAATTTTAAATGTTCAATACAAAAGATATTATTATACTCTGCCAAATAGAGCTTGAAAATATTAAATAAATGTATAATAAATATAAATAATAAATGTTAAATAAATATTGAATAAATTAATTTTTGCAACTGTCTAATGAAACCAGCGCTTCCTTACCTCATTATAATATGGAGGCCAACAAAAGATAACAAATATGTAGACATGTAGACAGGCTCACAGAAGTAGACGAGGTCTGCAACACTGACGCTCCGCAAACATAGTCCTAAAGGGTGATTTTTTAAAAGCTAAAGGAAAGTTTTTAAAAAAAAAGCACATAAAATTCAGAAAAATGCATGAAATCTTTATTTGAATCGATAGAACGGTCCATATAATTTAATGTTTGAAGATTATTTCATGTAAATGTTGACCTTGACTGCGCCTCAAATGGTCCATCCGCTTAGTCCAATTTTGGCATACTCTTTCCAAAATTTCGGCCGGTATCTCACGAATAAATGCTTCAATGTTGTCTTCCAATGCGTCAATTGAAGCGGGCTTGTCTGTATAGACATGAGCTTTAACATAGCTCCACAAAAAATAGTCTAAAGGCGTTAAATCGCACGATCTAGGCGGCCAATTGACCGGTCCCGAACGTGAAATAAAATGTTCACCGAACTCGCCTCTCAATAAGTCCATTGTTGCATGTGCTGTGTGGCATGTGGCACCGTCTTGTTGAAACCACATGACATGCAAGTCAAGCTCTTGCATTTTGGGCAAAAAAAAGTTGGATATCATATCAAGGTAGCGCTCACCATTCACAGTTACGTTACGATTCGCATCATCTTTGAAGAAGTACGGTCCAATGATGCCACCAGCCCATAAACCGCACCAAACTGTGACTTTTTCTGGATGCATTGGTAGCTCTTGCAATGCTTCTGGCTGATATTCACTCCAAAATCGACGATTCTGCTTATTTACGTACCCATTGAGCCAAAAATGAGCTTCGTCGCTGAACACAATTTTTCGGTAAAAAAGCGTGCGATGAACTTTCTTAACAGAGCACGCATTTTGATTACAAAATTCAATATTTTGGAAGCGTTATTCGTTTGTAAGACGATTCATGGTTAGATTATAGACCAAACTGAAGATGTTTGACAGTGAAACAAAGCACGAAACGTGCGTCAGCTGTTTAAACCAGTGTTGCCAAAAAGATAATAGCTAAAAAATCTCCCTTTACAATAATGAAGCCGCCCCCTTGTTTAGTAATTTCACAATTTCTGTGATCCATGATTATGAACTAAGTCCAAGAGGTCTTTATGACTGTTAAGATTTTTCTAAAGATAAGAAATCTATCGACATCCGCGTGGTAAACTAGATGTGATCCCCTCAAAAACCGAACTGACACTTTTTACCAGAAAGAAAGAGATCCCATTCATTAAAGTTCGTTTTACTCTAAAGAAAGAAATCTAGACTCAAAACTTTCATGAAAATAGAAGGTTTTAAATCTTGGGGCAAAGACGAGCAAAGCGAAGCGCAAAAGCACTACCCACCTTTTCTCGAAGCGTTTGTTTGTATCAGACCTGCAATTTTGACGCTAGAGTTCTGATCTTATCTAAAAGCTTAGGACCCCAGATGTATATATAGATATATAAAGGTGTATACAGGTACTCCTTGTTATTATAAATTATAATAAATGAATATATGTATATATATCATTATATACTATAAACATGATAGTAGTGCGCGAATGTTTCCTGCCTCTTACGTCCACGCATTAGCTAAAAATAAAAAATAATTGTCCTCGACAGCGAGCGCGTCGATTGTCCATTGCCAAGGGTTAAGTTTAAATAATGCTCTCATTGATATTGGGTCATCCATGTTCTCTTGTGGGCAGGCTTATGTAGCACTCTCTAGACTGACGAATTTGGTAGGTGTTCATAAATCTTAACTTTAGATGTATTAAAGCACAACCACCCAAAAAAAGAACAAAAAATTTTGTTACAAACAACTTACAAAAATAAATGAAATCCCACCATATGACTCGCACTGTCAAAAAGTTATCAAGCTTCGTACTCTGCATGCCCTAACTCTAGAAGGCTCAACTTCACAAACTCTACACCTTAGTCAAAATATGTGGTTTGGCCGTTTGTTACTAAAATATCTCTTTTATAACAGAAAATTCACGCCTATGTGAATGTAGCGATATGACAGTGTAGGTCATAAGGTCTCGTTTGGCAAAATTTTACATGAAAATCTTATTGATGGGATTACACCTGGGCTTAATACTTTTAACGAACCTTCGGATGAGTCTTCGATTACCTGACACTGCAATTTCTCCCCTATACATAGTTAATCTTTCTGCCACGCAGTTAAATATGTTCGTCAAATCACACGTAAAATCAAACGTTGCAGGGAAGTGCCGAAATGTTATATCAATTTAAGTAAAGATTAAGTCAATTGACTTCAGCTGTTAAAACATTTCAACATCCAAGCAAGCTGATAGTTTAAATCTGTTTGAAGTACACCATAGACTGTTCTATATATAAAAATTGTAAACATCCTTTCAATTTAAATAAAGTCCACACGTATGCTCGATAAAGATAAATGTCTGTTGTTCTTTGCCATTTGAAATTCAGCTATATCTGAATAAGAAGATGAGCTTGTTGGGCATATCGCAATACAGCAGAATAATGCCAAATTAGACCTTACGTTCGGCTTTCAAAGTTCAAAGTCCTTGTCAATAGTGCGTTATCTAAGAAAAACTACAGGAGAGCAGTTGAAGAAATATCTACAAGAAGATCGAGGAAGACGAAGACAATTTTATTCCACCAAATGATGATGAACTGATTCAATGCGTTTTGCAGTCAACAACGATAGATTTTTCGGGTCAGAAGAAAAAATAAGATCAAGTTGTATGCCCAGGTTGTTAGTAGTAGTACTGATCTGAAATAGACCGGAACTAGAGATACAGTCAGTTATGAAAATTTCCTTCACATATGCAGCTTTAGAAACAAGTAAGGCTATTTGACTACCAGACACAGCCAAATGGGGCTATGGGAGGTAAAAGCCTCCAAGAATTATAAATTCATCACCTGAATCTGCATTTTCTAAGAAAACAAAGAAAGCTTCTGGTAGGATGTGAAGGGCGAAACGACGCCTTGTCGATGAAACCACGCCTTGTCGATGAAATCACGCCTTGCCGATGAAACGTAGCTTGAAAGAAGGAAAAGGATTGCTGCAAAATATGACGCCACCCAAGATGCCTTGCTCGAAAAAATTGTCCATCATCGAAACAAAACATTTGGGAAAGTATCCTGGAGTAATATTTGAAACTATGAAAGTAGTGCAAGTTCGAGGTGGTTTTCTCATCGAAAACTAGTTCTGACTTATTTTTTTAACTGAAGATTTAAGCTCTTTACAATGAAACGTGATTATTGAAATAAAAATGACAGAGAGTTAAATGTTCTGTCGGAAAAACCGAGGTCTTCAGGACCTCGAAACCGGGAAATATGTCAAAATTTTTTAATTCGGAATTCGAGCCCATTACAATACACACCAAATCTGGAATTAATAAATCAGGTTATGCGGGAAATTTAATTTTATAATGCAAAGGATTTTTTTACTTGCAAATATCACTCCAATACCGCATCCTTTATGCTCGTTCTTAAATAAATTATATTTTAAAAAAAGGAAGAAGAAAAGTCAAAGAAATTCGCACAACAAAAAAATTGATTAAACGTATCCTTAATATATCAATAAAGGTTTCCCTTACAGAAATTCCGATTATCCTTTGAGTTCATTCTTTTTAACCTGGATAACGGTGCCGGTAAATGTCTGAGTTTAAAAAAAAACCATCAAAATTTCCAATAAACACGATATTCAAACAAATCTGTTCATCAAAGTGCCTCGTAATATACAAAGGTACAATATAATATCCCCTCATTCCATTTATAACAAACTGTATCGATGGTGATAAATAAAATATCCACAAAAGGACTTCAGCGTCAATAAATTCAATTTTTATGAAGCAATAAACACACAACGATGCCACCAGTTTCGATTTCAGCGTTTTTATTTTTTTACAATTCGTTTCGTCGCTGATTATTTCCATTCGATTGACTTCAAGGAGCATTACGATGCTTTAATTCCTCACGGAATCATCTCCGAGTCAATTACTTTGATCCTCAATCATTTGATCAAGCGTTTCGCACACCACACCGCGCTCCGTATCCTGACTGCCAATTTATCAACAATCCGAAAATGGAAAATTGAAAAAGAAGATAAAGAAAAGCCGAATAATAAAATTTGGGACGCCTGCAACGCTTCCTTCTTCTTGTACCTATGTGTGTACGTACTACATTACCCTCGGCGATTTGTCGTACCCGTGCACAACATAATCGAACACAGGCGTGCAAGGACGGAGACGTCATGAGAAAAGTCGAGTGTTAAAAAATCATCATCTTCAATACAAACACAAAAATGGAAGCACCAAAAATACAAAAGACAAACAAAAACAAAAGCAAAAAGGGAGAACAAAAAGCCAGGATGAATACCAGAAAAACCATAAATCATTGAAGTAAATTTGGTGAATCCTTGCGTAAGCATACATTATCCCATAAAAGGATCGACACATAACCCGACTTACGCCTGCCAACGATGGCATGGGGTGGTGGGCGGTAGATGGTGGGCTTTGTACTGAACCCCTGAGCCCTGAGCCCATGTTGTGTTTAACTTGAGTCTCATATTTCGCATCCTTTTTTCTCTCTTTTACGGGCAATCGAATTACACATCATCTCTGGCCGTAAGTCATGTGAGAAATATCCTTCGAGATATGATTTATGTCTCAGGCCAACGAGCAGCAAGCATCAGGATGAGACTACTACTCTGGTCGTCGTCGTGCCAAATAGTAGGTTCGATTTGTCTTACTTGGGTTTCCAGTTAGATAGCTTTGCTTATAATTTAACCGCACCCAAGTTTCGTGTGGTGGCTTGTCCAATGATTTAGCAGTTTCTTTTCTTTTCGCCTTTAGTTCTTCGTTTTTATTTTTTGTTTTGTTACTCTTCATCGTTTTTATCGTCTTTGTGGTCTCTTCTCACAGTAAATCATATCGATGGGGCAATGAGTTGGATGAATTATTGTCTACTCATCCAAGGATTGGTGGGTCAAGTGCTCTTTGTACATGGCATTGCCTTCGTTTGATGGAAGGATACTCGTAGATGTGAATGAAGGTCCGCAAATTGGATGCGTCGTTTAAGGATTGTTGTACTAGATAAGAAATGAATGTGCCCATAGTATTTGAGAAAGTGTTATTGTTAGCCATCTCAATTTAGTGTTGCTTAAACAGACCGTTTTTGTTTATGTTTTTTGAATATTTCTTGTACAGTCTTTTGATCATGGCCCTTTCCGGACACTTTTATTTCTTTACTTTCTTTAATTATCGGTCCTCATTCGTGTACTCTTTTAGTGAATCAGAAGTTTGTTTTAAAGACGATGCACGTGGCCCACTTATTTCCACGTGGTTGTAGTATTTCACCTGACTATTTCATAAACAACAATCATTTTGAAACCTTGCGATGAAATTTCTTTCTTTCCAGCACTAAGTGTCCTGGATTTTTTTTTTAATTTGCTTGCTCCCAAGAGATGAGGATTTATCTTATAATGCATTTTGCAATAATGTGCGAACAGAACCATTAGGAAGACAATTGGCCTTAAGAAGACAGCAAGACAAGAGGAGCGGTGACCAATTTCGGACGGTGAATTTTCCACAAACTTTTTTGCATTCGTTCACTTCGCAGTATTTTCTTTTGCAAAAATTCGGTTAGCAGAAACTGCATTTTATTTTGTATCACGGGAAGGACAGAGGCAAGAATCAGATTCAGAAACCATATTTATCACGACAGCCCACCGTTAGTTTTATTCCAAATGGGAAATGGTGACTTGAAAAGATTCGAAGATTAAACAAAAGTTTAAGAGCAACTCTAGGAATGGACCCTCTCCCTATAAGCTGTTCCAATTGATACGAGTGACTTATTGGCACACGATTGCTGGTCGATTTGGTGATTTCATGTTCCGAGCCACATATCGTTCGCATCAAAGACATCCATTTTCTCGAGTATTCACTGAGACCTGAAAATGCTGGCCAAAGTCAAAGGATTTCTTCGGTTTCTGTTTGTCCAGCTAACCAGCTTCGGAGAGATGCCGACCGAACGGTCGAATCACGGTTGACGGTATGTGAGAAGTACAAGGAAGTAAGGAAACATTCAAGGGATAAGGAATACCCTTCTACTTTCGGTAGGTTCGCCAAAAAAGAATGGAATTGTTCAGGAGGAAAGAAAGGAAATGTTATAAGGCTGGTTCTTTTTGATCAGCTTTCATCTGTAGAGGAAATCTTTGTAGTTAACATGACGCTCGGTTAACAGTGAGTATAAGAAAATGAGACGTTTCGATCAATTTGAAATGAGTCACTTGACTTGACCATATTTTTACCCCATACAAGGTGGAGTGCTCGATTTTGAACTCTGTCAAATAGCTTAAGGAGATCATCTGATACCTCTGCCCACATGTGGGAGGAACACTCCTACTTGGAGCGAACCTACGCTTAACGTATGACAGCCAGATCAGCAGTACATTAGAAACATGGTCATCTAAACTTGGTTATCTGCACGAAGCAGAAGTGAAGGACTCCCAAGTGCAACAGTTTTACTCAAGACTCATAATTAGCGAGGAAAAATCTCCCAGAAGTGAGCACTTTCTGAACGTTTTAGAGGTGAATGGGTTCCCTAATCCACTTTGACCCAGTTCTTCAAATGTATCAATTAATTTGGGATCTCTGAACTTCTAATAAACAACATCAGCATTGGCTGGATAAAATGGCGGAAAAGCTTCACTATCATCTGTGTCCCTAATCGAACTGAAAGGATGACAGAGCGTAAGAAGAGATTGATCGCACAAAAAGCTTAAATATTCGAAGAAGCCTTCAGGTAAAACACCAGCAACACCAAAGTTATGCAGTTGTTCAAGTCCAAGTGAAAAGTCGAGTTTTTTGAAGGCCTAAAAGGCGAACTTTTAGGGATTTAGTAGATATGAAGTATGGTGATCCCGTGGTCACTTAAACGTTTGATTTTTATCTTAAATAAAACGTATTTCAATTGCCCTATATTTATGGCTGCCAGTATGCCAAATTATTCTTTTCATTTCATCCCTTAAAGTTGTCCAAATACTAACTTCACGATTATTAATTTTCTCAATTTTTTTAATCAAGCAGTGTACCTCAGTATAACTCAATCCAATTGGTATTAAGAGAAGTTTTCGTGAGCTGATTCTATGAATCAAAAACTATCGAAATAAAATCCAATTCACTGAATCTGAATTAATCCACCTTGCACAGACTTTGAGTGACTAAAATGTTAATTTGTCTGGAACAAACAATCGACGATCACCAACTGAGCGACATTAGCCGACTCTTCACACAAGACAGCATCTATTTTGTACTTTCATCTCGATCAATGTCTCGTCCATTCACTCTAGAGTTCGGATTATTCAGCAGATCAATTATAGACAATCAGCATTTAGTCATGGTCGTCAGCGTACATGACTGATTCGAAGGCGATGAACTTCATAGCACACAAAGCCTTGCCAACATGAACCTTACCCAAGATCACAACGAAGAGTCTTGATTTCGATTCGTCGAATAAAAAAAAAAAGTCTTGAACTTGAGCAAGTTCATTGGAATACTTTCGAAATATCAGAAGGCTTACGTTAGATGATGCAATGAACGTCAATAGAGAAAGTAACTCGATTTTTCGACTGGCTCTTGAACTTTGTCTACAAGATACTTTTATGATAGTTACAATGTTTGTCTGTCTGATGTTATTTAGTCTCAGATTGAATAAAATAATCAATCTACGGAATGCTAAATACATTGTGAGAGCAGAAGGTCGATTGTGATGCCACTTGTCACCGAAGCAATTTGTACTGCTTGCTTGTTCAACTTGAGCATTGTTGTTTAATTAGCCAGGAAGTACATTAGGAGACATTAATGGAACTTTTTGACTTTGTTAAGTCTTCTACACGAAGATTTCTGTTTCATAACGATCAAGAAGTGTTTCATCCTCATATCAGTTTGATCGTAGCATTGCGGACCTAATAAATCAATTGCTTCTAAAAAACTTGCAAAAGCTATTCTTTTTTTTATCTCTGATATTTGAAAATATTGACATTATGCTAGATACCATGCTATCTATTATACCAGTGCTGCTATTGTAGATTGAACTGAACCTCCTGCTTTTTAAATTATTTTGGTGAAGTATTCAGACATTTGGTTCTCTTTGAAAGCCTCCAGAGTTTGTGGATTGTTCTCATGGGATCGTGACTTCAAAAACTCTAGCATTCAAATCGAGTGATATTGCCGACATGAGCAAATCATTAAAAGGACATTGGGCGTCCCGGAAACGCAGCCTTCGAATTGTCCGTGTACACAGTCCTGTTGAAACCGTACATAAAAGAAAAAATACCTACGTCATTCACCTCACTCTTTCGGGTAACAGTTCTTGGCATTTATGAGAATTAAGATGTTAAATTTCACTCAGTAGCAAAATATAGTTAAAACAAGGATTAAATAATAAAAGATGCGCTAAGCTCTTGATAACTTTCCACTACTTCATGAGGCCGGGAAAGGCTCAGGACAACAACAAAAAATGATTTTTTCTTCGAGCTGTACGATAAATAATTTGGCAAGCCCAGTGGAGAATTTGCCCGCAAAAGCTGGACTTGCAGCACTCAAGGCTTTTCCTATAAGAATATGAAAAAAATCTGTTATTTTGTGCTCATGAGCTCTTCAAGTCACGTGGAACAATGTTATCTTTTTCAATGAATCCAAATTTAAGCTACATGTCGGAGACGGCTGGGAGAGAGCCAGAATGCCAATTACAGATGCTCCCCAAAATAGCAGGTTTGATGGTAGGGACACTTCTCTGGAGAGAAAAAAACAATTAAATCGAAAGTCACTACAGCAGTTTATCTAGAGGTCTAAGAAAATGAATTAGAACCACGTAATCTAGAGCTTTTCGGTGACACTAACAGGTGAATTTTCCAACTGAACGAGGTTCCAGAATCGCAAGAATGATTTTTATTTTATTGAAAAACTTAACAGATAGCCTAGAGGCATGAATTTGATGTAATTTTTGGTGTCATAAAAAAAGGCAATTTATATTTTTAGTATTAATTTTTTTATTAGTTATTTATTAACATAACAAGAAAGTTGAAAATTTCAAATATTAACATTTGATGAAGTGGGTGTCTCAAAAAATTGGCGCGTAACCATACCCACGAATTCAACCCTCCTTGCAATCTGAAACCAATTAAAAAAACAGATTATTAATCTAGAATAATTTCGCAATGAATGTCTGGAACTACGGAAAAGTTGGTAAAATTTTTTTTTCACGAAATGGTGACTGCCTGAACAAAAAAAAACAACTTTTGTTCCACTTTTTTTTGACTATTTCGAATTCAAAAAACAAAAAAAAAATTAGGGGACAGTTCCAGACATAGACAAGTCTATAAAGAAGACTCTCTAAAAATGTCAGATAAATCGGTCCAGTAGAACCTGAGAAATCGTGGGTATTGTTTTGAAAAAGACAGTTTCGAGAAAAACGCGTTTAAAGTTTCGCTTAAAGTTTTTCGCAGTCTAAGTCATAAAATGATATTGTAGACTTACATTTATTCAATCTGCCATTTCTGCTTCATGCATCGGGCCTTCCTCGACTTCGAAAAAACTATTCTCCGCGTTTCTCTCTTCATATCGAGCAGTTCTGGCCTCCTTTGATGCGTTGGATGCTCGTATCTCGGAGCGGTCAATCCGGGCGTTGTTTCGTTTCACAGCAAATGCATGAGCTTCCGGGCCAATTTTTATTCACGTAGGCTTCATCATTTTTAAAATAGGAATGAAGCCTTCATTTAAAATACAAACAGCAATAAATGTCGCTATCTCAATCATCTTAGGTCCGGAATGAATATGTTTTGGATCGAAATTCCAAATCAAAGAGTTTAGAGACTCATTATTAACATCAATAATTCCTCTGATGATAAACTCTCGTAAATTCGCTTTATAATTTTCAAAACTTCATCACACAGAGGAGGATTTTCGTGGTTAAACTCCTGTAATGAACTTTCAGGTTAGAATTCAACTTTAAGCAGCTGGACGTAAGTGAACACTAAATACAAAAAAAACAAGTCACCTTGGGTTCTTGTGTTACAATATATACAAAGGACAAAAGGTTTTACTGAGAAATATAGATTCAGGTAGATGGAGAATCCTTCGATGGAGAATCGATTAGTTCCGGCCGAACCAGTTTGGATACCGATATCTCCGAAAAATAATTTGAATTTTGAAAATCCTCGTGTAGATATATTCTTGAATAGATAAACTTTGAAAATATAAAAAAAAGAAAAATCGATTTTTTTTAAATTTTTAGACTAGAATACTTCCTTAAAACAGGCTACAACTTAATTGAGTAAAAGATATGAACATATCATCTTATCTTATCTTTGTTTCTAAATTTAAAAGGTACTGCGATTGAAGACATTGTTGACGTTCCAAGCTCGCCTCCTTAAGCCCAGATCAATTAAAAATATTTAATCAATTAAGAAACTTCATAAACTGGACTAAACAATTTAAATAAATTGCTTATCAGAAGCCAGGTAAGCAAAAGCCACATTATCTTTCTGCTTCTTGACCGCAGGTTAAAAAAACTCTAAAACTCTAAAAGTGACATCGTTTCATTTAAAAATGCCCTAGACAGCCAAACGTCGGGAACTTCTTCTGCGTAGATTATATGTGACCGCTGTCCGCTGTCACCAAAGAGTACTAATCTTCCGAACAAGGTTGGGTAAATTTAACATATGCAGATAGGGCATTGGGATTTTTTGGTAGATCTTTTTGAGCACTTTAACATTTCTATTGAAAAAATTAAATATTTCTCACCGTTAAGCAAGCGTTCGCATAAAACTTTCATCAATTTTGACGAATTGCCACTTTATTTCAACATGTTAATATATTGTCATTGTGCACCTTGAAGGTACATTCCAAACATTGGTGAAAGAATATTTAATATCGGATAAGTTGATTCGAAGATTAAGTTTAACATACAAACTTGACCTCTTTGTTATATTAAAATAAATAGCAACTAATTCTCCATATTTAAAAAAAATATGCATTCAGAATATGTTTTCTAAAAGCCCTGTAAATGAAATCACTGCGCCGTTCATTGACTTCAAAAAGAATGGTGATTTGAGTCTTCTGTGGTTTTTTAATTCAAAATTTAAATTTCGTGAAATCATTCCCAAAAGAATTGGTGAGATAATTTAATTGAAAAATAGAAAATTCTAGAATACAGTAAAATGTTTGCTTCCTCAATTACCACCGCCATCGTAGCATCAGTTCATTCCGTTAATATTTCATAAACAGCACATCATTGTGGAACTCCATTTGGCACATCTAAACTCCTTCCGACATCGCGTGTCACCCGGCAACGGATGCGATTACAATTTCCCGGGTATCCCGGGCATCCCTATTTGAAATTGCATGAAAGTCACAATGGCATCCGCACACTATTCGACATGCTTCTTTTTTTTTTTGCGATCTCCAGTCTCCCCAGCATCCAGCACAAAAGTATTGGAAGGAATCGACTTGGGCACGGTTCCCTAGGTGTTTACTTTTGGTACAACCGAACGAGCTAAGGGTATGCAAACGAACCGAAGAAGAACTGTTGAATAGGGTACCAGTGCCGCCCGTACAGCCGTTTATTCAAGTGGCGTTCTCTCTCCTTACAAATGACGTCAATTATTTATTCATCAAACATCTGCTGATGGGGTTGAATGTAAGGCCCCAATCACTATTGTGTGCCCTTTGAAAAAATAAAAAAATGTGTGGTGTGCAACCATGCCCCAGGTGGATTATTTAAAATTCAATGCACAAAATCGGGACATCGTGTGCGACGGAATCAACGCTGCACCTGAAATTTATGAATGAGTTGTAATGGCGGAACACGCTGGCTTGCCTCTGCTTTTTTATTGCTTTATTCAGTAAGACGGCTAATAGAGACTGATGGCGAAGATGGTTGTGCTGGTGTGTCCGGGGTCTCACGCTCCACGGTAAGTTTTGGTTACGATATTCAAATTTATGGCCAATGCTGGCGAGGAACGCATTTCTTCGTCTCGAAGGACCTAACATTACCTACGCGTGGATGCAACGAGGACAAAAGAAGAGTATATCAACGTGGTGGTGATAGCGGTAGCCTGTCATGTAGAATACCGGCATCGTTAGTTACCTGTGAATAAAATATCTAACCTAGTTGAAACTCGGTTACTTCTTTTTTCTGTGCCTGAGTCCGCTTTTCAATTCTTTGTGAGAAATGTGAAGCTGCAGGGCTGAGAGGAATACTGCAGCAAGCGCAGCAGTGAATTTAACTCTTTCCGTGAAATATGGCAATTTGTGCAAAAGAACGTTTGGTGTATAATATAAGTTTTGAATAAAATGTGTGCTGTTGCGGTGTAAGGACGACAGGACGACAGGACTACATGACGTGACTGGTAGTTGAAAGGAAAAGGAATGACGTGAATGGTATTGTGTGAGCGATTGTATCGCAACTTAATCAATAACAATGTTTTTGATTTCTTTGGGTTTCTTGGACCGGAAGACTTACCCAGGTGCTATGTCAAAGGAACTCTTATTGTTCAGTAAAGGGATTGCAAGGAATTTTATTTTAAAGTTCAGTTTCAAGGATTCCCTTGCTTGTGCTTCGTACCTTTTTCTTTAAGTCTTTGCACTAACTGAATCTTAAAACAAAGAAGTCTTAAGTATTCCTTTCGAAATTCATGAGCAAGACTTTCAAGGTGTACTAAAATGGCCTCTTTCGGATTTTCAAGCAGTCAGAATGTTTCCGGTGATCGATGATATTAGTCAGTGTTGAAGA
The DNA here is from genome assembly GCA_963555765.1 of Orthonevra nobilis. NCBI lineage: Eukaryota > Metazoa > Arthropoda > Insecta > Diptera > Syrphidae > Orthonevra > Orthonevra nobilis. The sequence continues at coordinate 129,440,817 of OY743225.1, read as the reverse complement.
AGTTTCACGGAACCTCTGCACCAACGGCAATATCAAGTTCATAATTGATCCATCTCTCAACCAGCGAATTTTGTTATATGAAATAAGAAATAAGCACTTATAAAAATTATTCGAACTTGTTTATCTAAACAGTAACTGACTAGTTTCAAGCCAAAATATAAACAATCTAAACACAAAAAAAAAAATAAAATCAAAAATCATGTTTTTCGTCGCAAAATTTTTGTGGGCTATAGTCGATGATTTTCAGACCCATTTTTTCTCGAGATACCCGTTTGTGTTTACAAAGGTACTATTGAACTTGAATTGAAATTTTCTTGCTTTATTTCGTTTCAATTGTTCCCGCACAGTTTACATTGTTTTTTACAAAGAGATGGATATTAAATTTTAACATAGATTTTGTTTTGGGAAAAGAAAGCCCAACATACCTTTAAATAAAAAAAAAATAAATAAATATATAAACAAATAAATTAACAAATATAATAAGAAAAATAAATAAATAAAATAAATATATAAAAAAAAACATAAAAAATAACATTACATAATAAATAATTGAATAATTTAAAAATAAATAAAATAATAAATAAATTTAATAACTTAGGTAAATTACATTAATTAAAAAAAATTTAAAAAATTAGTTAAATGAAATAAACTAAATAAATTAAATAAATTAAATATATAGGATAAAAGAACATATATACAGACATAAGATTTACAAATATGTAACGCCTAGGTAAACGAGTACCATAAATGTAGGTTATTGAGAGTTTAGTTCATTTATTAAGGGATTTTCGGGGATGTCACATCTGATTTTGAAAGATTCAGAAAGTTTTTGTATTCTGTTGCAGCTCAAATAAACATTTGCAATATGATGCAAGTCAAAGGTAGATTGATGCCGAGGAAGATTAAGCATCATCTTGAGCATCTTGTTCTGTGCAATTTGAAGCTTTCTTATATAACTTTTCACACATTTTCCCAAAGCTTGGCACCCATAAAAGAGAATTGCTTGAAATACCACTTTATACTACTGTGTCCAAAAAATAAGGTGACATATGAATTTAAACTGCGCGCGTCGAAGGATTTGGAAATGTTTCTTTCTTTTTAGGTTGGTAGTACTGTCAGTGACATCTATGTGAAATTTAATGTCAAAATATATTCATAGTGTTTGAGATACGCGTCGTTTTGTGAGCTGCTAAAAGTGAGTTTTTCGTTTTTTGCGATGTCGAAATTTATTGAGCAAAGAATTTGCATTAAATTTTGTTTGCGGAATCAATTTTCTGCTGCGGATACGTTGAGGATGGTGCAGAAAGCCCTTGATGATGAGGCTATGTCTAAAAAAAATTTTTACAAGTGGTATAGTGATTTCCCAGCCGGCCGTGAACGTGTCGAAGACGAAGAGCGTTCTGGGCGACCATCAACCTCAACCGATGAAGCTCACGTCGAACAAATCAGTTGGCTTATCGAAAAGCTCAGTCAATACCATTTTGAAGGATGCTTTGGGCCTCAAGCGCGTCAAATCTCGACTGGTACCGAAAACATTGAGTTTTTTGGAAAAAAGGCGTCGCGTTGAAGTGTGTGAAACAATGCTTTCCGACTACCAGGATGTCATGAAATGCATTATAACTGGCGATGAGACTTGGATCTATGCTTACGACCCCGAAACAACCGATCAATCGAGCGAATATCGTGCCAAAGGAGAGCCGAGACCAAAAAAACCGCGCCAAAGTCGCTCAAAAATCAAGGTCATGTTGACTGTTTTCTTCGATTATCGTGCTGTTGTGCTTTATGAATTCCTTCCAACCGGCCAAACAGTCAACAAGGAATATTATTTGAACGTTATGCGTCGTTTGCGTAACGCTATCCGCCTAAAAAGGCCGGAATTGTGGCAAGACAATTCTTGGTTTTTACACCACGATAATGATCATTTCGCTAAAAACTCAACCCATATCGTTCCGCAACCACCGTATTCACCTGATCTGGCGCCGTGCGACTTCTGGCTGTTCAACAAGCTCAAAAGACCGCTCCGGGGACACCGTTTTGATACGATAGAGGAGATTCAAGCCGCAGCGAAGACGGAACTGAAGGCCATCCCGGAAAGTGACTACAACCAGTGTTTCAAAGATTGGAAAATCCGTTGGCATAAGTGCATTGCATCGGGAGGGGATTACTTTGAAGGGGATGAAATTGATTTGGAAGAATAAATAAAGAATTTTCAAAATAAATACAATGTCACCTTATTTTTTGGACACAGTAGTATATAATTATTTTATTTTCAGTGGAAAGTAAGGACTTTCTTGAGAACCTGCGGGTTGTGTTTCTTTAATTTTAGCTTTCTGTTGAGAAATATACCTAAATATTTGGCAGTGTATTGCCATGCTATTGCGTTTCCCAATATATGAAGCTGATTTGCAGGTAGGAAGCAAGACTTTCTTTATTAGAGAAAAAGATAGCTTGGATCTTACCGGCGTTCAGTTTTACTTTCCATTTTGTGAAGTATTGTATCAACATTGTTATCGCATTCACAAAGTTCAGCTCAATATTGAGACTAAACTCATGCGATGACAAAATTGCCGTATCGGCAGCATATATTGCTATATGACAGTTAAGTAACATAAGAAAATCAGACGCGTATATATTATTTAAGACTGGTCCAAGGACTGAACCTTGAGGAATCCCTTCAGTAACTTCGACAAGATCAGAAACACAATTCTTAACATGCATTTTAAAACAACGGTTTGAGACAAAACTTTTAAAAATTTTATAAAGAAACGGAGGAAAATTAAAGTTCAACATTTTATGAATTAGCCCATCGTGCCACACCATATCGAATGCTTTTTCGATGTCTAGTAAAATCATACCGGTTGATTTCCGTAAAGGCCAACTTCTTTTAATTATATAGCAAATTCTAAGAATTTGATGCGAAGAACCATGGTTGCGCCTAAAACCAAACTGTTCATTTGGGTAGACCTTAAGTTCATCAATAAACTTTACAAGCTTTTCTTTTAACCTTTTCAAGAATTTTACCTTGGGAACTTAGTAGGCTTATTGGCCTATAGCTTTCGAGTTTATCGGCAGGCTTACCAGCTTTGGGTATGGCTACTACCTTTGCCAATTTCCATGCCTTTGGAAAATACTGCACTTTAAGGCATGTGTTTATTATAAACGTTGGAAAAATTATTCCTTTTTTTGGTAAGTTCTTGAGATTAATATTTTTAATATTATCACTGCCCCCTTACGAATAGGTTCAGGAAAAAAGTTTTGCATTCCACTCACTGTTACGATGTTCGAGTGTTTTGACTTTGATTATTCTACTAGGCTGTGAAATAATAAGGCGATTGGCTTATGAGCAGGGAGTATAAGCAATACGTTTTTCTTACTATTGAACTAGTTTTAGTTCAAAATATGAAAAACCCAACACATTTTAATACAAAATCAAAAATCATATTTTTCCACAAAATTTTCGTGGTTCATGATTTTCAAACCCATTTTTTTCCATAATCTTTATTTTGCCCTCCAGTTATCTGTTTGTGTTTAAAAAAGCACTATTGAACTAGTTTTAAGTCAAAATATGAACAATCTAAACAGAAAAAATAAAAAAATAAAAAAACATGTTTTTTCGCCCATTTTGGAGTCGTTTTTTTCTACAAATTTGATTTTGGCATCAAATTTCAAATTTATTGAAATATTAAATTCCTTTACGTGAGTTGGTGAATCGAAATATGTGAGGATCAAAAAATCTCTCATCACATTAATCTTTCAACTCCGATTTTCTGAAGGTTAAGAATTGCTCGTATTAATATAAGATCCACGCCAGTCTTCAGTTCATTTCAATTCTTTTACTTGGTTTAGGATGCTGAAGATTTTATTGGAAACGAACTCTGCAATTACTACTCAGTTCGCCTGCTTCTTTAGTCGCCAAGGGATTCGCTTCCGTAGCTAGTGGAGACGTGGACTAAGGTCGACGCTGCATCGAATCAATTTGATTTCAAACTCGAATGTGAAAACCTGACTGACATCCTTTTTGTGGTTTCCTTATAAATCACGGGAGAATCAGAAAACTTTTAAATCATTATTTTCACTTCAAGCATATAACATATTTAATCAAAGTAAACAATCCACTTCGCCTTCATTTGGACACTGAGCGATAAGGACTGAGAAACTCCTGTCTAAACTATTTCACTTTCCAGGAAAATATGCTCCAGTTAAAACAACGACTACGACGGTCTTCTGTAGGGACCAGTCTTTCGGAAAGGGTAAGATAGTAAAAACTCTCATTAAACTTTCACGTTTCAAAATTATGAACCCGGACAATGTATGCTGTTTTGGAGAGTTTCTAATTTTTTTTTACACTTTTTTTTTTTTAGCTCACAGGACTTTGTATGAAGTTTTTTTTTTGTTCTACTTCTAGTTCCAAACTGAATGCACATAAAAAAAGGATCAGCATGGTAGAAAGCTTTGTTGAAAAGTTATCCACACAAAATGAAGAAAAAAAAAGGGGAAATGAAATGAAAATATAATCGGCTGGTATGGGATAACCCGGATGATATAGTTAAAAGGCTTGGAAGGGCTCCCTGACCAGACAATGGAATCTTGAACTGGTCATCTTGAAAGTTTAGTGTAAGATTTCCTGCGAGCAAAGTTCCTTGCTCCCTGCTCTACTGGCCATTTGGCAAGCATAAGAAAGTTTTCACAACTCTTGATTCAAAATTAGAGTAATTACACGTTGCAGAGTAGGCATGATGCTACTTGGAAGTTTAAGTGGAGTATTTTGGCAGCGCACATGGTTAACATCGTAGGCATGAAGTTCATCTTTGGACATCTGACAGTACAGCAGTCATCATAAATCACACAAGGCAAGTCCCTCTGGGCATGTGGAACGGTTGAATACTGACTGTAATCATTTTGATATATTTGGCAATAAGAGTCCAATAATTTGGAAGAGATTGGGTGAGATTTTATAAAAAATGAACGAACTAACGATGATGGAAAGCCTGCAGAGAATTCACCGAATACCGGGTGAGCTCCTTCTACATGCTTGAAGATATCATAAGACTGCACTTATGTTACAATAATGGAAATCGCAGAGCCTTTCCAATAAGTTTCTTACGGAATATTTGTTATGACAATCCAATAGTTACAATTTCGTAGATCTGTTTATTTTTAGCATTTTGTCAGACGCTACAAAAAGACGTGTACACGCAATTAACAAGTATTTACTCAGTGACACAAAATTCATTGCGGATATAAAGATAGATAAAAAGACATATGATGTGAGATCCGGTGACCGAAGTGCCCATTCTGTGTGCCTGTATTTGCTGATCAATTTGTTGTATAAAATTAGCCGCCACAATTCTAACCCTGCAGTTAAACCCGCAGCTTCGATTTCGGTTCCAAAGACTCATCGTTCATTTGACCATACAAGTCAGCTCGTCAGGTAAAAAAATTAAAGTGAACCAAAAATAATGTCTTTTGATATTGCCGATTATTTGAGAGCCTCTCTGTCAAAATTTCTCCCAAGCACCTGCCTTGGATTGAGGTAGGGTAGTTGGACAGGCTACTTCATATTTTCAATGGTCCAGTTTGTTCTTCTTTAAGCATCCTCTGCAGAGCTTGGAAGGTTTTCTTACATCCTTGTGATTATAATAAAATATACAAAGCATATAAAAGTTTTCACATTTCCGTTAAAGATAATAATCTAAATTATATATACATTCGGTTAAAGTGTGAGTTTGACGTTCTAAATAAATTTCTGTATAAAAATTATATTTTTTCAATTGAGTCCAATTTAAAACATAATAGTAAATCTTTTAGGTCCTTCATCAAGAGTAAAAAATCGTCCAATGGGATTCCAAGTAGTATGCAATACCTGGGTTCGACTTTTTAAGATATTTCGTGTTTGTAACTCGTTTGCCGACTATTTTAATTCCAATTATTCAGAATTTAACCGTGATTATTCAAACACAGCTGAATATTATTCTCATGTTGTAAGGTTTATATCGGTCATTTAGAATTAAACCATTTTGAAGTCGAAGAACGTTTGAGGAATTTGAATAGCGACACTTGCCCTGGTCCTGATGAAATTCCACCAATCGTACTTAAAAACTGTGTAGCAGCTCTTTCCGAGCCTGTCCTTTATATTTTAATAGTTCTCTTCGAAGTGGCGAATTTCAGCCAGAGTGGAAGAAATCATTTTTAACTCCTATTCATAAACCGATTCTAAGCAGGTAATTTCTAACTATCGTCCGATCTGTAAACTGTCGAGTATACCAAAGCTCTTTGAAAAAAATTTTATGACATGCTGACCTTACTATTAAAAGAACACATTTCGCCGTTTCCACACGGCTTTGTCACAGTAAGATTTACCACCACTGACCTTGCAATCTTTTCTTATTTTGTTCTTAACAATCTCGAGAAAGGAAACCAAATTGATACTGACTTTGCGAAAGTATTCAATAGAGTAAGTCACTCCATTTTGTTGAAAAAACTAGCACTTCTAAGTTTTCATTCAAATATGTTAAAATGGTTGATGTCTTACCTTGAAGGTCGTATACAATTCGTTTCCATTGACGAAGTTCTTTCAAGTTCAATTATGGTGACATCCGGTGTCCCCAAAGGAAGCCATCTTGGCCCCCTTCTATTTATTATTTTTACAAATGACATGCCTGATATCTTCTTAAACTCTGAACGACTATTATTTGCCTAAAAATACTTCCCGAATGGTCTACTTTTAATAAATTATTGTTGAATGTCTCCAAATTTCAATGTTTTTCATTTTATCGCAACTTACCACCAATTTTAATTGATTACATTATTGATAACTATTTATTTTGTCTAACACATTGAATTTACCGTATCAAAAGCAAGTTCTATGCTGGGTTTCATTAAACGAAATTCAAAGGAATTTAATGATCCATTGACCCTTAGTGATCCATTCTAATAGAATTGAAAAGATCCAAAGAAAGTCTGCAAGGTATACCATTCAGATATTGGGTCGGAACTGTAATACTCCAACGTATTCTACGAGATGTCAACTACTTGGAATTCAAACACTTGAAAAGATACGTAAAATTTTCTCGGCTATGTTCATAAGTGATATCTTAACTCATCATATTAGATGCCCTTCTCCTTTGTCTTTGATTGATATTTATGCTCCATCGCGACAACTGCGAGTACGTTGTTTATTTCGAGAGAACGAACGTAGGGTAAATTATGCGCTTAATGAACCAATAACTCGTTGTGTTAGAGAAATTAATCTTATTTCGAATTATGTTGATTTCGATTTCCATTTAAGTAGATTTTCATTGAAAAATCAATTCTTGTTATTCTTTTAAATTTAATTTATATTGTTATGTATAGTATTTTTATGTTTACATTGTTCTATTTGTCTTGTCTATGAATCAAGATGATAATTTTCTAATTGCAGATTTAAAAAATCTCTTATTGATGTTAATAAATAAATAAATAAATTTATTCAAGATTCCATCGATACGAATAAGATCCCCAAACCGATTCAAGATCTACATCCACAAACCACTTTGAAACCACAGACTTGCTTTACCTCGTTGACCTCCGAGCAAGGAATCATCATTTCTTCATTGGACCTCCTCATTTTTATGAAAATAACGATTTTCGATTTAAATGTTCATAATGCTCTTCTGCTACTTAACCATGATAGACTGCGGTAGTTATAACCTTTTTAGAGTTGTATCTTCTTTGATTCCGAACTGTCAAGATCTCTTCAGCTTCAAGCTGTCGGTCTAGATGGACTGATTAATTTTGTGGTTGTTAATTTGGGCCTTCGACTTGTCAATCGGGTTTCTAGAACTGAGGTTCTTTAAGCGTATGGTTTAGTCAACATCTTCCCTTAGTCAATGGCAATCTTCCGACAGTATTACTGCCGTGAAAAAATGCTGAAGGCTCAGCAGCACGGCTCATTCTGTAAAAGAATAATCATTTTAAGCGTGCAGTCCTTAACCTCTTTTCTCCTCAGAAAGTGCAATCATTATTCAGGGATTCACAGATGAAAAACGCCATCCAACAATTGAATTTAAATCGGTGTCACCTCAACATATGTTCAGTGTGCAGACTGTCATCGTAACCGTCATTTCCGCCAACTCAATTCCCTAGGATGCGAACATTGTGCCATGCCCATGAATGACAAAACTCATTCCTTACCTTTCTGCTACTCTCCTTTTCTCTTTGCGATGTGATTAATTGGCCCTCGAGATATAATTATACATTGTCACTCAAAGGACCTCTTTGCGTTGCTCTTTGTTGTGGACGGCCGATTCTCAGCTGTTTTTTATTTTTTTATTTTCAATTTCTTGCATGTTTAATTATGCAAATTGATCCCAAGAATTAATTTACAATTAAGGACAGCGGAAATTATTTTCGTTCTACAGAAAATTGAGGATTAATTGGACAAAAGGTTCATAAACGTGTGGACAAAGTGTGGTCAAAGAAATCATGAAGGAAGAATTACATTTTCCCAAATGTAGTTTACAGAGGCTCTTTTTGTATCCTTATGTTTCTTTAGAAAATAAAATTAAAAAAAAAAAAATTAAGTAAAACTAGACAAATTCAATTGAAGAAGTTGAAGACGAACTTTATGGTGCTAAGGGATACTAGAGAGAAGGGTGCATCGTTGAACTACATGGGCAAACATTATGTAGTCAGTCATATTAAGCACATATAAAGGTGTTGCGCTCACTGCATCAAAAGCAACCATCTGCATCGTATAATAAGAGCCCAGTCGATGCCAGGCTAAATGTAAACTGTACAAGTCTGAACCTTGCGTTGGGCACATGGGTGTCCCAAGTGATTCAACGAACTCGAGCCCAGAACTCCAGAGTACCGAGTCCAGCTAATCTAATGCGGATTGCCGTCTTTTCCATCAACATGTCATGAACCATAAGAGACTACGCCTTAGACGCTTTATCCCACCATAAGAGTTCCTCTATCTCGATTCAAAAGGTCCGGTGCAAATATTTGTAACAGTGCCTCTAATCTTTCACTTTGCTCCTTCAAGGCGACTTATCGATTCACCGCATGCTTTCTCTAGGGTATATTAGCGGTGAAAGACCGGGATGTATCAGATGTTCAGATTAAGCGCTAAAAACTTAAGGGGCTTCCAAAAATTCTTCACAGAACTCATTCGTCGATTTCTTTTTACATCCAGCTACACCCTGACGCAAAGTTGTCCTCCTCATACCTTTTGGCTTTCAAAGTCTAAGTTTGCTTAGATTCTTGTAGACTTTCAGATTGGTGACAGATGATAAACATGCATAAAAAAATGTAACTTACATTTTTTTTTTAAAAAAAAACAAGCTTTAAATAGTTGTCAATAAAATGGAGCTTAAAAGATTTCATCTGTTCAACAACTTTTCCATTGGGTTGGCAACTAAGTAATTGCTTCAGTTGAATTTTTAGGTTTGCTGACGTAATCGAAATGTCAAACACATTTTGTTATTTGATAGTTGGTACTTAAGCTGTCAATCAGTTAAAAAATGGTTTTGATCGGTTGTGTAGTTTTTGTTTGGCGTCTGTTGAACAATGGAAAATCAAAACAAATACTTACCTCATATTTTGCTTTTTTATTTCCGTAAATGAAAAAAACGCATCGCAAGCTCACAAAAAGTTATGTGCTGTTTATGGTGACGAAGCTTTGAAAATACGGCTGTGTCAAAATTGATTTGCCAAATTTCGTTCTGGTGATTTTTCACTCGAAAATGTAAAACGCTCGGTCGATTCCGATCTTCACAGTACAACACGTGAGATTGCAGAGAAGCTTCATGTATCACATACACGCATTGAAAATCGCTTAAAACAACTTTGCTATGTACGAAAACTCGATGTATGGGTTCCTCATGAACTGAAAGAAAATCATTTAACACAACGCATCAACATCTGCGATTTGTTAAAGAAACGTAATGAAAATGATCCATTTTTTAAACGATTGATAACTGGTGATGAAAAATGGGTTGTTTACAATAATGTCAATCGGAAAAGATCGTGGAGCAAGCCAGGTGAACCAGCTCAAACAACATCAAAAGCTGATATTCATCAAAAGAAAGTTAAGTTATCAGTTTGGTGGTATTACAAAGGAATTGTCTACTCTAAACTTTCGCCACCCAACCGAACGATCAATTCAGATGTCTACATTGAACAACTAACAAAATTGAACAATGCAGTTGAAGAAAAGCGGCCCGAATTGACAAATCGAAAAGGTGTTGTATTCCATCATGACAATGCAAGGCCACACACATCTTTGGTCACTCGGCAAAAATTATTGGGGATTGGTTGGGATGTTTTGCCACATCCACCATATAATCCTGACCTTGCATCATCTGATTACTTTTTATTTCGATCTTTGCAAAACTCCTTGAATGGTAAAAATTTCAATAATGATGATGATGTCAAATCATACCTGGTTCAGTTTTTTGCTGATAAAAACCAGAAGTTTTATGAACGTGGAATTATGAAGCTGCCTGAAAGATGCAAAAGGTCATTGCTAAAAATGGGCAACACATTACAGAATAAAGTTGAAATCTCTGACAACTTAAAACATTCCATAGAAGTGAATAATACATGTAGCTATAGTTCTTATTCAGTGATTGCGGATGCGGTTCAATCAAATAGCTTAGTTTTTATTCCTATTACTTCTAAGAAGTCTTCAAGTGATGGTATTACCAAGGTACTCTTAAAGATAATAGTCCTTAATATAGCTGATATTCTATGTTACTTATTTAATCTGAGTGTATTTAAAGGATGTTTTTCAAAATCGTTAAAGTGTGCAGAGGTTATACCTCTTTTTTAAAAAAGGAGATCGCAGAAATATAAATAATTATCGTCCCATATTTCTACTTCCGAAATTTTCCCAGCTATTTGAGAAACTTTTGAAATCTCGCATGATTTATTTTTTGGAATATCAACAATTTTTCTCTAACAATCAGTATGGTTTTAGATCAAAGAAATCCACTTAAGATGCGATTCTAATGTTGTGTTCTAATTTGTATGAGGGTTTTAATTGTTCCAAACCTACTATGGCGCTGTTCACCGATATGTCTAAAGCCTTTGATTTAGTAGATCATAGTTTGCTCTTAGATAAATTGTATGCATCAGGTTGTAGAGGAGCCGTTCTTGAATGGTTTCGATCGTATCTCAAAGATAGAAAACAAAAAGTGAAAATAAATGGGGTTTTCAGTGATTCTCTCACAATTAAGAATGGTGTCCCTCAAGGGTCTGTCCTTGGTCCCTTGTTGTTTTTAATTTTTATTAATTCACTTTTTCAGCAATCATTTATTGGCCAACCAACTGCTTTTGCAGATGATATAGCCTTTACGTATCAGGAAGTAAATTCCTTTAAATATGTTGTATGGATGAATGAAGATGTCCATTTGTTAAGGCAGTGTTTTGCTTTGCACAAGCTAGTGGTCAGTGTTAAAACCAAACTTATGACTTTTAAAATGACTGGCAATAATCAGTTTGATCCTAACATGGTATTTCACTCGCATGATTGCAAAAGGTTTGGTTTACTCGTTCATAGTTGTGGTATGGCAAACTATAACGATAATCTTCCCTGTTCAGATAAGTGTTTTAAAATTGAATCTGTTAGTGAATACAAATATTTGGGTGTTTTAATTGATTCAAACTTAAATTGGTAAGCACATATGCAAGCTACGAAATCGATTATGATGCAAGTAATACGAAAATTGTATCTCTTAAAACCATACTGTTCTAAGTAAGTACTATATTATGCACTGGCTAACTCAGAACTGCAATATGGTATTACTAGTTGTGGAGGGGCTTATGATAACACTTTAAATCCCTTATTTTAAACTCAAAAATGTCTAGTTAGATTAATTTGCGGTAAAAATCGCTTAACTCATTGTTGGCCGCTGTTCAAAAACTTACATATTCTTCCTTTAAGACATCTGTACATTTTCAAAGTTCTTAGAGAATTTTTCAAGCGCAGTGGTTACATTCTGAACAGGACGTCTAATTATTATTGTTTACGTGTTAATAATCAAGCCTTAGTAAATGTTCCTGTTGCACATAAAACCAAATTTGCTCACTTTTTTACTGTTGCTGCACCTAGATGTTTTAATAAACTACCTATTGTGATAAGACAAAGTAATAATTTGTATACATTTTTTAAAAAAAAGTAAAGGGTTGGTTTTTCAATATTGACTACTTGAACATTGTTAATGTCCTTCGATGTGTGCATTGAAATTTAAATATAATATAATTACTTGTATTTTGTAAACTTTATACAGTCTTAATAGTTGGCTTTGAATTTTACTATGGAATATGCCTATCCTTCACCCTCCTATCATGTAGTACTTACCCCGTATCATTTTGTATTGTATAAATTTTATAAAACATTCAACACTAACTTTCATAGTTATAGAATGATTATCTTCCTTCTGAACTTAAATCTTGTAATGAACTTTGTTAAAATTATATATTAAGTTGGAATGTAGAAAAATGAAAATGAAATGAAATGAAAAGTTATTTCGTTCCATGAAAAAATTGTTTTCTTTTTTCTAAAAAACTGATAATTAATATTTTTTGCGGTTTATGTAACTAGTTTTTAAATAATTTCAATAGAACAAATTAATCATCAGCCCATTGAACCAAAGTACTTGTCAAGGCGAAACAAACAGGTTGCGAAACATCCCAAAGAATCCATCAAATGTTTCATTACTGGCTCAATGGCCAGACCCTTGATATGATCAAAAACCAGACTCTTTTCCTATGCGATTCAAAGTGAAGGTGTAAACAAAAAATCGTGCTTGTGCTCTTGACCGTGGAGGATGTCAAAGCGGTTGAATATGGAAAGGAATATGTAATTTGCCATTTTTCAGATGACGTAGAATCATTTTATCGTTTCCTACTCTTCAGGCTCGTTCATTTGGTACCCATGTCAATGGGGCTGACAAAATATACCCCATCCGCCATCTTGTGGCGGCGGTCATTTAAAAAAAAATGCAAAATTACCATAAAAACAAACGGCGTATTCAATTGTTTATTACAAGATTTGGTTACTGACTTACAGAAACTAAACTAGATAAAAGTTTGTAAAATAGACCTTACTGTCCGGAACCGTTACCTAGCTAGCTAAGGAGCAAGCTCGCTTGACAGACTTGTTGAGTAGGACACTTGTCCACCCCGAAGTATATATAGCGCCTCCTGACTTAGTTAATCCAAGGCACCTTAATATAACAAATTAATCAAAGTCAAAATAAGAAAGCTTTTAGTAAAGCAGTCCACACCATAAAGTCCATAATTTTCATTTAATTTCCATTAATTTATTGACTCGCAACACAGTAGCTCCTCGAAACCAGCTAATAAAAAAGCAAAAAATCTAATACCAAATGATTGAAACGTTTCATAACGTCTGTTGCTGAAATTGCAGAGCTAATCCCGGCTCACCATTATTGCGATTCCTCGCAGCCACAAATTGAAACATATTTTAGGACAACAATCTGTCTGCGGACAGTCGCTCCACTAGTAATCAGCCTCACATAAAATCACAAATCCGCATCCGGCATTTGATTGAATAAAACTATCACAATTGATAAAACCAGCACATTTAGTGGTTCGGTGGTTTTACAAAATTTGTGCCCTTGCCCGGCCTGTCATTGTTGCTGGACTGAATAATGGCACTACACCACTGCACTATGTTTGTGCACGTCATCGCATATCAACGTCAACACACATTACATTTTTGATTATCGTCTGGGAAATTATGGTCAAATAAATGTCCAAAATAAACCCTAAATCCCATGCATAAGGAGTGATGGGTTGGACAGCAAAAAAAAAAGAAACGAAAGTCTCGGATATACGAGTAGGTACATGTGTAGCAACCTCCGAACGTGATTTATTAAATGGAAGCTCATCGGTGTACCCCATTCCCAACCATGTCGTATGTTCATTCGGAAGTCACCCCCGCATTCGAAACTCCGGTTTACAAATGATAAGTGGTCGTGAAAAATGTGTCCTCATGCAGATACAAACCGCCAACCATCTGTCAGTCAGTCGACGCTCTTACACTGCACGTAACGTGAAAAAAATAACTATCCACTTACGGGTATCACTCCCGGCAAATGATGGCGAAAACATTTCACTTCATCTCGTCCTTTTTTCGGTGGTGGTAACCCCTATAAGGGTATCCTTTTGTCCCTGTATTTTATCTGTGCTGGCATCATGAGTGGACGAGTGCTCTGTGTCCATTGTGAGCGCTGGAGCTGGAGCTGAACCTGAAACTGTAACTCGAGCACTGGTATTCGGTTTTATTCTTTCGATTAAAAGTGAATCCTGGCAACTGATGGATGCTCTAGATATGAAGCATAGATCTTGACTTGTCAACTGACGAAAGAGGAAGATTTTTTTTCACAGCTTTTCACTTTGCACTTTGCACAACTCGGCGACTAACGCGCCTCTATGGCTTGTGTGTGTTTCTGTCACAAAAAAAAAAAACAAAAAAATCAACCGAAAAAATGAAATATTTTTCAGAAGTTGTGAAGCCTTCAGAGTTTGTTAGTGCAACACGATCAAATTGAGATACTCGCCAGCGATAGTAGCTTTGTTAAGAGTGTTAGAGTAGTACAGTGCAATTGATGCATTGTTGATGGGCTTACAATGGATGAGTGCGGGATTACATTTTTATATAGTGGCCTTCGTTTCGGCCATCATGGTCCTACGAGAATTTGACCACTTAACTTGGATGAAGAATACTACATTTTGAAAGCATGTACGGGTGTTTCTTAAATTGCTTGTGAAATGGAGAAACCATTTCTTATACTTGAAGTCAGTGGTTTCGATAGCTTATTTGTATTGAAAAGAGTTTTGAAAACAAAATGCGGACCGGATTTGTCTTTAATCAATTTAATCCTTTTCTTCAACTTCTGCAACATTTAGGTACTTAGGCTTCTCTATAGATCAATGTTGCTCTATAAGGATATCTGCAAAGTATTTCATTTCATTTGATTATACAATATCATCCCGGAGTTTCGGTTGGCAGAAGTTGTTGAATTTATTGTGAAATGCTCCAGTCTGGAACTACCATCTCGCTCGACTTACAAATGACACCACTTGCGGACTGATGGAATACCTCCAAAAATTTTAAAGAACTGCGGCAGTGCTTTGGCAGGGCCCCTTGCTTTCATATTCCAAGCATCTATTGACCAAAGAGTTTTCCCAAAGTTTTGGAAATATGGTTTCAATATTCCGGTACACAAAAAAGGTTGCCGGGATGATGTTACTAAATATAGACCTATAGCTAAGCTTTGTTGTTTGCCTAAACTCTTTTTAAACTCTCTTTTTTTAAACTCACTTACAAACAGCATGGTTTTGTAAAAAACAAATCCACTGTAACTAACTTGCTAGAGTTTACTTCTTTTACTAATAAAGCATTAGAAGAAGGGGGTCAAGTCGACTGAATTTACTACTGTGTCCAAAAAATAAGGTGACATTGTATTTATTTTGAAAATTCTTTATTTATTCTTCCAAATCAATTTCATCCCCTTCAAAGTAATCCCCTCCCGATGCAATGCACTTATGCCAACGGATTTTGTAATCTTTGAAACACTGGTTGTAGTCACTTTCCGGGATGGCATTTAGTTCCGTCTTCGCTGCGGCTTGAATCTACTCTATCGTATCAAAACGGTGTCCCCGGAGCCAGACAGTCGCACGGCACCAGATCAGGTGAATACGGTGGTTGCGGAACGATATGGGTTGAGTTTTTGGCGAAATGATCACGAATTACGAGTGCGGTATGGGATGGTGCATTATCGTGGTGTAAAAACCAAGAATTGTCTTTCCACAATTCCGGCCTTTTTAGGCAGATAGCGTTACGCAAACGACGCATAACGTTCAAATAATATTCCTTGTTGACTGTTTGGCCGGTTGGAAGGAATTCATAAAGCACAACACCACGATAATCGAAGAAAACAGTCAACATGACCTTGATTTTTGAGCGCCTCGACTTTGGCACGGTTTTTTTGGTTTCGGTTCTCCTTTGGCACGATATTCGCTCGATTGATCGGTTGTTTCGGGGTCGTAAGCATACATCCAAGTCTCATCGCCAGTTATAATGCATTTCATGATATCCTGGTAGTCGAAAAGCATTGTTTCACACACTTCAACGCGACGCCTTTTTTCCAAAAATTTCAATGTTTTCGGTACCAGTCGAGATTTGACGCGCTTGAGGCCCAAAGCATCCTTCAAAATGGTATTGACTGAGCCTTTCGATAAGCCAACTTCATCAGCAAGGTCTCTTATCGTTAATCGATGGTTTTTCAACACCAATTCTTTGATTTGTTGGACGTGAGCTTCATCGGTTGAGGTTGATGGTCGCCCAGAACGCTCTTCGTCTTCAACACGTTCACGGCCGGCTTGGAAATCACTATACCACTTGTAAACATTTTTTTTAGGCATAGCCTCATCATCAAAGGCTTTCTGCACCATCCTCAACGTATCCGCAGCAGAAAATTGATTCCACGAACAAAATTTAATGCAATTTCTTTGCTCAATAAATTTCGACATCGCAAAAAACGAAAAACTCACTTTTAGCAGCTCACAAAACGACGCGTATCTCAAACACTATGAATATATTTTGACATAAAATTTCACATAGATGTCACTGACAGTACTACCAACCTAAAAAGAAAAAAAATTTTCCAAATCCTTCGACGCGCGCAGTTTAAACTCATATGTCACCTTATTTCTTGGACGCAGTAGTATACCGACTTCAGTAAGGCATTAGATAAGCTTTCCCATAAGCTAATAGCTTTTAAAATGAAAGGCCTTGCTCATTTCTTGACGGGCGAACTTATCAACTTGTTTAGGGGATCAACCTCTAAATCAATTTACGCTACCTCAAGTGTGCCTCAGGGTAGCCACCTTGGTCCTTTGTTATTCTTTTTATCTATTAACGATATTGTAAGTGTGCTCAAGAGCTCTAGAGTTCTAATAAAAATAAACGACATAAACATATTTAACGGAAATAACAAACTGCTGGGTTTTGCAGGATGACCTTAATTCTTTCGCAAAATGGTGCTCCAACAATAGCCTATCATTAAACATTTCTAAATATTTTAACATGTCCTTTTCTAGAAAACTTAATCCTCTGATCTATGCGTATTCCTTAAATTGATTGCACATTTGTTCGTTTTGCACTTCGGCATTTAAAATGGACTGATCCTCTTCGCCTTCCACCTTATAAAGACCGTCTTCTTCTTATCGGCCTTGATTCTTTGCAAAAACGTCGCGGAGTCTCTGATATTGTGTTTTTGCATCAACTTATAGCCAGTAATATTGACTCATCAGCACTTCTTAGCCTAGTAAATTTTAGTGTTAAGTCATTTAATTCCCCAACATCCTAACGCGGATGTAATTACAAGCTAATGGTAACTGTCACTTGTTCGATATTGTTTCTTATAAACTGATACTCAAACGTAAACTTTTTGGACGCATCCGTTCTTAACATGCATGCTTCATATTTTCAATTTTGCTTTATTTTTGTCATTTGTATTTATTTGGTTTATGTATAACATTTACTATTTTGCCAATTATCTTTTTGCATTTCTTTTTTTGTATATTTGTGTATGGTGTAAGGCTATCCCTGCATAATTATGTTCACTAACAAATCCCACCACGGTAAATGTGACAAGATGGATATTACTCTATGAGTAACACTGTCACTTACTGATAGTGTATGAAGCGTTGTCTATTATAAATATGAAAGGCTCCTCCAGGTTATTCGAAAATTGTTCATGCTTTGGACCTGCGGACTTTTTTAAAATTCATATCATAGTGATAGTCATCCGTTTCCGTAGAAGTTTTTTATACAAATATGGAGTTTTACAAGAAACGCTCATGTGCCATTATCAACCTCTGTCCCTTTGAAATGCTACCGTCAGTCCACTTGCCCTTGGTCTTTTGTGAGCTGTAAATAATTTTGGCTATTTTATAATGTATTCCCTCGGATTCTCCGGATACTTCCCTGGCAAAAGTTTGATTTCTTTTTTTCCCCAAGAAGTTTGTGGTTGTTTTAAGTTTTTTAAGTTCGAGATAATTATTTTTTTCTTAAAAATCTGCCAAGTGATGTGAATCTCGTGTTAAGCTCCAGATCTTTCTGAATTCAATGTTTAAATATTTTTAAGGATGCAGTCCTTTTATATTTGCTTATTCTATAACTCGTATACTCTCGTGTTGCTTAACTATGTTTCTTATCGTTCGATCTGAAGGTCCAGTAGATTCCGTCGGCTCCGAGTTTGAGTCACCCGTCGGATTACTCTTTGTTTCGTGCAATTTTTTGGTTGCAAATTTTAATAACAATCATCTGAATGAAACATTTTTATAAGTTTTTGTTTTAACGTATTGTTAAAAACTCGTACGTAAAAAAATATATATTAAAAAAAAAAAAAAAAAGGTTACACGCAGGTAGGTGGTAGTTAACCTGAAATTATAAAGTCACAAAAACATGGAACCAAAAAATAAACCTCAACTCCTTACTCGTGATTATTCACGTCCTATGTCAGAGGCCATTTTGAAAACATTTCTTTTTAATTAAAAGTGAACCGAAATTTGTGAAATCTAATAAAAGAAAACTATGCAAGTTTTTTGTTTTCTTGAATACACTCTCTGCGCAACCAGGAGATTTAGTTCATGCTATGCAATTGAATATTTATATATAAACGTTAGCTTTAAATTGAACACCAGGATATGACCAGGATATGACTTCATGTAAAAAAGAAAAATGCTTGAAAAGTCTTCGAATGAAAAAGGAGAAGACAGAAGTGTTGCATAATCAGGTTAACAAATATTTGCGTTATCAACAGCGGGTGATTTCTTATTCAAAATACTAAAATAAATCAAAACAAAATAATTGAAAAATATAAGTAAATAAATGTACAGGGAACTTATATATATAGGACATAAAACAAAATATTCTACAAATGGGAAAAATTACTTCTTTACCAGAAACGACGCAGTGTCGTAGTTGGTTGTACGCCAGCCTTGCAATCCTGAGAAACTCGAATTTTCTCATGTGTTTCAGTCACACTTTTCCGTTTCGACTAAAGATACTTATTTGACCAAATTCGTCCAAAAATTAAAGTGATCTGTTACTAGGTAACCTGTGAAAACATAACATTGATAACATCATAAGTTTATAAGAAACCGTTTTCTGTGAAAAATTAAAATTTGTCTTTTATTTTCCGAATTTTATCTACTCATGCATCAGCTGTTGCGCGTGTAGAGTAAGTTGATCGGAAGTTTGATAGTTGATTCTATTCTGGCGGCAGTTGAATTAAATCGGAATTATAGGTATGGCCTGCAACGAATTTCGAATAAAATACTGTGAATTAAGCGAATGCAAATAATTCAATATAAAATTATCTGTTCCAATTCAGACTGCAACTGAAACCAAAATCTATCTGAGTTCTTACTAAGTAATATTATATCAATCAAATTACTACCTCGGCTGACTTGTCTATGGGCCAACCTGTCAACGAGGGTTGTAAAAGAATCCGCTCCTCTAGAAATTCATTCGCGGAATTAAAATCAAAGAATTCAAAGTTTTGAATAATTCAAATGGATTCAAAAAAGATTGCGAAAAAAAGACTTAAGTTTAAAGCAATCATAAAATTGAAGTCATTTTCGAAAATCATTTTATTGATTTTCACCTGAGCTTAGTTGAAGTCAGCAGCTGATTTTAATATTTCATTGAAGTCAATACTGAGTTCACTTTAAACCGGCTGAAATCAGTGAATTCAACTAAAATTGTTTGAATTCGCTTAAGGTTTACTTCAATGTTATGTGGCTCTGTGGCATCTTCTTCGTCTTTTTATCGACGGTGCGTGCGTGGATTTGCCACAAAAACACATATACGTATATTCAAGATAATGATTGCGTTGCATTTTTCTCACACTGTTCGAAAGAATTCAAATTGTTTCCTTTGAATTCAGTTCACTTCAACTGATTGTGTGTGAATTCACTACGAACTTCAGTTAACATCAAGTTAATTCAGTATTGTAATGAAAAAGTAAGCAATCACTTAATTTGATTCAATAAAAGCAGTCATATTGATGTAGGGGTTAATGTAATTTCCTAGTGGTAATTGGTGTCCTGTGTGGTTCAATGTGACAGCAAAGGCCAATCAAAAAGTTTCGGGTCCTTAAAGGACAATGTCTTAACGCTTTTCTTCACCTTCATCAGAAGGGATAGTTTTTTTCTTTATGCTTTTCGACAGGAAAATTGGAAGAGCAATGACTTTTGGCAATAAGCTGATGTCCGCGTCTTTCTAGATTCCCTTAACTTCGATTTTAAGGGTTTGATCCATTGTCCATACAATGTGCAACATCTTCTCTACTAGTACACTTCTTTTTCAGTTCGGTCTCAGCATAAAGTAAGGTTAAGGTTTCAGGCTACAAAAAAAAAGTTTTTGCATTTAAAATCCTTTACTAAAGACGTGAATGTTTCGTAAATTGGCGTTTTTCCATGCAATTAAGTGTGCTCCAAGCAAAAAGCTCCCACAGTTATTCGCGTACCCAGATCCATGCCTCCCCTCGTGAGGACTGTTGCCAACTCATCATCTCATCTCTTGTACCCGCACAATTCGTTCTAAATTTAGAAATGTTATATGCTTCGATAAAGTTCTCTGATCAATGGACAGTTCACCAATCACCATTCACCTGAGTATGTGTGTCATTCGATTCTTTGAGTAAGGACGAACGTTGCCGAGCGCAGGATAAACTATCCGCAGACACGAGCCATGGTCTTCTATAATATTCATGAACGACTTAATACTTAATCGATGCAAAACAACGAAAAAAAAACACAAACAATCCCCAGGACCAACACCTACACCAGGGAGTGTAGTAATTCGTTTTTCCATGGACAAACTAACCGATACTTTGATAGCTAGCTGGACGTCTCTCATTCCGTGTCCCCTGCTGTAGATGTAGATATAAAATTGAATGTTAGGGTCATTCCGTTGACATAAACATAAACCGAAGAGCCGGCAACCGGGGAATTCAATCGATTCACCAAAGCATATCGTTTCACACAGGTTAATTTATTTTATGGAGCGACGCTTAAATATCCTTTTTTGCAGCCGCCTGCCTGGCCAGTTGGTCTTCTCGTATCTTCATCTAGACTCATTTGCTGTTGTGATGCTGGCGTATGGCGTATGGCGTGTGTGTTTGACCCAGGGTGGCTGGACTACGTGCCGGACGAGAAGCATTTGTGTCTGTATCGCTCATGCAACAATGCCTTTCTGTTACCTGCCTGATGGGCTTGGACCCGTTTGCCTGTTATTGGCATTTATTTTATTCTCTGGACGTTTTATTTTCCATTCTATGGTTATCATTTTTTTTCCCCGCAGAGATCCTGCCGAGCTATCCTTCTGCTCCCATTGTACGAGTATCGTACGCGAGGCAGGGTGGTAGACAGACGGGTTCCTCTCTCGCGTAGATGGAATTTATTTGATAGTCTTTATGGGGAGGAATTTATAAGGCTCGAGCCTGAAATGGGGCCTCTGAGTTGTTGTGCACGCTGGATCGGTTGGTTTATTCTCCTATAACTGCACATACCTCCTGCCGAGGTGTGCTTGTATGTGAAATGAAATATTTAAAATTATACGAAAGAGAGGGTGGCTTGCGGAGGCATAGTTCATGCATGGCAAAGAGAACAATCGCGAGCAACTCACAGGTGAAATGGAATGCAATCATCTCGGGTAAATGATGCTGTTTCAGTTCAATACGCGACGGTATATATGGCCAGCTGTCAGCTTGTCGATTGGCATGCATTTGTTGCCAGGCTGTGTGGTGCTTCATCTACGAATGAAGAAACGGACGGGTTGTAGGGTTTGAGGAGGAATGTTGTGCTGTTATTGCCGAATGCACATATCAGAATGTGCGTGTAGGCTTTTAATGATTTATTGCGTCGATATGGACCAGAAAGCTGCTGATTTATTTTGCAAAATGTTATGGTTAACATTGGCTGCATCTAAATTAAAAAAATAGCAAGCTCTTGTGGTCCGCAAGTGGTGCATTTATAGCACATTAAACAACTTTTAACTGACATCACCAGGAGGGGAACATTTCGATTTTCAGCGTAGTTTTAAAATAAAACTTCTTTGCCACAATACATGCCCGCATATCTAGACAGGTAATGCAATAACAATTGCACATTGACTTGACACTTGACATTTCAGACAAGCAGCGGTTCGAATCTTGCTTTCGGTCATTTTTTGCCGAATATTTGGCTCCTATATATACTGAACCCACCAAGAAAAAGAATTCCAATGAACATCAATTTAACGTCGGCAAATGTAGTTTAAGAAGGAATGAGTAGTTGCAGCTTCGTTAAAGCTTTTTTTAAATTGCATTGAAACTTTCACTTCAAAAAAAATCCAACAAAGAAATGACTTCAAGAATTTTAACAATTCTTCCACTTCTTGAACTCCTCTAAAAAATATGATCCGTACCATTCTCCTAATAGCCTCTTCGTTTAGTCTTTTATTCCAATTGTGGGAGACAAAAAGGAGTCATAAAATTTGCTAGTGGGCTTTTGTGGCGAAACCAGACTTTTATCTAAGCCCAATGGGGGAGTGTTTCCTAAAAATTTTTTTATCGAATCGGCCCGTTAATCAACCGGAGTTGACATAACTCCTCTCATCAGGTATTAAGACTATGCGAGCATATCCAAAAAAAAACCGTGTATTAGGAAATTCAACTAGCAGGTGCTGTAAGCCATTGAAAAGGCATTTGACTCGGTATAGCTCAATGGGCTTATTTACAAAATGTTTAATTTGGGATTTCCTCTTCATTCAATACAAAGTTTTTTGTCAAACAGAAGCTTCAAAATGTTTGTCAATAGTGGTGTTTCAGTTTTACTGCAATAACATACTGGCCTTCCCCAAGGTTCAGTTATAAGACCTGTATTGTACAATGTATTCACGTCCGACTTTCTGCATCTTACAAACTGTGATAGCGCAATATACGCTTATGATACAGCAATTTTTTCATCGCACCAATTCAGTCTCAATTTTTTTATTTTTATTTTTATTTTTCTCCTTCTTAATTTGAGGTCTTATCAATATCCTCATTATAGTTTAATAACCCGAAAATCTTCAATAATGTATTGACTTACATGTTAACACCTCAAAAAATCAAAAGAAAGGTCATTTCCCTGCCGAAATCCGTTACTGGAGCAATAGGGAGTCTATTGGTCCAATTTGCACAGTACATTGCGTATTCTTGAGCCCTGTGATACATAACCGGATATGTGTTCTCGGGATCCCATACTCGACGACAATCGCTTTATAGAATCAATTTGTCCTTTCCAATCTTAAGCGTTATGTAAAAACGCGTCAACAAATTCCTGCAGGTAAAAATTATTTGGTGCATTTCTGTTCGTAGACTATTTGATATCTTCGAGTTGGGAAATTGCGTAGGGTGCTCTTTTTTTGGCAGTATGTTTTCACTTGTCCTCGCCTAGCTCTGTACTCTTCAATTGTTTCTTGAAGTTTTCATTATAGCTTCTCTTCGTGAGCACACATTGCCTTCAATTTCTGCACGAACCCCAGCAACGAAGTTCAACATCTTCAGTGACACTGAGAGGCTGTTCGAAACGCTGCACATCCAGGCAATCTACATTCAGAGGCAAAGACTTAGGAAAAAGCTACAAAGGATCCTGCAATGAACCTGGAACATAGTGAATCAGGAGTATTGAATTGTCCAATCGCAGCTAAACTGTATCAACGTGATGTTTAAGCGAGAAGTCACACACGGTATACCACACGGATGCAGAGTTCCAGAAACAACTTGAAAAAATAAAACCAAGACCAAACAAATTTAAAAAAATTAATTCGATAGTCGAATAAATTACCAGACATTTAGCGGAACCAAGAGGTTTCTATGCCAATGGAAAAGGCTGGAGTTTTTTTAAGCCATTTTAAGTAAAACACTCCGTAAGAGTGTACCTTCCTGAGTTCGTAGCAGAGATCAACGAAAAGGTCGAAGAACTTTCCAATGACCATCGAAGCATTACAGCATTTAGCAGTTATAATATGGCAATATTCCCCAACAACAACGAGCTTTTCACCAATGCAGAAGTAGAGGTGTTGGGCGTAAACACAAAAAATCAGCTGGACCTGGTCGTTTCTCAATTCTCATAATTTTTGATCCTGCTGCTCACCATCATCTACAACAACTGCAAAAACAAGAAGATCAACTCAGGTGTGTAAGAAAAGTCCTAGAGTCGATATTGCTGAGGCAAATAAATAAAGTTTGTCACTCAAGGCAAAAAATACCGGACCAACAATATGGACTCATGGTTAAGCACTCAGAAATTCATTCACTGCTTAAATTACACCATGATATCAACGCGAGACTAAACAAAATGGAGACAGATGTTGCCTGTTTGTTAGATATAGAGAATGCAATTGTCCGTGTCTAGATCAACGGTCTTATATAAAAGCTACTGAAATTCGAATTACCCTAACATTTGATAAGAATAATCTTTAGTTCACTAACAAATAGGTTCTTTTTTTGTTCAGATCTTCGACGCTTCTTCATCCATGAAGCCCCTAAGAGGGGGTATCCAGCAAGGAGGAAGAACATCAACAGCACTGTTCAACATCTTTTCAACAAAATTGCTTTCCCCAACCATAGCAGTGCGAAGTATTAAGTATAAAAAAGCTCTTTTATTACCAATCACTCAACAGCAACAAAACGAAACTCAGATGTTTCTGCCAACGACGGCAACCATGGGAAGATGACAATTTTCAACACGCTGCCCCCAACATCAGATTGTACCTCAAGACACCACAAAATACCTGAGAATCAACTTCAGCAAGCCATTCAAATCTAATGGTCATGCCAGTAACGTCATGAAAAAGGCCAACATTGCCCTTCATCTGATTAACCCTTCTACTGAAGAAGAGGAACGGTTTGAGCAAAAAAAAAAAAAAAAAATACTGGTCTACAGCAGCTCATGTAGTGGTGCCCAGTGTGATTCACCGTGTCACGAACAACTTTGAAAAAAAAAACGGACTCATGGATAGAGGAATACTTCGGTCATGTACAGGACTCTGGCGAAAAACGGACATGCTGAAATACTTCAGCAAACCTGAGAGTCTACGATAAACCATCATACTTGCGACGTCTTGGTCGAAGTTGACCCGCCCGTCCACAGCGTTTCGCTTATCTATAATGGACCAACCCTCTTCTATAGACAGAGATAGAGGAACGCCACAGGGGGAATAAGACCGTTTAAGCGCACCGTCTCATGGAGAATATCATTGTGGTAAAAAGTCACGGAGATCAAGTTGTTTTTGCAATGTGACTTCGAATAAGTTTCATCAGAAAGTTATCCACTCTGATCTGGTTGGCCCCTTTGTACAGGACATCATTATTATAGAATTTTTTGTACAAAGACTCTGGAGTTTTTTTTTTTTTTTTTAATTATTTGCTCGCTCTTCAAGAGTTCAAGAGGATTTTAGGACTCTTATAATGCGTGTAGCACAGAGCGAGCGGAAGAATTAGGAGAAGAATGTGTAGTGGTTTGAGAAACTCAGGTGTAATTGGTTTCAGCTCACTTCCGTGGGTGGAGCCCGAAACGGGGCGGAGGATTTTGATATCGACCTATTAACTTTAACCTAATTCACAGGATTTTGTTCGACATTCAACAACTTTGAAAGTTTGGAAGATTTAGCTTAGACACCCCCGCTGTCAGTGTTATGACTTCGCAGCAGAGCCATCTATACACAATCTACACAAACAGAGCTATTTGAAAACACGAATTAGGAACTAAGCCGATACAACAACTACAACAACAAAGCCACCCATTAGTCAGACTTCTATCACTGGTAGACCAATCCAGTGATAGTGCCATTAACTTGATCCCAATGGCAAATGGTGACCACCTTTACCTTGGTATTGAGTTGACTGCTGTGAAACAGTCTCTTTGTCAAGGCAAAGGCCGCTAGAGCAGTATCTGTATGTTCAGATACTGATCCAGCCAGATCTCAAGGTATCTGACAACACATCGATTCGTCAGTGGCTGCCCGTTTTGTCCAATAATAGAGAACATTCGGCAATAAAGTTATCTTTTAGGAACGAACTATGCCACTATTTCTGCAATTACAGTTCAACTAGCTAAGCTAAAGACCAATGCATAATTAAGTCTTCAATAGAGAATGGAGTTCACGTGTTGCAAAGTGGCATGGAAACTTCAGGATCATTTGTTAAAACCCGTTTTAATTCCCTGGTATTGAGATGTGGCCATTTGCACAAGTTCTCATAGCTGGACAGCCTTAAAATACGATGGCATGAGAAATTCTTTAAAATATTATGAGTTTATTCTTATTGCTAATTTTCAATTTGCATTTAATGAAATGGTGTTGATTTCTTTCACCTTTTCATTCAAAATTTCCTGCATTCCAAGGTATTTAACATCTGAAGCCCACTTAGTCTATGTATCATTGCAAGATAGGCTTTTCTTATTTTGGTTGGAAAGTGAGCTGAACTAAAGCATATAGTTGCAAACAAACCTTGACTTGTTGTTTTTTAGCTTTAAAGGAGAACTGTTACAAATTTTAAAGAATAATATTTCGTCAACGATCCCAAAAATTTACATATCAATTGAGGAAATTTCAGTTCATCACTTAACCCTAATTCCACCTGCCTAAAAGTGTAAATGGAAGATCCTTCAAATGCTTGTTCCTTTGAGTTTTTCACTTTACAAATTACATTCTCCATAAACTAATGCGCCCAGTTTCCTCAGAAGTGATACACAGCAAAAGGGAAAACTCAACAACCCTAACCCGTATAAAAAGTTTAATCTACCATGTCAAAAACCCCCCTCTTAGCAATTTCCATCTTAAGTCTGCTTATTTATAATTTATATGGAAATTTTGCAAAAATGTTCGTCAACAAACCCGTAAACGATACTTTCCCATACAAACATCGACAGCCAACCAGTGTTCCTTTTCGTCGTCTCCGAGATGCCATCATTGACAACCGGCTAGACAAAATTTTCATATATAGCTTATGAACTTTTACACACACTACAACTACAACAAACATGAGGGATTATACATGTATGTGGAGTTGTTCTTTGCCTCACTATTTCTATTTTCTCGTGCATTCCATCCAAAGTGTCCTTTTCGTCCTCATAAGCAAACATATTTCAATATTAAATTATGCAACAAAATAAAAGTCCAGATATATCTCTATGTGTCCTCGCCTAAAGCCATTCATTCAATCCCCCCAGTGAAAGGATACACCACCAGATTGAGATAGACGCAGGATAAAAGAAAACCAGAAAAAGAGTAAAAAAAAAGTGAACAACAACACGGCACATATTTGTCTGGGCTTTCATACCTTTTGGCTTTTGAAACTCTTTCAGTAAAGGGATCGTTGTAGCATCCTCCCATCATGGCTATGTGCTCAACCAAAGCCATATAACAACAATGTTTTGCCTTTGAATGTGTATGCATAAATAGTTCTCATATTATCCTCGATTTTTTTCGCCCCCCACTGTACTCATATGCACATGTATATGTGTGAATTTTTTTTTTGCATGTCCTTTCTTCATGCATGGAGCACGCAAGCGAGAGGGACTGTCCAGCCTCCACTCCTTGTGATAATACTTGATGGTTAAAGTTTGCGAAGCTATTATCATCTATGCTGTGCTTGGTTAAGGGTGCAACATTTAAAATTTTTAACAGCAGGAAGAAAAGGATGCTGCATAATTAGTACAAAGATGCACATCGAGCTGGTGAACCTTTAGGGCTGGTATTTTGTATAAATTTGTTTGAAAGTGCCCCGCATGAGCAATTTTTGACATTTCACTAAACTTTCATTCTTGCATCATAATGCGAGCTATCAGATTTTTGGCTTCGTTTGGGCATGAGTGGACACTTTGTTTTTTTTTTTGGGGACAATCACGTCCAACAGCAAAATTGACAACAATGTTAGAGGGATGAGTTTATCGACTGATTTTTATACAGACAGTGTGTCTTGCATGTACTCGCACACTCTGATTATACTCTTACACGGATGTCAATGATGATGTGTCCAAACTTGAGAGATTCAGTCGACCTTGTGTTTAA
Source organism: Orthonevra nobilis (assembly GCA_963555765.1). Lineage (NCBI taxonomy): Eukaryota > Metazoa > Arthropoda > Insecta > Diptera > Syrphidae > Orthonevra > Orthonevra nobilis. Next base: position 129,412,694 of record OY743225.1, on the reverse strand, counting down.
AAGGATGAAGCGTCCAGATATCCATAGTTTCCGTGGTCTTCCATAAATACGTACAATTGACAAGTTAATATGATCAATGCACGAAGATTAGTCACTGACTTTAAAATCGCAGGTAATAAGCAGAATGGTATTGAACCCATAATTGATTCTTGAAGAACATCTGCTTGTTCAAAAATATATTTTAATTCAGAAGCAGTATTTCCTGATTAACTTTATCGAAGGCTTTTGAAATAAGATTAAGAAGTTTCGGGTCATCTCGATCGAAGTTCTGAATTATGTCCCTAAATTGAAAAACAATGGATTCAGATAATAGGGGTATTTAAGGACATTTGTGTCGATCTCGCTCGAGTTCATTTAAGTCAATTTCTTAGCTGCATGTGGTTGAAGTGAGCACGCGTTTCGAACTCTATCAGAAAAAAACGCTGTCATTTGCTCTCAGAAGGTCGGCGTTTCAAATTGGAATCTGCCTTTCTGCGACTCATTATGTCTTAAAGTTCTTCTGGCAAAAAGAATTTCATGTTTCGAATGTTCTTTGATTGCACTGGAACCGCCTCAATTGACGTGTAGCCTTTGAATTGGAAAAAAAAATGGAAGGCAGCCATGCTAAGAATCTATTAAGTCCATCCGAAATATCATCTCAGGACATTTGTTCGAAGGACAGAATATTTCGAGAAACACAAAGAGATCGTGGAAACTAGGGACTGAAATTTGAGTATAGCTATCAGGATACTTGATAATAATGCTGAAACCAGAATCTTCTTGGATCAGCCAAGAAGCTGATGACATTGCTAGACACATTTCAGGCGGTTAACATATACGTCGCCATAAATTATTATACACTCAAATTGAGCAGGTTTGGCTAGGGAAGTCCTTCATAAGGATTATTAGCGAATCCTACATTACCCTCAAAATCTTTCAAAATAAGTGATATTGAGATATCGGAAAGGTAGAGATAACAGCATTCACAAAGCTGCACTATAGCCCCATATGCGCATTGCACCTAAGCCTGGTATAACGATACCATGAGGACAAAAGGGTTTTTCGTAGAAAAAGCTTCCACACAGTTCTTCAGAGGCGAGAATGATTCTGCGGCGATGAAAGCAACGGTACCTCCCATGGGGATTGTCAAAAGAGACGCCGAAAAGTGCTTAGATCGGCTCTCTTCATTAATAGGCGGGGGGTTACCCGAGTAAAAATAATTGATGTCCGTTCAGCGGCCGAAAAACTCTTTCGCGACATACGACAGCTTGAGAAAACAAAACTTTGTTTGAACTATTTTGTACGGCTGTACGCCCGGCCATACAGTGGCTAAATTAAAGAAAAGAATCCAATGGCCGTTTATACGAGTGAACCACGTCCAAATTGTATCAACGTCAACCGAAAGGGAGAAGTCAGTTGGTGTTGAGCTGTCGTTGAAAGAGCATCTCCTCTCTGCTGAAACCAAATATTTTTCACGCTTTTAAATAATCTTTTGAACTTTTCCATAGTTACACAGAAATAAACATTTCATTTGTTCTCTTTATGATAAAGTTTTATGCTTTGACAATTCAGAAGTGGAATATGAATTACATTGTCCACAAACGAAGATTCCAGAAAGTACTTCTATAAGCGTAAAAAACAAAGACACACGAAAGAGCTAACGATGATCACTACAAAATGAGTACAACGACGACGGCAACGAAACTAACAGTCGGGCAAAAAACACACACAAAAAATAAGAGTGAACTATTATCACCTCAAAAGGCTTAAAACGACGAAGCCCGAGAAAAAATATTTCATTTTTTCATTAGCACGGATGAACTGCGGCCGTTTATAAACGCAACTCAAAAAAGAAAATAAGTTAATAGAAAAAAATAGACGCATTATTAATGATAAGGTAAGTAATTAGCCTGTGGAATAGGCATCCATATTTTTGTCGACAGCCATCGTACTGCCGAGATTTAACCTTCAGTCCTTTACTGTATGGCATTTGTACAACAGTTGTGCAGCCGTATACAAAATATGTTAAGCCGCATTTGTCCGACAAACGGATCTTACACAGCCTCCGTACGACCGGGGAACTTGAGCAACTGGCGGCTTTCGTTCGGCCTTGCCGTACCACCAGAATTTCACTGATAGAATTTTTTATTGTCACCGGACTTACTGTTTCGTTTTCTATTATTCAAGCCCTTTCTTTTGATCAACATATTGAGGCCGATGGAGCTTCGGCCATAATGAATATATTGAATATAGTGTGATGATGTTAAAATAGATTTTCTAATTTCAAACTCCTTCATTTTATAGCCATTTTAAGGGGGTTGAAAAAAATGAATTCTGCCTTATTGGAGCAGCCATATTGAAATTATTTCAAAATGAAGTATTATCACCATGCTTATGTACAATTTCAGCTTAACCGGATACCAAGAAGTGGCCGAATGAAGTGTGCAATTTGAATAGAAGTATAAATCCGTTAAGTTTTTGATAAAAGTTGAATTAATAGCTTTTTTCGGAAGGTCAAAAATAGATTTTTTTAGCATTTAAAGCTCGGAAAAATCAACATATTAAAATTTTTTAATTTTTTTCGGTATCGGGACAGCTATCAAATTACCTGGACCAACATAACCTGTTGTCCACATGTCAGTCTGGTTTTAGAGCACAAAATAGTTGTGCTACGGCTATGATTAAGGTCCTTGATGACATAAGACTTAAATACGACCTAAATAATGTAACTGTTCTGTGCCTTCTCGACTTTTCCAAAGCTTTTGACACTGTAGATCACGGAATTTTGTGTAAAAAACTTGGTTTTTACTTTGGAATGAGCGACAGATCGATACAGCTAGTAATGAATTATCTAAGTAACCGGAGTCAAAGAGTTGTGGTAGGTGATAAGTACTCGCAATCTAAGGAATTATTGATGGGTGTTCCACAAGGACCTATTTTGGGCCCGCTCCTTTTTTTCCTTTTTATAAATGACTTGCCGAAAGTTTGCTCTGACGTATCGATGCATTTTTATGCAGACGATGCGCAAGTCTATCTCTCGAGACCTATTGGACTTGTGGAGGATCTTGTCTCTAGATTTAATGAGGACTTATCTTAAATAGTGGATTGGTCAAATTGCAATAATATTTTTCTAAATCCCACAAAATGCCAATTAGTTCTTATATCGAAAAAACTATATAAAACCGAACAAATCCCACAAATTTTCCTAAACTGTTGCAAACTTGGGATTCAAAATAAATCGATCACTCTCCGCTGTGGATCATATTAACCATGATATTGCGCGAATAAACGGAGGACTACGCAAACTTTGGCTGATCTCTAGTTTAACCCCTGTTGCTACAAAGCCAAAATTAGTAAAAACATTATTAGTACCGATAATTGAATATGCCATAGTTGTGTACTGTAAACTCGATTCGCTCAATCTGTGATTGCAAGTTGCCTTTAACGATATGGTCAGATATGTATATGGACTTCGTAGATTTGACCATATATCCCCCTACCACAAACTCATCCTTGGTTGCACGCTTCAAGAGTTCTGGAACATAAGGTGTTGTATGTTCATACACAAAATAATACAGACACGAAAACCAAATTATGTATTCGGTAAACTGCAATTCGTACAATCACCCAGAACACTTAATCTGATCGTTCCTCAATCCAATTATTTACAGACTGCCCGCCTATTCTTTGTCCACTGTACCAGACTTTGGAATTCTCTACCGAGAGCCGTTAAACTAATAAATGGAGCCAGCCAATTTAAAAAAGCAATTTACGTCCACTTTAATAGAATATAGAATATGCATATCTTTGTCTTTCACTTGCTTCCTTGTTATTTCCTTATCCTTCTCCTATCCTTTACTTTACAATCTTTTTTTGTATTGAATTCTAATTAAGTTTATAAGCTCAACTCTATGATTTTTTGTTTTATATTATTATTAATTTTGAAATTTTCCTTTATTACATCCATTAAGAACTGTACTAAAAGAGGCTAAGTCTTACTTGTACCCCCATGAATTAAATAAATTTGAAATCTGTTAAGTCTTGTATCTCAACGCTAACTATGGAAATTCGGATTCAATTTTAAATTTCCATTTTTATTTTAATTCAGACCATTTATCAGTATTCCTAAATGATCTTAATTGTAGACTCATTGGTAATATTTTTTTCACTGCCTGCTTAATAATTCTAATACCATTGTTTTTGGGTTTGTTTTTCGAAAAATCCATTCCATAAAAGTTATAACGCTAAAAACTAAACACAAACATTTGTTTTATTTTTATTGATTGATTGATTTAAAAATAACCCGAAAACGGTACGAGTTGATACTTTCTGACAATTTAAGGCTTTCGCAAATGTAACTCAAACTTGTTTAAACGTTTTTTAGTTTTTTTTAAATATAAAAATGAAAACTTGCAAAACTTGTTGTTCATTCTTCTCAACAACACTGTTCCGTTTGAGTCAAGCTCGTTGGCATGTTTTACTGGGTGACTTACATATTTTCACAAAACGCTTAAAGCATTTCTCAGTTACAACATGCCAAAGGATCTCGAGCTCGTTCCATAACGTTCCAACTCTGGAATATTTTTCCCAGCAATCTTTCGTTAATCTGTCAAAGAGGTAAAATTAAACCCGGAGCTTATGCTTACACAACTACGAACAGGTACACAGGAGCATCTATCTGGCCATCTTTAGTGGGGGGGCACTCAACTTGTCTCAAATTCATCCGGTTCATTTGGCTTTTAGTGTTATTAAATTGGACGGGTGGCAAAGGTATGTATAACAATAACGATGGCGAAATGCATCCTTAAGGGTCCTCTCGGGTGCTTTACGCAGATCGGCCGCATTTTCCAAATCGAGCGAACAAGGATAATTGTTTTGCTGCAGGATAGGGATATGGTCGTTGTTTGCATAAAAGGAGTAAACTTAAAACAAGCAAAAAAAAATAATAATAATGAAAGGACGATGAAAACATCACTGTTAAGGCGATTAACTTGTTCAGTTGATTATTGCAGGTTGTTATATGGTAGTTGGAATGGAAAACTTTTAATGAGAAATTACCGAGGATACTGCCGAATAGACTGGAACATTGGTCCACAAATAAGTGCGGATTTAGTTTAACAGGCAGATAAAGTTTAATTCAATTGTGCGCAAAGTATGTTTCAAAGCGAGAATGAATTGAACAAGCGATAGGAAAGGGCTCACTTGAAGCAAAGGAAACATTGGAAACTTTTAATCCAAATGTACACCCTTACAGATCAATTAGTAACCAATCCAATCATTGGAAGTATATTCGAACTATAAGTCTAGACAATCAGTTCTCTTTTTGAATGGGAAAGGAAATTAGCTTTACGCCTTAGAAATCAGGCTCTTGCAATCAATTGATTTCAAAAAAGACTGTGAATTAAAAAGACTTAAACCATTTCTTAGAAGTTAACCATTAACTTGGGTGCATTCAGTTTTTAGCAATCATAGAATTCAAATAATTTTTGGAAATCAATTCATGTCATAAGTGAATTAATTTTGAATGGATTGAATTCAATGAATTCAATTAAATTCTTTGAATTCTTTTGAAGTAAGTGGACTGACTTCAAGAGTATGTGTTTTAGCAATTAGTATCTTCTTCTTCATTTTATTAGCGAGATTCTGACAAGAGGTAATACAATATTCACAATAAACGGTAAAACTGGTTCGCCTGTTTTGTTCGCAGTCCTCCCGGCATTGCAAAAACTATAACTAGGAAGAAATAGAGATGCTAAGCGAGATAGTTTGTGCCCACGGGCGTCTATTGTGGGTCATTGTTCAAAGGTTTCGTATTATATTTCGCACATTGTTGAATTTGTAATACAACGCTGAAAATCAACTTCTTAACAAATCAAATTCTCTTGGTTCGCCTTGCCAAAAAAATTCATCTCGGCTAGTCCGAACTACATTCATTTGGCTCGCCTAAAGAAATCAAATTGTGCCTATTGTTTTCACTGACTTCAACTGATTTTACTTGAATTCTATGTGGACATCAACTGAAATCAAGTGAAGTCAGCAATGCAATTCAAGATAATGCAATCATTTGATTTGACGCAATGATTGATAGAATTTAGTTCATCAATTACTGACTTCAAAAGAATGACAACTTAAGTTTTTTATAACCCACCTAAATGACTTCAAATCAACGAATTCCCAAACTATTTAATTCTCAAACAATGCTGTCGGCCAGATATCCTGCAATGCAATTATCTTGTCTTTCAAGTACATTTAAGTGAAAGGCCTGAGGCTCCCTAAACTCATCGACGCAGCGGAAGATTTGCTGTCCAAAGTAATCAAAGGCGACGAGTCTTATTGTCCATTACCTTGAAAAACTTGGATTGGACGTCTTGGGATTCTCAAAGAACGGTGTAACGCAACAACATAAACCTTGCCTTCTATCATTTGTAAATTTTTACTGGCCAGTAAGATCGCTTGATTTGGCTGGTCCTTCATTTCTTTTGTAATTTTTTGAAGTCACGGGACTGTGAGTACATGCCGTATACTCTGGAAGCTTTGAAGAAGAGAGGACTAGAGTAAGGCAGCGTAAGCATTCGAATTCTCCGGATGATATACTTATACAAAAGATGGGTCTAAAAAACCTGTCATTTATTAGCCACAGAATTTGAGCTACGCAGTCCGATGCAAAATCAAACGAGGTACGGATATCCACACGAAGAAATGTCTGCATAATGGCAAGTTGATCTTTAAGCTTCTAATCTCAATCTTCTCTTCACCACGCCATAGCATATGTAGACGACCTTAAGCGCATAAAGAAAAGGACAACGAGGTCATCTCATTCCTCCTTCAGTTTGACTTAAGATTTACGAGATTGTTAGAACGAAAGGTCTTTCTGTTTAGAAATGGGAAACATCTAGCGAAATGTAGAGCAATACAGTATTTGGGGCTCTAGCTTTATATTTTCCAAGCGGAGCCAAGACGACTGGAAGCAAGTTCGATTGAAGGGACTCTGTATGATGACAAAATTTGTATGCCGGAAAAAGATTGCAGCATAATTCGTTCTTATTACTGCCAAAGTACAAAACTAGAGCATTACAGGTTTGCTTAAAAATATAGTCGAAAGACAGTAGGAAAAATGGTTCCGCTCAGAAAAAATTTTACTAAGCTAAAGAAGCAATTTTCAGATGATTTTTTTTTAAAGAAAAACTAAGCAACTGGAGGGCACAGTTGTGTTAACTCTGCATTTAAGGCAACTTCTTGGTGGCAAGAGTGATAGAGTGAGAAGAGAACATGGACCCAGGGGGGATTAAATCATACCCAACTATCAACTAAAGGATAGTCTTACTTATAGGTCCCATATAAGGAGCTGTGTGATAATTTGATGGCTTTTTGCAACACAATTATCGGAATACGCCAGAATTTTTCGTCTAAGGCAAATCCTAGAAAGGACTAACGGTTCAAGTAAAAAACTCATCATTTCCTCATCGACTTCAAAGCGGTTGATGAGTTGACATATCTCGAAGTAAACTTCATCTCCGCGAAGGAAACATTACAAACATTTAATTCTGTCAGAACATATACTGAGCAATTGCGAGAGAAAAAAAAATCTTCCTCGAATATATAGTATGTTCCTGTATGTAACCATGGTCAAGTGGAAAAGATACAACCGCGAACTCTATGAGCTCGACATCGATACTACAGGGGACGCCTATTTCCTTTACAGGGTTTTGGTGACTGTTTCCTGCTCCGAGTTACGAGTTTGTTAAGTTTGTGTTTGCACTTCCTTACCAGTGTCGATACTGATAGAGGGTTTGTGATAGCTTTGAACGTTGCAGTACTATCGGAGCAGATGAGTATTAGCTTCTCCCGTATATTGAGTTCGGTGAGCTTTTCTACTCCAGTTAGTATTGCGAAGACTTCTGCTTGAAACACCGTGACGAATGGTTTAAGATGTTTCGCCACTTCTATCGGAGGGTTCGGACAGTAGATCCCTGCCCCCGATTCAGACGATATGTAAGAACCGTCCGTATAACTTGTGATATCACCGGGGTCACTTCTCGTGTTTCCGTCCGTCCAAGAAGCTCTGGTTGGAAAAATTGCTTTAAAATTGTTTTTGAAGGTGTAAAATTTTCTCATCTACGTCGCTTTGTCGGTCTTTTAGTGGTGTCATCAGGACCTCCCAAATTCTCTCCTGCATATCTAATATGCCCTCTTGGCTTAAGAAGTGCGTTCCTCAAGCGTTAGTACTTAACGCAGTCTTTTATTTCAAGTTTATTACCTCCAATCTCAGGGATGTGGAAGTCACTAATTTTGGTCTTTTTGTGAAGAGGACCAAAACCGTTTTATGAGGGTTAACATGTAGTTCATTTTCAATCGCCCATGTTATAACGGTGTTGAGAATGTCCTGCATGATTTTCCCTAAAATATTAAGGTATTTTCCTCGAACTAGGATTGCAGGTCGCATATGCTTTACATCGATAGGTCGATAGGACGTCCTTGCCAAAGTATTAAGTCCAGACAATATTATAAGCAACGTACCGGGGATCAATGGGAGTACAAGGCTACCGTGGTTTTTTTCGGGTCAAGAGCCCATAAAATAAATAAATACGTTAATTTGAAAAGTACGATAGTCAGAAAGAGAAACACTTAAGTGTTAAATTTATTTTCTAATACTATAAGATTATTTCATGTTCTACCACATTAACTCCTCAATTGCCTTTCATGCATAAACTAGGATACTCTCAACTGCAGATTTCTATCAAGGACTCATATGCAGTTTTTTCTTCCTCCTCCATTGAAGCCAGTCCTCATTTCTCATTGTCATAAAACCTGATACCAAATCCAATTAAAACACATCAACTAGGTGACATTCTTTTTTCTACGCCGACATTCTACACATACACATCTAGAAAGCTGATGCCATAAGCCAGCAGAAGCAAATGTCCATGTGGATGAAGTCCTCTGCGTGCATAGATGGAAAAAAAGCTTATTGTATAATTTTGCCACACATTCTACGGTCGGTTGTCACCACATCAGATTTCATTAGACCCGCTGGTACACAATCTTTCACTCTCAGACAATCAATTTTACAATAATGTCCAAATAATGATTGATTGCCTTCGAATGCACCTCCTGCGGTGGCACAAATTGTATTCGATTTCACGCAGGGAGGATGTGGCACCGCTCCAGCTGCTCTGGAACGACATAGGGGCTATGAATTCAATAAGTTCTAATTTAACAGTAGAATAAGGATTTTGAAATTAAAATTAGCATTTTGCCAGCTGGTTTAAACTAATGTTGACCTAAAAACGATTCGATTAATTTTTTTTAATCTAAGGGCAAACGCAAGCTTACATTTATTTAAAAGGAAAGCAAGGGATGTTCGGAGTGACTAATTATGCTGGCAGGCAAATAAGTGACGCCATCTTTGTTTTTACAGCAAGTCATTATGAACGTGCAAGAAGCATAGAAGTTAATGTTGCTAGTTATTCCATCTATTCAAAAGGATTCAGGTCAGCTCGGTCGAGACAAATCACCAAATCGTCATCATCAGTGCGTTTCTTTGAAGGAAAGTTTTTCTACTTGCCTTTTTCAAGTGCCACTTGAAGTATTTGAACAGGGTTCTCAGACTATCATTCTTTTCTAGCATTCGATCATCGTCTAGCGGTTAGTGAGTTGATTTAATTCAACGGATAGCCGAAAAAACTCATGGTGGTTCTAGACTGCGACACTACAGACCTTACCGCAATCCAAACGATGTGATGGAAAGTGTCACCACTGCTGTAGGATTCTAAAGGAGTATTTCACGGACTTCGAGAAACCGACAGCTTCAAATATTGCCGTCCGCATATGTCTTTTAAGAGATCGTCCAGCGAGTTATAAATGAATGCTCAGTACTCCATTAAGGGCGGTCCCTATGCGGGCTATGCGCCGATATTCATCAACCCAGAATGTTCCAGGTGACTCATCCTTCAAAGTAGTTGTCGGTGGAGTTTTCCTGCCTCCCCCCCTACTTTTTGAACGTATTCTAGTCTAGAGGCATGAATTTCATGTAATTTTTGAAGTGTCATAAAAAAAGGCAAATAATATTTTTACTATCCATTTTTTATTAGTTATTTATTAACATAACAAGAATACAGAAAAAAATCAAAAAATAAAAAAAAGTTGAAAATTTCAGTTGATGAAGTTGGCGCGTGGATTAATTAAAAAAAATATCATTAATCTAGAATAATGTCGCAATGTCGCAAAAACTACGGAAAGGTTGGAAAGATTTTTTTTTCACAAAATGCCGACTGCCTGAAAATAAAAACAATTTTTGACCACTTTTTTTGACTGTTTCGAATTAAAAAAAAATTATAGAAATTTGGGGATGAGGATAGTTCCAGACATAGACAAGTCTAAAAAGAAGACTCTCCAAAAGTTTAAGGTAAATCGGTCGACTAGAACCTGAGAAATCGTGGGTATTGTTTTGAAAAAGATAGTTTCGAGAAAAACGCGTTTAAGGTTTCGCGTAAAGTTTTTCGTAATCTCAGTCATGAAATGACTGCTTCATACATCGGACCTTCCTCGACTTCGAAAAAAACTATTTTCCGCGTTTCTCTCTTCACATCGAGCAGTTCTGGCCTCCTTTGATGCGTTGGATGCTCGTATCTGGGAGCTGTTAATCCGGGCGTTGTCTCCTTTCACAGCAAATGAATGAGCTTCCAGGCCAATTTTCATTCCCATAAGCTCCATCATTTTTAAAATAGAAACGAAGCCTTCATTAAAAATACAAACAAATATTTCAGAATATTTTTATTTCACTCACAGCACATATGTACGTCCACGTGGTTTGAAGGTTAGAATTCAACTGTTAGCAGATGGACGTAAGTGAACACAAAATATAAAAGATACAAGTCACCTTGGGTTCTTGTATTACAATATATACAAAGGACAAATGGTTTTACTGAGAAATATGGATTTGAAAAATCCTCTTGTAGATATATTCTTGAATATTAAACTTTGAAAATATAAAAAAATCGATTTTTTTAAGTTTCAGGCCACAAAACAGGCCACATCGCCTCTCATTACAATCTTTATGATACAATAAAGACAATCAAAAGAAATTATATATTTGTTTTTATTTTAACTGTTCATGAAGGAAAATATGTTGAAAAAAACCTTATACAATAATTAGCCTAAATTATACTACACTAACTTAACCTAAATAAACCTAATTACATGAATGAATACTGTCATGTAATTCTCAGATCGTTAATATATCAGCTTGACAAAATAATTAGTTATCTTATCCAGCTCATAATTCAAGAGGCTGAGATATTAAATGCCTGAGATCAGCCCTTTCACTAACCGTTAGCCACAAACCGATCTAGTCACCAATAGTTTATCTTATTGAGCCTCTCGTTATTTATCTTATCCTTTTCAGGCACTTTTACGCAGTATCTGGGGTTTGCATGTCCATTCAGATTCCATTCGATATCCGGAATCAATTAAGTAACATCATGCACCGCCGAGTGGTTTTTCTGTACAACACAATAATTGAATTCGGGATCTCAGAAAAACTGATCCGGTTGCGTCGTACAACACTCAAACGACGCGATGCACCGTGCCCAAAACATGTGAACTATTCCTGTTATGTGACTTCTTCAATCTCGACCTGGAACAAATATGATAGTACGCAGGGCAGACGTCGATACGGATGGTGCTATCTTCAGGGATACGCAAACGATATCCACATCATTGCTCATTTCCTGCGAGCTATATTTGAAGCATTCACGGCAATTGAAGATCTTGGCCAAAACTTAACAACTGACAGCTACAATTTTGACGTAGAAAGGGAGATAATCTACCTCGGAACTAATATGGTATATCCTCCACAAATGACACCATAGTGGAGATACAATGGAGAATAAATCTAAGCAAACGTTGCTACTTCGTTTTGTCAAAACAACAAGGATCTAAACTCTAATAATGAAGGACAAAAATTCTGTTCTACAAAACACTGATTCTGTCAGTCCTGCTTCATGGAGCCGAATGCTTAACGATATGCAAAACAAGTTTTGGAATTGGATAAAGTCTAGAATACAAAAATCCGTCTCGACTGCAATGGTTCGCCCACATCGAGAAAATGTACAATAATGCTCCAGAGTCTTCGAGTCCAAGTCACCATGTTCATGACGAAAGAGAAGACCGAATAACCGGTTCAAGGAGCAAGCAATCATGGACGCTTAAAAGCTTGGTCTAACCAACTGGAGGCTACATGTTCAGGACCGTCAAGCCTGGAAGGAGTCTCTTACTCAGGATGTGATCTTTCTAGGATCGTTAGGTCTCTTTTTCAAATTCGACACGTGAGTTTCTGACGCTCAGTACAAAAAAAGTATGAGCTAATTTTTCCAAAATGTTTCACCTCATGCAGACTACCTTGGAATCATTATTTCGGCACTACTTTTGCAAAGGTCACTATCGAACATAAGCGAAGAAAATCTGTATTTTATTGACCAGTAAGTTGTAACCCTTTTATTGAGACAGAAGATCAAGTTGGAAGCTAAGTTTTGGTAACCACAGTCAGACTGAATGGTTCCCATTCATAAATGGCCGAGCAAGAGCACAATCGTTCACTATTAATTCTTTAATGGAGAAAAAAAAACGTGGAGGCAAAAAACTCCTCAATACTATTCCACATAAATGATCTGCAGTCTGCCCGGGTAATTGATTGGACTCAAGAGTGTGAAGGCATTGCTTTTCCGGCAACATATTTGGAACCTAAGAAGGACCTTCGCACTGGATTTTAAATAGACTTAAAATCTTAAAGTCTAGTCTTAAAAGACGCCTAAAGGCGACATAAATGCCACTCTTGATATCACATCTTAGTCCTTAAAATAAATTTATTTATTTCAAAACATCAACATGAACATTTTCGAAAAATACTATTTTAAAGCTTCAACCAACACTACGGCAAACTTTAATTTAAAAATTCAATGCGCCGTCCTTATCCTGTGATAGAGGAGAACGAAATCGCCTCGACAATTTCCTTAACGCGAAGGCTTATTAAATTATCCTCTCAATGCGATGCCAAAAGGAATCTTCTTTTATCCGATTTTCTCCTTATTAACTACAAATAGCACGAGCAATAGAAACTTTCCAATCAAATGAAAAAAAAACCAGAACAGAAAAACGAAAGAAACATGCAAAAGGGAACAAGGATTTCTAGAGAAGAATCTTTTCTCTTTTCAATGGAATTTTTTCTTTTTCTTTTTTGTGTCCTTTGCTCTAACATTTACTGTAATGAGCCATCCTTAATTAGAGCAATCTGATACTCGACCCAATTTAACTTCTCGAACTTTGAGTGTAAGTTTTTGGCCAGCATCCTTCTTCGTCCTTCGTTGCTCTTTATCTCTCTCTGTGATATACGAACTCGAATGTTAATGACGGAAGTTGTTAATAACGTTCGTTCGATAGCTACAGGGTCACAATTCGATCCACTCGGTCTCTCTCTTTTGGAAATACGTATACGGGTTAACTCCTTTGAAAGTCCAACTTTGAACTGGTCGTTGGTCCTTTTGTCCACTTGCATAAGAGAGAGTTAGTTTATTTCTGAAATCACAGTAACAGAAGCTTTTGTTCTGATTTAGATTTACTTATGATGTATTCATCCACAGAAAAATTCTCAGAAATCCTTACGAGGATCAAAATCAAATTGACTATGATTACCGAGTACTTTGTGGTTGTGCGCAAAGAATACACAAGCACCAGTCGTCGTCCCCTGTGGCTAAACATCCTTTAGCATTTGCCAAAGGAACTCTCATGTCAGCCAAAGAATGTTAATTCAATTCATTTCCTTCACATTGAAGTACACTCGTACGAGTACACACAACCATAGGAGTGATGAGTGTATCCTGGCAAATGATGCCGACATTGTTAATTACGTGAAACGAACATTGCGATGCCATTAACAGAAGTGCGGCCCACCGGGACGACTGACAAAAACGCATAAAAAAAAACACAATTACGCAGAGGGAATATTAAAACATGATATTTGCATATAAATTAAAAATAAATAAAGGTGTGCCACGGCATCCGGGAGGTCCTATTCGCACATACTGTGCCCATGCCGCTCCACGGAATTATTCAATTTGCCATAGGTGCGCGTTCAGGCGTTTATACTCGTATCCGTATATCCCGACGACGGTTGGAGCATGTGTATAAGTTTGACGATACAATCACCGAAGGCATAATGACATGATTAACATTAAACTCCCGCTTTGTGTAAATAGTACCCGAAAATAAACACGAGGACTTCTGCGAAGTAATTAACGTAACGAAACTAAACAAATGTCAGAATTGATAGGCACATAGCCTGGCGGGTTTCAGGAACAAGCCTTAACCAAATATTGATGTCAATGATTATTGTAAAAGAGGACTTGTTTGGGTTCTCTAGAAATATCTGTTGCAGTTGCAGTCATTTACAATTCAGATCAATTTTTCGAAAGTATAAAAAAGCGGCCAAAAGCAAGTTACACACACTCACGAAGGGGTTCTTACCACCCACCGAACACTGGACTTTTTTCAAGCATCCTTTGTCAAACCCGTAAGGTGATATTTTTATCTGGAACGCATTTATGGCGCCCGAAAATATGATGCAATATTAAACAACCGAAATCAATATATCATAGTTAGCCAGATTTCCTTGCGTAGCGAACAAAATTTTCCATTGCCTACTTCTAGGCCTATTATTGAATTGCGATTTTAAAAAACACGTTCTTTTTGCAAGGACCCCCCTTAATTTTTTACTGTAACCATTACTAGAAGTACAAATTTTGCGAAAATTGCAAGAATCCATTTCTCATGAACCGGTAGATACAGCTCTTTGACAGAAGGACGGATGGACGGATGGACGGATGGACGGATGGACGGATGGACGGATGGACGGATGGACGGATGGACGGATGGACGGATGGACGGATGGACGGATGGACGGATGGACGGATGGACGGATGGACGGATGGACGGATGGACGGATGGACGGATGGACGGATGGACGGATGGACGGATGGACGGATGGACGGATGGACGGATGGACGGATGGACGGATGGACGGATGGACGGATGGACGGATGGACGGATGGACGGATGGACGGATGGACGGATGGACGGATGGACGGATGGACGGATGGACGGATGGACGGATGGACGGATGGACGGATGGACGGATGGACGGATGGACGGATGGACGGATGGACGGATGGACGGACGGATGGACGGATGGACGGATGGACGGATGGACGGATGGACGGATGGACGGATGGACGGATGGACGGATGGACGGATGGACGGATGGACGGATGGACGGATGGACGGATGGACGGACGGATGGACGGATGGACGGATGGACGGATGGACGGATGGACGGATGGACGGATGGACGGATGGACGGATGGACGGATGGACGGATGGACGGACGGACGGATGGACGGGCTGGTGGACAGCGGTATTTTGAGCTTCTCATCAGGAAGTTCTTGTAATCGGTTCGATATTCGGGATTCAAAATGTTTACATATCTCCACGTTTCGGGGTCCCAGTAGTTTTTATGTCATTGTTTTTGGAAAGATGTCTGTACGGTATGTACGTACGTTTGTGCCGATTCTTTCGAACAACCTAACTCGAGAACAGATCAAGCTATTGAATCCAAATTTTTTCCATTCGAAGAGTGTGTACATAAAGATCACCTAAAAATTTGGGAGGGCGGTTTAAATTTTTTGACGAAAAACTGTCAAAAAAAGGGTCAATTTCACTTAAATTAAAATCAATTAAATTTGTAGCTTAAAGCTAACTTATCAGATAAAAAAAATATGTATAAATATATACACTACCGTTCATAAGTTTCCGGACAAATTCATATATCAATTAGCCAATTGACTAAATTGAGTTAGTTCAAAACTTCAGGGCAGCTTAAAAAAATAGGGAATGAATGATATTTTCAAAACACAAATTAAATTTGTTCGTAGCGATAAATATAATAGCACCTACATTTTTTTTATTTAGAGATGAGAAGTTGATGATGTGGGCAGGCTCGACTTTATCGCACTCAAATCAAACTACATTAAGGTAGTCAGGCAGTTATGTTTATAAAAGTATAAGTATATTATATTTAAAGACCACAAACAACACCTTAGTGGAGGTTTCTCCAAACAACTACTGGAATCAAAATCGTAGCTTAAACGGCTGAGCATAATTACCAGTTCATCAACACAGAGGAGAATGTTAGACGAGGAGGATTCTCCGGCGGATATTCGGTCCTCCCCTCGAAGAAGGAAAATGCAGGAGATGTTTAAACAGCGAACTGTTCGAACTTGAAAAAAATTTGGATCTTAATTCGAAGCAAAAATCCGTCAACTTCCTTTACTCAGCCACATTGATCGATGGATGACAATGCTCCAGCTAAAAGTGTCTTTGAATCCCAGTAGCCAAGAAAAATGTCTCCGCAATCGAATTCTGCAACTTGTGGCTGAAGAATTTACACAGAAGATGCAAAAGCGAGAGGTTATCACGATAAAACTGTTGGGCTACATTCAAAGTTATTGAACGCCATGGAACAAGTACGGAATGAAGTGTTAATGTCTTTGCGAAAACGATCTTCGAAAGTCAGTCTATAGAAGTTGATACTGTTTTGGAAACTCTCTTCCAAGCTTGTCCCAAAATAACTCTATTAGGTCGGGGTCGGATGATTGGGCATGCTATTTTAAATTTGTCAGTGTTTTTTTTTCATGAAATATAGTACGTAGTCTTAGCACAGTTTGAAAAAATGCTTCGGGTCATTGTCTTGCACGAAATCGAGTTCTAGTTTTCGTCTTTTCTTCCCCTCACTCATGATTCCAGGGATACGGGTGGGGTAGTTATGAGGTGAAGTACTTACAGTGTTGGTGAAAAAAATAGAAACAAGTTTGTTTTGAACTTTTGAATAAAAAAATATGAATAACGTGATAAGCTCGTTCATTCAGTTTTTTGGACGATTTAAGCCTAGAAATAACAATAGAAACAAAATAAAAATTCTTATTTCTTTCATGTGAAGATAAGCTTTACATTGAAAGTTCTCAATCTGCTTTTAGTACTTAGTCGTAGCAATTTTGTTTTTTTTTACTGTCTCATATCTTCGCTTCATAGACTGAACTATTGTGGAACAGGTGCGTGATGAAGGTATTTTGGACCACAATTCTTCTTTATTTCTCTCTTTAAATTCCCCAATCTTGCGTTTTAGAACGCCCCACAGTTGTACTATCGGATTTAGATCGGGGGACTGTGAAGACCATTCCATAACAGCAATTTTGTTCATTTGGAACCATTGCTTTGGTAGTTTGTAGGAGTGCTTAGGATCATTATCCTGCATAAACTTCCATTTTAGCGGCATATCCTCTTCAGCAAATCGTAGCATTATCGTATTCAGGATGCTTATGAAATCTACAGCACCCATCTTGTTCCTTTTCCAGAAAATTGGTCCAACTCCAGATGCTGATAAGCAGCCCCGAATCATAAGGTTACCTCCATCGTGCTTTACTGTCTTTTTTGTGTATTTTGGGTCGAATTCGGAATTTTTTTGTCGTCTTACATGCATTTTTCCATCAGTTCCAAACAAATTGATCTTTGTTTCATCCGACCATTAGACATTGCTCCAGTTTTCACGGAAGAGGTGCCTGTTGGCAAAAGTAAGTCTTTGTTGCCCATTTTTCTTACTAAGAAAAGGGACTCTTCTTGGGCATCCTGCCATCAAACCTGCTTCACTTAACCTATTCCTTATTGTTCGACTCGTTACAGTTGCATTCAAGTCATTTTTAAGTTCCTCCGAAGAAGAAAACGGCTTAGTCTTGGAAGGACTTTCTAGAAAATGGTCGAACCGAGATGTTGTTCTTTGTTTCCTGCCTCTCGTTTCTTCTTTGGGAGGCGAATAGATGGCAGTAAATACTGTCCTCTTAGAGCACCTTATTCTGCGCTATACTATCTATTGTATAGCCGTCTTTTTTTTAGTTTTTAATAAATTTCCTTTCAGAATCAGAACAGTGGAGACCTCGACCCATTTTCACAGAACTTTCGGTTTGACACAGATTATTTTTTTCGAATTACACTTTAACAAAAGATTAAACGTAATTCGATTATTTCCAGTAAAATTAACCCGTCTCTCTCTAAAGAATCACTAACGCGAAATGCCATAATCCTTTGTTTCTATTATTTTTTCCAACACTGTATTTCCATATCATCATAGAACCACCACTATGCTCACCAGCATGAACAACACAGCAAGGCATCATCTAATCTTCAGCTGACTGACCGACGCGACATTTATTCTCTTTCTTATCCAAAAACTCCATAGTTTTTCTCGTCCGTCCATTAAACTTTAATCCAGAGGCAAGACACAATCAAGTGATTCGTGACGTGTTTTCGTCCAGCGAGATGGCCTTCAACAATTTTTTATGCAACAAGTTCGACAACCTAGTAATCACTCATTTTGGTGATGCTACTTGGCCGACACGAAAATGCGGTTTGCCGATGTTATGTTCCTTTTTGAGGACTGTCTTTAAAAATCGAGAGATCAATCCAGTGACGACATTTGTCTAGCTATTCTTGACTTCGAAAATGTATTAAAAAATTGGGTTGACAGAATGACCTATCATCATATTAAAGTCTCCCCGAGGGCTTTGTTCATTGTCTTGCATGGAACACAATTAATTTTTGACTTTTTCAAGTTAGGTCGCACAAGTTATAGAAGCGGCAAATTTGTAGTTCAAAAATGATGATGATGATGATTGAACTTAAACACAAATTTCTTCTGACAATCTCTAATTTCTGTTTTGTTATAAAATTGAGCCTTAATATCTCTGCATCTAAGGAGAATTCGTATTCGTTATCCTTGCCAAAGAAACGTTTTTAACTAGCCTTTATGGAAAACCACTTTTATTCGCAGCATAGGATAATCGGACTGGGATATTTTTTTATTACACAGCTCAAGGATACCCAGCTTAACGGCCCGTATGTTTGAAGCATGTCGTAAACCCCAATTGAACAGATTTTTATCAATTCTTACATTTTTTATTCTTAATCTTTCCTTTTTTTATACATCCATTTTGGCATATGTACGCGCGTCTATTACGGTCATAACTCAGGGCTTTAAATCATTCATAACATTTCGAGTCTTTCTATTTTATCCCTCGTATATCCTTTGAGGAATTACTTATTCTTTTTAACATATTTTTTGTTACATACATTTTTTTTTACTTTTCGTTTCTTGTTCGAAAGCAAAGAAAGGAAGAGATTAACAAATTAGGAAAATTTTATTCGTTTCTATTCTGAAAGATTACATCACTTGGCATGGGACACCACAACAACCGAGACGATCATACATTATATTCCTGCCAAAGAAGGAGGAAAAAAAAAACAAAAAAGGAAGCACTCACAAATAAGAGAATCTGTAGAAACGCATGTTGTGTGTAGGCATAAATTCACAGTGCTTTTGACATTTTTCTTCGTCTTTTCTTTTGCTGTTTCCGTAACATCCTTTTTACAATTGTGTAGGCAAAATCGTTCCTTTTGTATGGTTTTTTTTTTTGTTAGAATGGCACTCACTTTGGTGGGGGAGCTAAGTTTTCTAAGGATATGTGTGTGTACACACATATGTACACGTGGAACCGCTTTGCTTTATCATTTCATTTATTTCGTCCTTTGAGTGAATTGGCGCTGGCGGTTGACTGTTGGTCGGGAAAAGTTAAACACTTTCCGGTATTCTTCTACGCCAGTGTCAAAGTGAATGGTTAAGGTAAATGGGAGGCAGGGTTACGTAGCAGGAGCCACTGCCTTACAATGACATGCCCTCGTGATGGAAGGATGAATACATCTGAATACAAGGGAAGTAAAAAAACATATTATATTTTATATACCTTGTTCGTTCGGCTTGAACGAATGTCCTTTAAGGAGTTCCTTCCGGTTCCATGTTTGCAGACATTCTACTTTACAAATGAATGTCGATAGTAAAAGGAACCAATTTTTTAGAACAATATCATTGATCACAGGAAGTCACAGTAACGAAATTAAGTGCCTAAGCTTTAAACAATTGATGCACAAATTGTACGAAAAAGTGCTGAAGGACATTATTACTGACTTTGTAGACAAAAAGAACATCCACCCTGACGTGCAATTTGGCTTCACCACCAAGCCACCAAGTACTCCGTATCTGCAAATTAGTAAAGAGTAATCGGGCACAAGGTATATCCACAGGGATGTCGATAGTGTTCTTTCTGACCTTATATATTTTGCGTTAGGAGTCCTACAAGACTCTGTCCTGGGGCCACCCCTATACAACTTTTTTACGTCCGACTTCCAAAACCTGGCAGCAATTTTTGCAGATGATACTGATATACTTTCATCTCATGAGTATGCTCTCGACATCAAGACTGACCTAAATAAAGCGATGGAAGTACAAGCTTAATATTATAATAAATTGGAAAATAAACAGAAAAAAATTCTCAAAATGATTCTTAATCTTTCCTGTGATTACTCGACGCTGAACCTCCACAAAAACAGCTGGGTGGCAAAGTTGGTAGAGCGCCTGCCTTTCAATTGATTCAATTGATAGATTCCTAGAGTAGTGGTCTAGATTTTCGAATCTGGTCCAGTCACCATTTGCCATTGGGATTCAGTTAATGGCACTATCACAGGATTGGTCGACCAGTGATAGTAGTCTGACTAACGGGTGGCATTGTTGTAGTGGTTATTGTATCGGCTTAGTTCCTAATTCTTGTTTTCAAAAATAGCTGTTTGTGTAGATTGTGTGTAGGCAGCTCTGCTGTGAAGGCAATGATTCAAAGTTGTCGAATGTCGAATAAAATCCTGTGAATTAGGTTTAAGTCAATAGGTCGATAGCAAAAATCCTCCGTTCCGTTTCGGGCTCCACCCACGGAAGTGAGTTGAAACCAATTACACCTGAGTTTCTCAAACCATTGCACAATCTTTCATTCTTCTCCTAATTCTTCCGCTCGCTCTGTGCTACACGCATTATAAGAGTCTTAATATCCTCTTGAAGAGCGAGCAAATAATTAAAAAAAAAAAATAAAGCGAATATTGAATTGATATCCGTGAGAATTCAAAAACTAATTGACAAATTTATTATTAAATGTACTTCTGAGGATGATGCTTTTATAAAAAATTAATACACACGAATTCGTTACCTTAAATTATTTAAAAATATATTTTATTTATATATATAACTAATTCATCTTATTGCAAACTAATTACGTTATATATACTTACTTATTTATATATTTAACTGCATATACATTTATTTATCTATATTTTATATATATTTATTTATTTATTTATTATATTTATAAATGTATTTATTTATTTAATTGCATATTGTTTTATTCGTACAAATATTTATAAGTTGACTTAAAGTTAGTCAAATGAATTTGTATTAATAACCATAAATAAACCTTCATATTTCCTTTCTAGTCATTGATATTTTAAACAAGTGCTGTTATATTATTACTATATATTTTTATGTTCTTTATGGGAAGGATTTCGCTCGAATTTTCCTACGTTATGTGTTAGTTTTTTCCTAAATACACGAGTTGATAATTTGTACAAAAAGTATTTCAGCACGAAAGTATAAATATATCGAATCCCTGGACTGTAAAATGTTTGGTATTTTTCGATTTTTGTAAAATTTATTTCGAAATAAAAAGTATCTACTTATCTAAACAATTTAGGCACAAAAAAACGTCAACCATGAAATTGAATTGGTTAACGCTTTGACACTGAATCTGATTGAAACATGTCCTTCCAGGACATAAAACTAAGGACCACTGTTGACATTTCAAGTGCTTAAGCAAAGCAAGTGCATAATAAGACTAATTCTATGGTACGTTAGTATTACAAAGTTACATTTCGTTCAAAGGAAATTGCTCTTTGCGCTTTCGAGGATTATGAGGGTGCTTTTGACAGTACCAGTTACAACTTCATTACGAGTAAAAAATTCATTACGCTTGAAAATCGAGTAATCAATTCTTCGCTTGGAAGTGTGTCAAAGTTAGTCACTGCAACGAGATGTTGTCCTCAGAGAGGCTATCTGTCGCCTTAATGAGACTGGCTATGTCAGAATATGCTAAGCTGATGATCTGGCGAATATGACACCCCAACCACTAGCGTTATGCAGTCAGCATTAATGCCAGTCTTCGAATGGTGTAAATTGTGAAGGACTCTCCGTAAGTCCTAGCAAAATCGTTCTGGTTCCCTTTACAATGAGTAGATAGCTGACATTGTCCCATTGAGAAAAATTCTCTGGATCACTGCAGTGCGGTCAAGTCAATTGGACTGGACTTCTCATATCAAGTTCATCACAGAAGGCAGGACTTGGGATCTAAAATCTTAGATGATATACTGGTTGTACATCATTATGGTCAGACCTTTTATGACTTACGCAGGTATTATTTGGTGGCTCAAAACTCAAAACGACTTCTAAAAAGCTAAAAAAATTCAACGTATAGCTTGGTTAGCTAAGCTAGTTAGGTATTCGTTACAGTGACCTTTGGTCAAGCAACACATTTGCCCCTTACCAAAATGGCAACACTATAATTTCTATACCTATGGGAAAGCATCCAAGTGTTTTCCTGGCCGAACTAAAAGCTATCGAATCCTGCGCCATGGTAAACCTTGCTTAAATCAGAAAAGGGGCTAGAATTCTCATTTATTCAGACAGCAAAGGCATTGTCATCCAATCTAATGGAATCCAGATCTGTGAAAAGCTGCTTCAATGCTTGATAATCCCTAGCTCAATAAAACAAAGTAAGGTGAGGATGGGCCTTAGGTCATCATGGAATCGAAGGCAATGAAATCGAGGACGAACTAGCCAGGGCTGCTTCTAAAACTGGGTTCACTGGGCTGGAAACTCTCTGTGGCGTTAACATGACGGACAC
This sequence comes from Orthonevra nobilis, assembly GCA_963555765.1. NCBI lineage: Eukaryota > Metazoa > Arthropoda > Insecta > Diptera > Syrphidae > Orthonevra > Orthonevra nobilis. The sequence goes on along the minus strand of OY743225.1, from coordinate 129,389,781 downwards.
CGGCACATTGGGAAAACCAGCTCCGTATCGCCCACTGGAGAAATTTACCGGGGCTTTGACAATCAAAATAAATGATCAGTCCCTCCTCTTACAGAGAAAGCCTCAAACTAAACAACGCGAACATAAGAAATCTCGTTACCTTCCTCTCATGTCATTGTCACTTAAGATCACAACTTATAACCAAGTAAGGGCTTAGAACAGTCACCGCGTCCCGAATTCGTCCCGGCTGTAGACATTCTCTGTGAATGTTCAGCTCTTATTTGGCTCCGAATGCGTTTCTTTCCTTAAAGAGATAGGGTTTCCTTTCAGTCTGCTCGAGACTTGGATAGGATTAGAAAAAATATCGGTAGCGAGAAATGGGATATTCGTCGTATGCAGTCCATGATGTATTTGTGTGCACTCAGGTTGCTGTAAAAATATCTTCCATCATAATGCGGTTGGCCACTGCCTAATTTTCGAGGTTTTTTTAATCTGTAATTCAGCCTCCAAGATATTGATTTATATAAGAAAATTGCTGCGCTACTTGGAAATCTGGGCTATCGTTTGCTACAAAAAGAATTGATTCAAGCAATCAGTAGCTCGGTTAAAACTTATTGGAAATGTAAGGGCGGCTGAATATAACCAGTTCTAAATAGCTTAACCGAAACCCTTACAAAGCCAAAAGCTTTGTAATTTAATTAGACATCTCATCTCATCAATTTGTTTAAATGATCGTCGAAAATCAACTTATCCAAACAGTTGTAAAGAGAAATATTGGCTTGCTTAAGTAAAACAAACTTAAACAAAAAAAAATTAATGAAATTCTACGGCATCGACAGTGGCAACGAGTCAAACCCAAGAGAATGTTAATATTTGCATTGGAGCTATGGATATTTGCGTTTGCAGAAAATTGAACATCCCCCAGCATCGATTGCATATCCCTCAGCATGTTAAACAAATATTTGTGTGAAAAATAAATAAATAAAAAAAAAAAACAATTAAACCGACACAATAAAAATACAAGTTTAACACATTTTTTTAACGCACGACTTTTTATTTTTTTTTGTTTTATTATTTTCGTAAAGAATTTAATTAAACGAGATTAATGAGCTTAACGCCTTTGTTGAATTACAATCCTCATCAACACACTGCTCGTTCTTCCATTAACCTCGTCCTGTTGTGTTGGCACTGGAAATGCGCAATTTTGATTGATGATAATGATTGCGGAGTATTTCTCCCATTTTCTGTTGTCGGTTTTCAACTGCTTAAATCGCGGTATTTTGGACATAATTCCAATCGCATTAATTCAAACAAATCCCCAAGCCGAACGCCATGCCATCCAGCACGAACAATGAGGTTCCTTTTGCGGAACAAACTAAAGTCCGCTATGCTTAAAATGTTCATCAACGTATTTAAATGTATTTTAATTACCAGCAAAATAATTGGACATCATTTCATCATCATTCAAGTTGATGTGGTCTTTTAAAATGAAATTTTTTTTTCAATTTCGATTAAACACTCGATTGGTACTGCTTTTTATTTCAATATTTTGTATCTTTCATGGCAAGGTTTTTTTTTTGGATTGTAAAAATATTTCACTCCATTTTTTAGCTCGAACGTGACTTCAATCCTCCAAAGGATTCTTCCACTTGCTATTTACTTTTACCTTTCCCAAAACTCTTTTATATCTTTTTTTCAAGATGTCAATTTCCAACTAGAGGAGTACAACTTTTTTGAAAAAAAAGGTTCCTTTTCATAATTAGATTAAAAGGTATGTGCAAATATTGCAACTTTGGAACGCTGAATAGTTTCGGCGCGGCGTCTTACACGTTTACTGTTGTTGTGCTCGTAAAAGTTTTGCTGCTGTTGTTGTGCGCTCGTTAAAGTCAGATTTCAGCCCCTGGTTCTTGGTTTTTATTTCAAAATTTTCTTCCTTGGTCCCAACAAGCATCTGCAATTAACATGCAGAAATCCGAACAAGCGTTTTTTTTCTTTGCTTGATAATTAGCAAATATAGGAAAGCTAAGCTAAGTTTGAGCAGTGAACTTCGTCGACGGTCGCTTTCATATTCACTTTTGTATTCGCTTTCCGTTTTTTGTAAGATTTTTGAGACTGAGTAATATATTCCATCACTTGTACTTGTATTCACATGGAAATAGTTTAAGGCATTTTAATAGGGTGTGCAATCGGTGGGTTTATTTTTTAATATAATTATATGTTATTTGACACCAACAGCTGGTTTACGCTTGACAAATTTTTGGAAATATTAAAATAAAAAGGGGCAGTATTGCAGAGTTGTAGTAGAATTAAACTTGTTGGACAGGTTTTTCAATTAAATTAAGGGTGTTTTCTAGTCTAGAGATATAAAAAATATCGATTTTTTTTTTATGTTTTCAAAGTTTAAATATTCAAGAATATATCTACAAGAGGATTTTTCAAAATTCAAATTATTTTCGTAGATATCGGTATTTTGCTGACCTAATCGAACAAAAAACACCTGAATCCATATTTCTCAGTAAAACCTTTTGTCCTTTGTATATATTGTGATACAAGAACCCAAGGTGACTTGTATCTTTTATATTTCGTGTTCACTTACGTCCAGCTACTAAGAGTTGAATTCTAACCTGAAGTTACATCACAGGAGTTTGACCACGAAAATCCTCCTTTGTGTGATGAAGTTTTGAAAATTATAAAGTCAATTTACGAGAGTTTATCATCAGAGGAAGGTTCAGGAACTCAAAATAATAATGAGACTCTAAACTCTTTGATTTGGAATTTCGATCCAAAACATATTCATTCCGGACCTAAGATGATTGAGATAGCGACATTTATTGCTGTTTGTATTTTTAATGAAGGCTTCATTCCTATTTTAAAAATGATGGAGTTTATGGGAATGAAAATTTCCCCGGAAGCTCATTCAGAAGGCCAGTACTGCTCGATATGAAGAGAGAAACGCCAAAATAGCTTTTTTCGAAGTCGAGGAAGGTCCGATATATGAAGCAGGAATTGCAGATTGAATAAAGGTAAGTCTACAATGTCATTTCATGACTTAGACTGCGAAATACTTTACGCGAAACTTTAAAAGCGTTTTTCTCGAAACTGTCTTTTTCAAAACAATACCCACGATTTCTCAGGTTCTACTTGACCGATTTACCGGAAATTTTTAAAAAGTCTTCTTTATAGACTTGTCTATGTCTGGAACTATCCCCATCCGCAAATTTCTCATTTTTTTTAAATGCAAAACACTCAAAAAAAGTGGTACAGGCAGTCGCCATTTTGTGAAAAAAAAACTTTCCAACTTTTCCGTAGTCCAGACATTGCGACATTATTTAAGAATAATAATCTTTTTTTTTTTTTGTTTAAGATTGCTGGGGGGGTTGAAATCGTGAGTATGGTTACGCGCCAATTTTTTGAGACACCCACTTCATTAAATGTTAATTTTTGAAATTTTCGACTTTTTTTAATATTTTGATTTTTTTTCTGTATTCTTGTTATGCTAATAAATAACTACTAAAAAAATTGATAATAAAAATATTCATTGCCTTTTTTATGACAATTAATAAATTACATGAAATTCATTCCTCTAGACTAGAATACCCCTTTAAAGTGTTTTTGTTAAAAAAGGTTGTGATTTGAAAAGTAAAAATGGGCTCATTTAATTTGAACTACAGTATCTACAGTGTATTCACATAAAACCAGTTGAAGTCAGTACATTCAACAGAAAAAGTTTCATTTATTTTGAGCCGTAGGGGAATAATGTTACGCAATTATTTTTTTAATGCAGGACAGGGAAACCAACGAAGACTACAGATGGACCAGAAGGAATGCAGTTGAACGAATCTCTTGTCGTCGTGCATGTCCCAATGACGGATGTGCCGATTAAAAAAAAGAAATATGCGTGTTGAAGTAAATGTTGAAATGAAATCAAATTATTTTGAGTTCAATCGATTGAATTCATAAACTAATGACTTCATGGCAATATATGAAATCACTGCTGACTTCATCTTTTATTGATTGAATTCAGGTGATTTTCAAAAATGATTTCAATTCGATGATTCCAAAAAATATAATGCTAAAGTCATTCGCTTCAAAAGAATGGTGATTTAAGTGTTTTTAATTCGCAGTCTTTTTTTTAATTCAATTGCATCAATCAGACGTTTGAATTCTTTTTGTTTTAATTCAAAATATGCATTCTATTACAACTGCAATTGGTCCCAGAGTAGCACGCATCCTGTCACAGTCTTCATTTAGAGGGTGGCTAGTTGCTAGTAAATTAAGTCATATACAAATATAGATTAACACCGCAAACAAATTCAAATTAAAAGTAAAGACGATAAATAAATAAGTAAGAATTAAATAATAACTGTTGAAAAAAAAATTGGAAAACGGATAGGTCCAAATAAATTATATTTGAGTGCCCGTTGACTAGTATCAAAATCGGATACATACATTTCCCTACGCTTTCGACAGAATCAATACCGGTAAAAAGAAGACGGTCCCTATGGGGTGGAAAACGAAGACGACCACTCCAGGCTAGATGGCGAAGTGCAAGCTTACGGACTCGATGCGGACAATATGAGTAGTACGGTGGCCAACCATCGGATCCGTATTCAAGTCATGGCCCTGACAAATGTACTGGAACTTGTTATTTCTAGACATCAAAATTCCCTACTTCAGCGTTTCATTAAGACCAAGAAGGGAGTTACTTTCTTTAGCCATTTCCTCAACATGAAATGAGAGGTTAAGACTTTGAGCGAATTTTACTCTGTACTGAATCACTTACTTTATCCAGAGCAGAACTATTTTTGGTGTACACAGAGGACAGAGTATACTGATTTCTGGAAAAGAATATTCTTGTACATTTGGATTGGCGCTACAATCATGTTTATTGTAAATATCCTTAAATATTATATGAATAAAGACTATTGAATTCTTGAGCATATTTTCCAAATCGTTATTGGATACTGTTATAAATAAAAGAGGACCCAAGTGGCTACCCAACGTTCTCCCGTCGAGATTATATCTTGTGGCATATCCATTCCACAAAGGACTATAAAGGCTATTAGCAGGTGAGAAAGGCTCAAATTGACGTCAATGTCTTCTTTTCCAAACAGTTTTAATTTTGAAAAGAAACTCCAGTGGAAAATCGAAATAATAAAGCACCCAGTTTGTGTAGAAAGCAACCGAACGTCAATCGCACTAGCCAGAGGAGAATTGTTTGATAATGAGCGACGAACTGAAGCAGAACGAGTGTTTGAAAGCCACAAGACGATGTTGTTTCTAAGGATATTAAGAGCTGTGATGGTTTTATTTACAATTATAAAGATGGATTTCGAATATCAGGTAACGATGAGTCATAGTATCGAAGGGTTTAGTGAATGGCGCAGTGGGCATCATTAAGACAATAAATCATTTATATTATAAACATATAATGACTCTTCGCAGCAATTTTAACGGTTTGTAATGTATTCATAGTGTAAAGAGGATATCGAGGTAATACAGAATGACACAACTCATCTTAAGATAGGCTCCAGTTCTGCTTCCACTTTGCTTGTGCCTTCTCAGATGAAAGTGCTCGGAATAAAGATTTAAGCTTCAGACGTTTCTTGCCTTTAAGGCCAGATATTCATACCAGAAAGCATCGCACACATTTATTTAATGCGTATGGGGATGAGAGACGCTTTTGAGTACGAAACGCACTCCTGTCATAAGGCTAGACAATGGCTTACACTGAATCAGACAAAACAAAAGAAATGCCACATCGCGTTCAGTTGAAAAGAAAACGATGGATTCGGTTTCCATGGAATGGGTTTTATTATTTGCATGAAACAGTTTGCCAAAAAAGAAAGGATTTGTGACAACGCTCATGTTACGTTTAGCTGGTAATCAATGAAACCTAAGGTCTGCGGAGAGCGGAAGAAGAATTCGAGATATTTTAGGTTATGCTTTGGCACGCACGCTTCCTACTTTCTGTCTTCGGGCTTCGGGAATTAAAGGTTTTAGTGACGTGAAGCGAGCTCTTAAATGTGCTGCTAAAATCGGCTCAGGGCTGTTTTATTTGAACCACGTCATGCAAGTCCTCATCGAAGGTTTAATGCTGCTGAACTGTGATGCATGTTTTTCTAAAGAAATTTAATCTCTATCAAGATTTCACACATTATTGGCAGTCAGCTTATCCATATTATCACTCCGGCTCTATCCGAATCATTCTGTACAACAGACATAAAGATCATTTTTTAGTTGCACCCCATAAACGAATCTAATCCTAAGTCTTCCTCAACCTCATGTGTATCAAGTTAGATTTTCTTGTTTCACATTTAGCCATTTCTTGGATAAAGAAAGTTCTTTGCTGATTTATTAAGTATAAGGACTAAATTAGGCCCTCACCCGAGATTTCTAATTCGAATTTCTTTAACTTGTCCGGTTTTTTTTTCTGAAGAACCTCAAATGTTATTTGCCTAATTTTGTGATAGAGGTCCACTTGGCTGTTAAGACGGAGAACATGTCCTTAAAAAACTCTTCTTGAGTCTTTTTATGGTTCCATACCCAAGCGGTGCAAACGGAACATTATTACTAAGGTTCCGCTGTCCGTCGATCGATCCGTACATGCGTCCGTCCGTCCGTCACAGTGCTCTTTCTTTCGATCTGTAACAAGTAGATACTTTCTCAAAGTAGGACAAGAGATATTTAAAACATGGGCGTTGGAATGGAACCCTTCGTGCGCATGTTCAAAACTTGTTCGATTTTTGTTTATTTAACTTTTCTAAAAGGTAGTAACATTCGCATTTGAAACAAATTCACCAAATATCGGCTCTCTTCTCCAAGATTCTTAGCCTCAGAGGCGTTAAGCACCCAACAAATAAATTCTTTTTATCGTAATGAACCCATTGCAGTTTGGCTACCCTATGGCACTTGGTATAATTAAGCTTGTAAAAACTTTGTCCATCAGCTGGCTGGATTTCGTCGTCTTCGCAAGACGAAGAAAATAACAAAAAAAAAACAAAACTTAAAATTCGACGACAAAAAAAAGAGTCCAAAAGAAGTAATCAGCACGGTGCAGAAGAATTGAAACGATAACAAAAAAAAAAACTGAAAATAAAGAATAAGAAATAATCCAACTATTTCCAACATTAAAGGATTTTAACAGCTCAACTTTGCTTTCCAAAGAGCTAGGTAGTCAAGGTTCGGCTCAATTCACCTTGGAAATGTGAACGAAAGAATAAACAGGAGAAAAAAAAAGATTCTACAATAGAAGGAAAAATTGTTGTTTAAGTTTTTCAGAGTGAAATTGCACGTCTGGAAAAAAAAAATCTATAAACAAGGAAAAGAATGAACTTTGAAAGAAAGTTTCTCAAGAATTTTAGTAAGCAAAAGGGATTAATTCTGTGTGCCATAATTTTTTTTTTATTTTGTGTTCGTCTTATTTTTGCTTTAGACTTAAGTTCTAAACTGGCGCCCAACGTCCGTCCGATACTTGGCTAAAAGAGTTTGCAGGAGACAATGTTATTGGCTGAGGTATCTTGTGGCAGGGCAATAAGTGAATGGAAAGAGCAAAAGAGCTTCGAAACACTTTCACGCTAAATGGTAAAATTAGTTGGAACACTTTCTTGAGTGCAACAAAGTGCAGAAGTGCAGAGGAATTGTTTTCAATTTTATTATTAAAAATCGTTCTATCAAAGTTCTTTCTGCAGTTTCAATACACAAAAAAATGCCGAAGTATGTTGGCAAGTTGAAGTAGAATACTTCACCGTTTAAAACATCTTTAAGCTTGTTTTGGAACAATTTTTTAATAGACTGTTGGTTCCGTTCGACTGACTAATAAAATTAAGCTCCTGTGTTGAACCAAATTGCCAGCAAACTTGTCTAGCATAAATTCTAATAGGATTATCATTCTCAGTCCAACTGGTCAGCGTCATCTCCCCTAATAGGGCGTTACCCCATTCAAGGCCCCTTTCTCTTTTCTCATAACGATTACGAGAATGGAATCCTGATGCCACTGCGATTTGTAAATGCGAGGAACAAAAACAGCCCTCTGAAAAGGGGTGACACGTCGTTGAATCGATTCTCATTTGAACGGTGGGCGTGTCGTGTGGAAATTAAATGGGCGTTCCAGCGGAACCCTTGTAGACGATCACAATTTCATTTTCAAATTTACTCCATGTTGATTTCGGTCGTGTTCTTCCATCATTCCCCCGTCATTTAGGAAAAGCAACAACCGACCGGAGATGATGTCGGTGCGACCGACGTCGAAATCTTTGAAATACTCTTCGCATCCCTGATTCTGTTTTGATAGGATTTTTTTTTTTGTCGAAATGTACACACAGTGACGGAAATATGGCAGCGATGTTTATAATACAGAGAGAAAAAAAGAAGAGGATGCGTCCGCCCATATTCTGAGTATTAGAATTTTACGCGGATGAGCCAGATGCTGGCTACCGCCTTCGGTAGCCTGTCTGATTGCCCATCCTTCAAAATCGTCATCCCCCGAAGCTAGGCCAGTCAATGACATTTCATAAGTTGGCTTACTGTGGCAGCAGTCTGCCTTCTCGCAGAGACAAATGGCAAGTGACAGTGAGGGTTGGATTAAAAAATGAACGTAGTGCAAAAATACAATCCGCTAATCAGTTTATGTTCAACGAGGACGAAGATGACTATGACTGGGTGTACTTGCATTTGAGCTAACCCACCACTAATGGCGAAAATGTAATTAGGAAAGCGTGCTGAAGTATAGAATTTAGAACCGATGGAAATTTTAAGGATTCCTTGAGAGCAGATTTTGAACAAAGGTAAAGACGTTTTTTAGGCTTCTGTTCGTTCGTGAAACAAGAACTAGAACCAGTTCTTTATCCGAATTTAGGCTGCTACGAGCCAAGGAATTATCCATTACAAGTTCGTCTCTGTAGCACATTTCAATGAAGAGTTTTCCTTACACCATTACATCCAATCAAATTCCTCGTATTGTGCGCAATTTGGCCAGCGCCGGAGGATTCATCGGGCCTTATTTGTTTACGGACACAATACCGCGAAACAAACAGATGGCAATCGAGTTTTAAGCGCCCGAAATTGATGAATTGGAGGCATGAGGCTCCATTAGCACAGTGCAAGCGTTCATTCGAAGCTTGCGAGACAATGGACGTTTTGAAGGATGCCTTTCCGGTGCGCGTTATGTCTCGGTTTGGCGATGTGAATTAGCATATGAGATCATCCGACATTTACATTTGAGATTTGTTGAAATGACTGGTTTATGTGAACAAGCCTAATGCTTTGGAAGGTCTCAAAGAGTTCAAACCCTACGAAAAAGACCCCATATGGTATCTCATCAAAAAGTTATAAGTACAAACTCAAGATACTCAGATAAACGTTAAAAATACGATGCGGAATCATAAATGGGTGAGTCTTTTTGGGCATTCAAAAAAATGTTTTGAGGTATGTGTCGAAGCCAAAAACCTGGACTAACTCCTTTCTGAAACGTTTCGCTATAAATCAATTCAAACTTGAACAATAGATTTCAATTTCTTAATGCCTAACTAAGCCAGCCAAGGGTCTAAGAACAGTCTTTGATAAAGTGACTGATGGATTTGTGAGTGAAAACGCTTAGTCACTTTTTTTTTGTATCAATGATGAGCGGATTCTTAAGCTTATTATTCGTTTACATTTTTGTTCATATTCGGTCCAAAGCGGGAGTTGGTGTGAGAAACAAGTCATGCATGTCTACCAGGTCACGACAAGATTCAAAAGGATGATGGAACTATTGATGGTTATTAACAGCAATAGGTATTTCAATGTCAATAGTAGTCAGAGTCAGATATACAAAAGAAGTCTTAAGTTTTAGGCGTTTCATGACAATAAGCATTTAAACTATACTCATCAACATAATGCGCATTTCTATAGATGATTCAACCGAAGAAAATGCAATGCAGCCAAAAGACAGGTGTCCTGGTAAGATGCAAGCATCATTTCTAAAAGAATGATCGAATGAAAGGAGTGTGCTAATTTTTTTTTGCCTCTAATTGGCTAATATCAAAGTGGTCACAGAACATTATCAATATATTGCTGAGTAGCCTTGACTAAATGACGACAAAAGTTCCTTTCTAAATCTTTCCTGTTCTGCTTCGATTAAGAAAGGCCCGTCCAACCTCCAAGAAACATGTCGGATTTCTATGTTCCAACTTTTGATTTTAACAGCTCTGCCCGGAGTATCTCTGACTGTTTCCAAAAGCATTCGTTTCAGCGATAGTTCTTAACATTTAATCTCAAACAATCGGTTCACTATAAGAGAAGTTGCAAGCATTCCTGGCATCTGCAATTAACTTAATAAAAATGACATAACCGACGCTTTTTTGAAGCTTTTGATAAAAGGTAATAGCAAATGTCTAAAAAGATATCAAAATCAAATGTTCATTAGTTTTTCAGCTCCAACCCAGGCATAAAAAAAAACAATTCTGATGTTAACTCTGGACAGCTTGAATGAACCCACAAAACGTCGATAGTTCACTTTTAGTGAGGGAGTAGTGTCTCGTCACGAGACTGCGAGACCACAAAGAAATTTGTCCATTCGGACTTCAAATTGTTGTGTTCTCTCCAAAAGCTCCTATATTGAAAGAGCGTGTGAACAACTCACTGAAAGATGACACCTGGGAAACTAAGGGCTGTCCAGCTTAACTTATCAGTGAAGGCTTAGCACCTTCTAATACCAAAATATCTCTAAAATTGTTCATATGAGCAAAGTACATAAGAAGAACTCCTTTGGTCCATTTTGGAAAAAAAACTCCACTTGATAAGCACAGAACTTGCAGTGGTTTCAGGATAGTCTCAAAAATGAATTGGAGATTTCATGAATTTTTCCAAAAGTCAGATAAACTGCACTTGCACTACAATTTGAGTGAATACAATTCACAAGTCGATAGCAGCCCCTTCCCCACTTCTTCAGACGTCGCCCATGCCAAAAGTTCGAAGCCCGAAAAAACTACTTTGTGTGTTCGATGGTTATTAATGCATCATAAGAAAAGTTTCAACACCTCAACAGTCAAAAATGTGTACAAAAAATATAAACAGACAAAATTTATGTTTCCTTAGCATGCAGCGAAATTGAGTTGTTGATATAAAAAATGTTTCTCATTCCACAAACATAATATGAGCAAAGTAAGGTCCCCAAAAGTTGAACTGCGTCACAGGATCGAGTGTTTTCTTTTGCGTCATCAAATGTAAACAATAATTTACTTGCAATTATGCTTCATAAATCACGCCCTTCCGCTAACATTCGATAGTTTGGGATCCGAATCTACGAAACAAGTCCATACTCAAATGGGACTGCGAATTAAAAATGCATTAGCATGTCCTTAACATTCACTTGGTTTTGGCAAAAAGTGGTCATTACCTTCAGTCCATTTTAATTGGACAATTATGTATGACTAATCTCCAACATGGCCCTAACAAAACACCAATATGTCCCCTTATCCTGATTGGGATTGGACTTTGAGATAAAACTGTAACAATTTCAACTCAATGAGTTTTGGCCCGTTTTTTTTTTCTTTTCTCTCCTTTTGTGGAAGCGATCACAATCGCAAGCAATTACAAGTAATTTTATGAGAACCGTCAGTTGGTTTATGTCACGACAATTTTTCGCTTGCTAGCTGTGTTTTTATTGTTTGATAATAGGAATTCGTGACAAAGAACGGATAAGGATAACCTTTTATATAAAACCAACAAAGTTGGAAAAAGAAACAAGATAAGAAGGACAACAATCAGGATTTTAATTGTCTACTTTTGTGTATATGGGAAGCGTTCGGATGTCACGATTTGGAAAGCGAATCAAATTAATTTTTCGAATAGTAAAAGAAAAAAAATGTACGATATTTTGTTTTCGAAAACCATCAGATTTTTCTTTGTCCTTGAAAAAGGGATACGAAATTAATTTAAAAAAAAATCATAAGTCAGCTGATAAAGAACCTATTTAGTTACAGTCAATTAGTTAATTTAATCTGATCACTTTGAATGTAGTTTGCCAAAATTGGCGTTAAAAACGACCAACATGCTATAATTTAAAAGCGCAGCATCATTTTGAAGGTATTTTTCAATAACCTGTCGACTCAATTTCTACAAAAAGCTTCACTTATACTGTTGTTGAGTGCAAGAATCATCATCGAATCAAATTACAGTTGAACCCGTGTTCGTCCACGTCGAAATCCTCGATTTTTGGACATTAAAAAAATCAGAAGTATTGTCTTGGCAGTGCTCTCCATTTGCTGCAACGTTTCATCCACTGCCGTCGTTACAAAAAAATGGATCCATCTTGTATTGCCGCTATTAAAAAACTTTCCAAAATGTTACAAGTTCATTGTGCTTTGGATTCTCAAGATGGGATCCGCGTCCCAAATATGTCAATTTTGTTCACTAAAATTAGTCGACGATATGAAAATGCAAGTCATCATAGCATCTTCCCATCCGCAGACTAAAGCAGATAGCTGGAGTTGCTTGTCCTCGCTTTTCCGGGCAACGCGTCTATCCTGAATCAGGTCCTCGAAGTCATAGTAGAGAAAATTGTCTTGCGAAATAAGGCAGTTAAAGCCTACTATAATACATACATATGTACAGTCGAGGCAATAAGCCCGCGAATGAGAATAAGCTCAACTTTGAAGGCATAAAACTGGCAACAGAGTCCTCACGTTATTTCCAAAATAATGACGAAGTAAATACTGCGAATTAAGCGAATGCAAATAAGTCGATTAAAAATTCTCTAGTCCTATCGAAATAAAAACAGATTTGAGTCTCGAGCCTCTACATAATCCTTCAATCCTTCTTCTAATCCTTCTACTTGATAAGTGCAAAATGAATTGCAAAGGTTATCATAAATCTTTGAGAGCGAATAAAAATACTGATTAAGTCAGCCCCATGGGAAATGTTAGATGGAAAAAAAACACGTTCTAAATCTTTATATTTTTATTAAAATAAGAAAACTAAAGGGTCGAAAAAATTTTCAAAAAGGCTATGAGCACCGTTGACTTTAAGATGAATTTGAAAAGTGACGCCAAGTGAAATAATTTGAACAGAAAGTTAAAAAGCAATGTTCGTAAAAATACACGCGAATTTGTAAAGTACGAGAAATGATTTCTTTTTGATAATTCTTAAAAAGTTTGTAGAATATTAGTTTTTGTACAAAACTAACCAAATATGTTCTGACTCGATCAGTTCTCCACGTATTCACATGATAGAGGGCGCTCGTGCATCCTACGTGGTATCCACTCAGGCCTCACGCAAATGGCATCCACACATTTGAAAATTATTCTCACATAGTGTTTACTTCAATTCTATTTTAATTTATAGACTGATACGATAAGTCAGCTTAGATAGATCAACGGCGCCTTCATTGATTTAGCTAACAGACCTCGTGCATGCAAACGTCTCTATACCTTTCGAATTGATGTGTATTTGAAAGTAGTCCATTGTAGAAAGTTCTGTGCCTGAGGCACCCAAGAAGATACCAAAAATATGCTACTCAGCAGAACCCTTCGTTTTCCTCCTAAGAAAATGTATGATAATCCTAACTTTTAAAAATGTTGATCCATCCTTTTTTTGTCATCAGCCGGACATTCGTTTTATATATTAAGCTCTTATTTGGATTAAGTGGTCAACAGATCAGAGTTTATATCCCGACTTCATTTTAAAAATTAGTGGAGCCCAAATGTGTTGAACACTTCTGTTTATTTGCTTTTTTTAACAACCTAACTAGAAACTCTTTAAGGTTTCAGAAAGCGTATTAATCGTAGATATTGGCTTGTTTATGTCAGAACTTCAGACCGCTTTTGACACAATTGAAAAAAAAGACTTTTTATGGTTGTCATTATCAAACTTAAGATTGCCTGCTGTTAAGCAAACATTTTTTTCATGCTTGAATTTTCGATAAAATTAACAGGTTGATTTACACAAGATGCGATGAAAGGCTGTGGCAAGTAGGTAAGGTCAAGGTCAAAAAAAAAATTCGTGGGAGGGGACTCTTCCTTATGTTTTTTTTTTTTTAAATTTGCCCTTAAATGGCGATCTTGCCTTACCACTTAAAATTTAATTTTCATACAGTTAAAAATTACTAAAAGCTTTTTTTTCAATAAATCTTCTTCTTTTGAATTGCTAGTTAAATCCCACAAACCTGTTGCCAAAAGGTGCCTGAGTTGAATACATTAGTGAAATACATTACATTTGGTTTTTTACATTTTGACTTTTATGCCAATAATTAAATGAGCGGATTTTCTGTACTCGTGATAGCACCAGTGAGGGATTCCGTACATATTTTCATCGTCAATTTATCAAATTTTCGGGCCTTTCATTACCTGCAAAGGATGTTGTCGCCTTAACTGCGTTTTAAGCTTATTTTTGAAGAATTTTTTTTTTTCTTTGGTAAAAAATAACCTTTCACTGTTTTTTATTTTTAAAAAAGGTGAACATATTTCGGCGCTGGGTTTTTGAGAAATGACTAAGTATTAAAAAGATGAAAAAAAATTCACTTACTCATGCAAAATTTCGTCAAATTCAATTCGAAGAATAAAAAATATTTATTATTTTTCTAAATTTTACTTTAAAATTTTAATTATACACTGAAACAGCTTGAGTCATACACCACATTAAATAATTAGACTTTGGTCATAGGATGGACTCTTGGCTTTCGAAGAAGTTATTATCGTGTCGTTCATTGGATTGAAGACTGTTATAACTCAAAAAACGTGACTAAGCAGAAAACGTGTTTGAAGTTTTGAATAGGCCAGAATGAATATTCAATTTACGCAAAGATTATACTATATATAAATAGGAAATTATAATACAAATTAAAGCATGTAAAAACAAATATAGTATAACTGAATCATTAACTTAAAATTCGCATTTTTTGAGTTCTGTCAGACTTCAAGTAAATGAGCGCAATGTTCTTTCGCTGAGTTTTAATTTTCCCATTTTGAGAGGATTTAAAAAAAAAATTGCCCCAATCTTCTTTGAACGCGGGTATCATTTGACAAGACTCCAGTGTTAAATTGTCCATTGGTCAAATTTATATTTAAAAAATTAAAAACAGGATTTCTGATCCGCCAGGAAATGTTGAAGACCCTTAATTTAATTGGCTGCAATGTTCAATGGAGGTTTGGATTGAAATGTTAGCTAGTAAAATTTTACTTTACCACCGCAATCCATTTAGCCGGAAATGGGAAAACAAAGTTCATTCAATACAATAGTTCGAAAAAATGTTTCTGAAAAATTTGTTAAGGCGGATGACATTGTTATAAATTAACCAAGATTTCACAACTTTAACTCATTTCAGAAACTACATAATAATTTAACTTGACTAAAAGTCAAGCGACCTGAAACAAGGTTTAAAAAATATTTTGTGTCCAAATTAACTTAACTCAAGAACACTTTAAAACGTGTGCATTTGAACAAAAAAAGTCAACACCATATTTCTCATTCATTATTTGACTGTATTGATTGCAGAGACTAAATGTTTTAAAAAAAACCACAAAGTCCAGTGCCAGGACTCTTACACTCTTATTTCAGCTATGAATAAGAGTTTCTGTGGCTGACTGATCCGCATCATCTAATTGTGATGCACTGAGGAGTATTAAATCATGCATGTGGTCAGAAGAAGAGCACAGACAAATCTTTTCCGCAACCACACACAGTGTTACAACTTTAGTTCCCAAAATCCATTTATCCATCAGCTACAGAGCAATCTAGTTGCATTCAGCAGTCCAATGTCCTTCTTTCTCTCAGTTATAAAACTGACTTTTGCAAAATGAAAAAGTCCCAATTTGGTCTCCAGCTGTATGAGGAGCATCATAAACTCCGGGCAGGGGGCATTTCATTTGTCATATGAAAAGGTCCGTGCCAAGAACAACAAAAAATAAAAAAAGCAGCAACAGAACTAAATTACGATTAAGGCATGGACACAGTAAAAGGATGAAACTAGCGTACAACAGATATGTACATTTTCGCACAATGGACATAAAGATGCCTCCCCCAAAAATCATTATTTATTTCGGATGCAAGGAAAATACTAAAAATGCCAGGACATGACGTAAAAGGAAATCATGATAATGAAACAAAAATAAAATTACCAAGGAACGAACACGTTTATTATGACAAAGGCAAAGGAAGAATGTTCTTGTCAGCCTAAAGCCTCCCCAAGACTTACCCCATCTCTCTGATAGACGTATTGTGGGCGTGCACTTCAACGAATCCCATCGTCATCATTGTCCGCATTAAATCAAAAATAATTCAAATGTTAAAAGTCTGTACATTTCCGGAACATGCACACGGAACATCCCACACGCACGACGTGTTCCTTCAGAAGTATATCCTTAGAAGAAGTCCATGAGACTGTTTTTTTTTTTTGCTTGCTATCTAACTAACCAAACAATGACAACAGAACCGACCAAAAATGAGAGAAATAAATAAATAAATTGAACGAAAGGTCACCGGTGCAACCCTGGGCCAGCATATAACAGTAATCTATCCTGTATCCTTTTCTTCATATTCGTAAAACGAAAACAAACCCAAACACAGAAATTTATATATTTTCTATTAAATAAAGGACAAGCTGAGCTGAGAAAGTGGATGCAAAAGAAATCATTTAGTCCTCATCAGCTGGCCACCACAGCACCACCAGGACCACTAGCCACAGAAGGGAGGTAAAAATCCTTAAATGAAAAACTAAGCACAGAGAAATCTGTTTGCTTGCCGGATAAAAAAAAAAACAAAAAAACAAGGAACCAAAAAAACCCCAAGCAACATAGTACCGAGCACGATGATGAAAGCACAAGGACGAAAGGGGGGCCATGCTTGGTTGGAATTGGAATGGAATAGAATTAAATAAAATTAAATGGGGGAAAATGATAGAAATGAAGCAAGGAAGAAAGAAGTAGAAAAGAAAAATAAACAGACAAAAATAAAAAAAATCCGATTATGAACGGGCCGTGGAGATATGAGTCCTTTGGCCGGTTTTTCCTTCGAGTGATTCGTTGCCCGATGTTACGGCACGTTGCCTCTACACAGAAAACACTCCAGTTCTACTTTATATCTCGCCCCGGCTGCTGCGGCATCAATTGAAGACACAAACAAGAGATAAGCTGCGGCCTCCAAGGTACTCGGATAAAAAAGTAAAAAAAAGAAAGAAAAAAAAAAATTCTTCCTGTGAAACAGCCTGCAAGGCACAGGTGCATATATATTTCTAAATTTTTTTTTTTTTTCATTTGTACCTGAAATTTTTCCCTAAAAGGATAAATCTGAAAAAAAAAAATGATAAATTCTTGGAGTGGGTTCCATTTTTCCGGTTCTGATTTCGGGATAACTTTGGGGCTTAAATCGAGATATGAAGAGAATGAGTGGGTATAAGAGGCGCAGGTGGACGCACGCTTAAAGACCGAGTTGATCCATCTTAGGGACACTTTTGAAAGCCACTTAAAATACTTCTCTTACAAATGGCCCTCTGTAGACGAAATGGTTCATCTTACACAAAAATAAGAAACTATGATATTCCAAGAACAAGAACTCTGTCTGTAATCCGGGGGCAATAAACATGGAAGCGCTGGGTAACTTAGCGTTTTATAGCATATTTTGTCTTAAGTTTTTTGTGGCCATCCAAATGTACTCAAATCCATAGTAAGAAGGATTTGGCAAACATAATTGTCCTTGAATGAAAGGTTCGTTGTAAAGTAACAGCAAACTAGAACTGGTATTACAATCCAGAAGGAAACTCTTATTTATCATTTCAAAATAATCTGTAAATTAATCCAGAATCAGCTTGACAACAAAAAAACATAAAAATAGTTTGAAGAAAGGCAAAGTCATTCGCATTGTCAAGAAAAATAATGGAAACTTCAGAGGAATTTCGGCAGGCAATCAATAGCACAAAAATGGTTTTGATCGATGACCATGTATCCTTACAGACAGGACTTCAACACAGAAAGAGGGAATTTCAAGCTCAAATTGTTTTGCTGCTCTCCGCCATACATAGTTGCCCAACAAAAAGCAATGCCGCAAGGTCGTTCGTAGAGTAGAGAAAAGATCCTCTTACATGATGAATCTTGATAACATTAACCATGATCTCTGTGGAGAAAAAAAGACGCTTTCTTTTGAAGAGGTGTTCTTCCTCACAGTGCCATTACGTTAGCTTTTCCAACTACACAACTCTTCTGCTACTCTTCCGATGAGCTGGCAAAAAGCTCTCATCTAGCTCATCTCAAGGAAAGTTACTGTTCATGAAAACGTAAATAAGTCTTAAGGTAATTCTTCTTGATGCCACACAGTATGGCTCGTGTTTCAAAAGATACACTGATGGCTTGATGGCATATCGATTTGCAATATATGATGGTGTGCCACAGGGCTCCGTTTTGCCGTTGTACGAGTTCGTCAGTCAATCTGCTCCTCCAATCTTCTTCTGCGAAGACGGGACGACCAAGAATCTTTTCGTCCCAGTTTGATTTTGTCTATGCTTTTTCCCCAAACAGCAGGCCTGAGACTATCAAGGTTTTATATAGAGATAGTTCGGTTCTTCTAGAGAGGGATTTATTTTTAAATTGCCATCTTAGCCCAAAGACACAGCGATTGGAAAGAGTTATCCTTGGTTTTATCTCCGCGGTCATATAATTTCCGGAGCTTACTACGGAGCCTAGGTAGACAAAGTCCTTTGCTATCTCATAGTTGAATATGTCTATTGTGACGTTTTGTCGAAAACGTCGGTTTAGATGGACTTTTTTTGTAGATAGCATGTATACTTCTTCTAACTCTCATTCACCAATGATGCCAGAACTAGACAATGCACTATCCATCGATGAATAAATGGAGAGTTACGATCTGGAGCTCATGGGTCTTTTTCAAGATCTATCGCAGTATAAATATCTGGTCAGTGTTGAATTTTGCTGGCCTAAATCCGCATTGATATAGACCAATCAGGTTGTTTATGAAAGATTTCAACCGATTACACAAAACAGCAGAGAAGAATTTATTACCGATGTTTAGGTGACTTATACCTCTGTAGTAAGCGCAGTGAAGAAGGTCTCCTGTCTTTAACATCGGGAAAACAAAGGGAGTTTCCATCCGCCAGGCATACTCTCATCCGACCAAACTTTACAGATGAGTTGGTCTATGCACCTAACCAATTCATCCTCTCCTGCTTTAAAAAGTTCGGCAGGCAGTCCATCGGCGTCAGTAGCCTTGTTGGACTATATCTTGGCTATAACGATCAAAATTTCACTAGGATTGGGAGGGCGGATTTCTGGTCTATCATCGTCTGATTCTGAATAAATGTTTTACATGAGTTCGCTTATAACCGTCTCCCATCTTCGGCCGTACGTATTAAACAGCAGCACGTTGTTTTTGCATCAATGACAGTCTAAGTTAAAATTACCGCATAACCGATGTCACTTGAACGCTGCAAAATGTCTCGATTTTTCTGAATATTGCAAACATTAAATTTGAATTAGACCGAAATATAACTTTAATTTTTTTGTATCAGCTACCAGCACTAATCTGTGCCTGATCGACAGAGTTAAAAACCAAGCAGTAAAAATGTTTCGAAAATAAAATTCTTGCAAAGCAAATCGTATCAACTCAACTTTTACGTTACGTCTCATGCCTTTTATTTATAAAATTTTGACTGGAAAAAACAAATCGGCAGGATTCAATATCGGACATGCAGTCCTGCATAGAGAATGTTTTTTTTTTTTTGCCACCCAACACTCTCCTCAGCTTAATATTTCCAACTCATAACGACCTAAAACTATCAAAAGCACCAATCACCAAGGCCGGCCTATGGTTTCTCCCTCCGTGATCGTTTCCATCCTTGTAGAGTAACAATAACCGCCTGAACGAGCGTGATTATAAAAAAAAAAAAATCCGATGTGACGGAGCACTAGGAGGAATGCAGAACGTTATACAATACTGCCAATAGATTCAACGACTGATCGAGTTACTTAAAATATAATTTGAGCTATCTTAGAACACTACTCGAAAATGTTTCCGAACCAAATGTAGTTCGCACCTCACCTTAGATACAGTGACACAAACGTTGTGTTTGCGATCTCGCAAACGAAAGCGGAACCCGAAATTTCCAAATTGGCATTTCTTTTGAATCAACGAAGGCCAACTGAAAATTGAAGATGAACCAATTGACTTTCACCATTAAGGTCACCTAGCTAAGATTGAATAAATCGTCCGGGTCTGTAAAAGTCCCTTAAGGTATTCATCTGACGGCTTCTAACATAAGGACCAACTGTCGCTTGGTCAGGCCTTAACTGTGGGTGTGGAACGGAGACCGGTGCTACCTTAGTAGGAGGAATCAATTCTTGACAGACTAAGGAAAAAAAACTTCTGATCCTTTTCGAATGGGAATAGGAAAAAGGGAAAAGGTATCTTCATAAACAAACAGTTTCGGAATTCAGACCGAATTCAGTTATTGTAGAGTTGAGCCGCTTATTAAGTTGAAGCCTTCTCAAAGTTTAATCAGATTTCAGATATCCTGATAGTTGCGCCTTTATTTAATATTGTCTTCTTTAGCTTTTCCATCGCATTAAAACATCAAACATCGCCCCTATACCTTAAAGCGGTCCTTAATGCAGGTGCATTACGACTTCTTAATATGACAAAAGAAAAGTGATTTTTAAGCCCTTTGCTCTGGTTCTTGGACCCCATTAGCCAGCCTGTTCAATGTGCAAAGCATTCTGGATTTAAGGGTTTCACAACCCCACACAGCGAATCTTATTTCATTTTTCTTATGCGGCAGAGGACAATCTATCGCATACAAAAAGGGGTTCCTCAAGGTTCCATTTTAGGTCCATAGCTTTTCTGTATATATATATCCGCAGTTCTGTCAGCATTATTGTCTCCGCTCTGGCAGGAGTACTGGACTTCGAGTCAAAAAATCTCTGGAAAAGTTACTCCACCATCTTTCCACAGGACCAGACCTTTAAATAAATAAAGTCTTCCATAAGGTGTCTGAGGTTTCGTATATTTGTCATCATACTGCTTGGAGCATGGTGTTCCTTGATTTAAGGTAACCGTCAAACAATTCTGGAAATAGTCCGTCCACAACGTGACACTTGACAGTGAATTTCTAAGACTTAATCATAAATTCATTGACAGTTCACAATCCCGCATCAACCAAATGTACATGTCTGAAACCAATTCAACACCGTTGGCGTCGTCCTGCCATATCTGTATCGAATATGAATGGAATTTGTCCTAATTTACGTGACAGGATATTCATGAATATTAAAACAGAAGGATTGTATAAAAATAACAAAGGCGAGCAATATTGCGTTCATCGTGTCTCGGGAGAACCATCAGGACACCGTGACATTTGAGGCAATATAACGTCTCAGAATTGGAACCCGATATTGTATCACACACATGTGTCTCCACTTTGAGGTTGTCACTGGGCCAAAATAACGTCAAGGTACTGAATCGTAATAATTTAATATATTTTTTTTCTTTTTTTGATTTTTTCAGTCCACCTGGTTCCCTGAATCTTGCTTGGATGGAAATGGATACGAAAGGAAACGAAGTATAAGAATATGTCGAGTTAACAAGGATTCTATTTTAAGAAAAAGCTAAATGTAGA
This sequence comes from Orthonevra nobilis, assembly GCA_963555765.1. Classification (NCBI taxonomy): domain Eukaryota; kingdom Metazoa; phylum Arthropoda; class Insecta; order Diptera; family Syrphidae; genus Orthonevra; species Orthonevra nobilis. The sequence goes on along the minus strand of OY743225.1, from coordinate 129,368,207 downwards.
CAAATATGTTGTCCTTGTGCTCCTTGATTATTTTCGAAGAGAAATTTGAGATTTTGGAACGCCTACAGGGTGTATAAGAAGTTTAAATAAGACAGCTTTTAGAAAATAATAAAATTTGTCTAACAGACAGGATGGGACGTTTATCCCTCTGTTTTGTGGCGTTAATAGCTTGTATGGTTGCCATATGCTTATGCTTAAATTGCGTGTGTGTTATCAAGCAGCATTGTCTTAAATACAAAAAGGGTCAACAGAAAAGCTAAATCATTTGATACGACTTTTTTAAACAACTTTTTGTTGGGTATGTCCAAACGCTCATTTGCGCTGATGTAGAGAAAAAAAAGACTTAGTCCGGGTGGACAAAATTATGTCCGAAATTGATTTCTAAATTGAACTGTCATAAAATTGCAAACTTATAACTCTTTTAAGATTTCTCTGCTTGTTTTTTTAATTTTTTTAAGCAACCGCTTGAAAAACACTGAATTTATTTGGAAGTCTAAAAGACGCTGGTCATCTTTTGCCGATAGTGTTGAGTTATTTTTTAAGCTCACTTCTATTTTCATAGTATTGACAAAAAGGGAAGCCGAGGATCTTGTTCTTTATTGTTATTGGTAAACAGTAGCGTTTTCAGGTTAACGAAAAGGTCCTCCCCTTAAATAGTTAGTTTAGTTGGACTAAACGGCTCTAAAGGAAAAAAAATATTTACTGGTTTTAATTTCTCGAGTATAAAATTCGTGAATATTTGTTGTAAAATGTCAGAGTGTGAATTTTTTAAAATAACCTCTGTAAATAAATTCTTTACAGCAGATCAGCAGTTTCGACAGGAACAATTTATCAACAGTGCTCTGTCATCTCTTATCACCTCCTATTTGTCTTTGTGAGCAAGGTCTTTGGAACCTTTCATTCGGGTCTTGTAGTGGGTAATATCAAAGTTTTTCTGGTACGGTCTATTGCACCTTTTTCATAATCGATTACATTGGGGTCATTAGCTTGCATTTTCCTCTATCTGGAGGTTTGGTTTGACTCTTGAACCGGGTGCAACCAGTCTTGTATAAAATCCATTCTTCTGGGTAACGCCTTATTTGAGCCTTCTTATATTTGTTCTTATGTGTCTCGACTCTAAAGTTTATTAGACAGCGCTGACACTTTTCTTTGTTTATGGTGGCCAAAAATACTGACCCCGATGCTATTTTGTTAAAATGAATTTAAATTGAAATGCATTTACCTCAGAAAAATTATCGATGTTTATTTAGACCTTTTAATTTTTTGAGGATCTTCGCATCACTAGGCTTTTTTTCGAGCACTCAGAGGAGTTCCATAGCCTCTAGTCTTTTTTCATAGATCCGTAGATTAAATAAACCACAAAAAACAAATTTTGGAGCTCAGTGCAAATAGCCACAGCGAGTCTTACGAAAAGCGCCCTTTTCCATACCCGTTATTGAGTAAGCGGTTGTACCTGTTGGAAACACATTACCTCAAGTTCCATTTCATCAGCAGGTTTACTGGCTCCTCATGAGTGATACGTTTATTCACAGTACCACAAAATCCCAAATTTAGCTTGTTCTTTTACAATTAAAATGGGCCTTGTCATCGTGAGTGATGATTTTCAACTCAAATTCAACGTTGAACAGGCGGGAAACTTGCGCCCAAAATCTTTGATACATTTTTTCGAAAATAAATAGTCACGAGTAATCTAGGATATCGAGAACTTCAAGCGTGTCTGGTCTGAATTTTTTTCCGCATCTCTTTATTTGAAAGTCAGTTCATCCTCTAGGGTAATACATTTAAGGACAACCTGTAAACGTAAATATCTTTACACAAGAGAATTTTTAATTTTTTTTTTATAAATATTAAAAACAATCTTAGTTCCCTTTTAATAAAATAATATTTAATTAATTTAATAAAATGAAGCATTTTTCAAAGCCCACTGTCTTCGCATACCTTGTTAGCCCCAGGAGAGCCATAAAAACGAAAGGACACAAATGAAATATTAATTGGACGCACGTTCGACATACGGCCTACACGTTTTCCAGAACGAGCAAATAGAAAAAGGAAACGACGAACCTTTTGTCAACAAGGGTGATATTGTATGCATCCATGTTGATGATTTGTAGGGTGGGAAAGTGTAAAGGAAACGCAGCTTTTCGAAACAAAGCTATTTTGAATGCTTGCTTCTGCTCCAGAATCGGGCATAGACAGATTTCAGTGATTTAAAGGACTTTCTGAAGTCTGAATCTCTTCTTCAGACCAGTTTACAGTTTACAATTTTCAGCACATCCTGTGCGCTCGAAAACCGTCCCTTCTTATTGAATCTCACATTTTTCACGTCGCCGGTCGGGTGCCAACCGAATGTCATAAAATTCATTTAAAATTATCAAATATTCCATTGCCATCCGCTGGCATTTCTCGCGCGGCACAATGAGCGGTAGCGGTAGCACACACACACACCGTTGAAGGATGTCAGGCACCTTTTGTTGCCCCTATTATGCTATTGTTCCTGCTTTTGTGGGTAACCTCATGCCACGCTAGATTTCCTCGCCTCATTCATGTCCTCCCATTTCATGAACAAACAATACCAAACTGGAGCAGATACCACCACATCCTTCCTGGTCTTCTTGTCCTTTTTTTTTTTTGTTTTTTTGTTTTCTTGTCGCGCACGTTCCAAATCCAATGGGAGGTGAGGGTGAGTAAATTTGACATTTGATTGATGGTGGTACGTGCCACCGGCATAAATATCCCACCGAGCTAGCAACGTGCTTCTTGAAAAGTGTTAAGTATACCAGAAATGCGGAAAAGAAGGATGTGTTGGCATGGCACCACAGTTACGAGTCCACAGGGATTAGCACTCTTGTTCTTCAATTTTCATACCAAAGATGCGCTTTTCGCGGATCTGAAAAATAAATTTGAAAACAACAAAAAGTCAAGCCAAGTCAAAAGTAACACGGATTCAATCACTTTGTTGCGGCTTAATTGTACCTGGCAACGGGGAGCCTTGGTGTCGTGGGCCATCCTTGTGTCAGGATCAGCGTTTTACTGTGTATAGTGAATTTCCTTTTTTTTCCGTTTGTTTCATTTTCGTTGCAATGAAAATCGTAAAATTGAAATTTAAATGTTGAAATTGTTTTATTTGGCTTGAATAATGCACATACCTTTGGGTGGTCTCCGGGGTGGGTTGTGGATGGATATGAAAGGTAAAACGAGCGAAACAAACGAGCTAGCAGCCAGCAGAATGGAAAGTTGTTTGTTATTGAAGTCTCGTTGCTAAACATCCAGAGAGAGAGAGAGAACGGTGGTGCACAGATTGCCGACTGAATGATGGTTCAATTTAAATTGAAGCACCCGAGGGCAAGAATTTTATTTTTCTCATTTGATTTCTGTTTAATTTTTTTTTTGGTTCTTGTATTTCTGCAGATACATCTAAGGGGAATCAGAAAAAAAAGGGAATGTAGAAGTAGAGGAGAAGAATTTTTTTTTTTTTGCAGTTAATGGACTTTAAGGACCATTGTTTCGAATGGAAGCACATTAAAGCTAAAGAAATGATGTGCATTTGCTTTGATTGTAGAATTTATGAGGTTCTGATGCTGCATGAGATAAGTCGGATTTGTAACCCGTTTAGTGTCGATGCTGATTCAGCCAAAGTCAAAATAAATATTATCAAAAGTGATTTGTTTTTATTGATTTTCGTTGAAATAAAATGACAGAAAAATAAACCTTTAGGCTTGTTTTTGACTGCTTGATCCTTTTTTAATACAGCAAAAAACGAAGTTGTTAAAAGCTCTTAGAAAATGAAGGTATATAAAAAAGTGGTTTAAAGTATTAAGCGAACAAAATTTACAAGCCACCTTGGGAGAAAAATTGCAGATTCGCTTCAGAATGACCGGCGTGGCCATTTTGGTTTTTGCAGACTTAATAAAATAATAAATAGTTTTGGGGCGACTCGTTAGAACTTCAATTCATATCGACTTCGAATCCAAAAGCTTTGTGATGACATTTAAGCTATTCAGAGGATTGCAGAACGTCCGTGAAGTGAAACCGTGAAATGTGCCAGATGATTCCTCTCCGATTTTAAGTTGAGACTCGAAGTCAACAGCCCGTAAGCAATTTCCAATGAGATTCGATTAGATTCAACAGACTTCTGTCCTAGATAGAGATGTACGAAACCGCTCAATTTAACCAACTAGCTCCTGAATTTTTGAGAATTTCATAATATCCGGAATCTTTGCTTGAATTAACTTTGTCATACCTTTAAGCAATTTGCTTTGCGACATGCTGTATGAAGGGGCCGATGATGTCGCTTCTTCATCGTCATCAGCGATCGTTGATTACTCCAGCAAGCATATATATGTTCTTTGGCTTGAACAAAAGCGTAAAGACGCTTCTCGAAAGCCACTGGCTTCGTTTTCGCTTTCCAAGATGCAGGACTGAAAATAAACACAGCAAAATCTAAAATAGTACCACATATCTAAGTGACTTTCTAGAAAATAAAAGGCGATGAGCAATTGACGATACCACCTGAAATTTCTGATTTTAAAAAGACGAGTTAAAAAGTCATTAATTTTATTCATGATTTTTTTTTATACTCTCTCTCTCACTCCTTAGATATTCGCTTCATTGACTTGATTTTCATTTTGAAACAGGTAAGAGAAAAAAAACGTTTTTTCAACAAACCGAACATAAAAAATTGTCAGCAACAATTTCTCATACGAAAAGCGATTCACTTTGCCGAAAATGCCTTTAGCAGTAAAATTGTTGTCTTAAATGGTTTTACGGTTTAGTTCGAGCTGCGATTCATGTTTGTCAGAAAATTGCTTTCGAGATCTTAAAATTCCAAAATAGCTCGAGAAAACAGTCACCCAAACTGCGAGTTAATTTTATTTCATACGTAAGGAATGAACTTGAACAGGCGGCTTGTTTACAAAGAAAGGCTTTTGGCGGCTTTTTATTATTTTTAACACAAATTAAACTTAAAAGAGTCACGCAGAAAATAACAATGAATGGAAAAGAATATACGAGAATAAACAAATAACTTAATGTTAACATTCAATTGAATTAATGCAAACATCTCAATGCTGGAGATTTTTGTTTTTCAAATATTCATTATTCAAATCTTCGTATTTACATCACATGTATTTGTGGAAAGAACATTGAAGAAATGTGCCGAAATTTAAATGCGGACCTCGAAAGTGCTTATGGTTTGCTTAAGATGAACAAATTAAAACTAAATTTAAAAAAGTCTAAGTGTATGAAATTCAGACTAGAGGACCAAATTGAAATTCGAATGGATGGTGGTATTATTGAATGTGTTGAATATATTAAATATCTTGGAGTAATAGTCGATAGTAAGCTACATTTTAAGAAGCATGCGCGGAGTGTTTGTGGACAATTCGCAAAGAAAGTAGGACATTTGAAGAGAATAAGATCGGTACTGACAATTCAAAGTGCAATTTTAGTATATAACTCTATTATTTTACCTCATCTCAACTATTGTTCTACTCTTTTGTACACTAGCCAACAGGGAATTAAAGACAGACTTCAACGACTACAGTACAAAGCCATGAGAACGATATTGCGGTGTAACAGGTACACAGCGATACAAAACATGATGGGTGCAAATAAAAATGCGTTAAAAAAAAAAAAGCATGATGGGTGCTCTAAACTGAATGAGTATTGAACAGAGATTGACGTTCAACGCAATGATGTTCATTTATAAAATTACAAATGGAATGCTGCCTGAATATCTGCAATCGAACATTGTTCGATTGCAGATGTCGAACAGTATAATTTGAGGAATGCTTATAACCTAAGACCAGCCAGGTGTAATTTAACCAGTACGCAGAACTCACTTATGTACAAGGGCTTTATCTACTTCAACAGATTACCGAATGAGATAAAGACTGAACAAAGAATATTAGTATTCAAAAGAAAACTTATAGAATTTGTTAAGAGTAATTGTTAAAAAAATTTTCTATTTTGCTACTTCTAAAATGTTATCAATGTAATCTTTTATTCGTTCAAATATTATATTAAAAATGTAAGCTTAAAGTTCAACGAACTAATATGGATCATTATTATTATTATTATTATAAGAATTACATTGCTTTTAAGATATACATAGAGATTGGAATAGTTAGTGACTAGTTTCATAGTAATAAGCTAGTTGAAAATATTATCCCGAACTTACAGAATTGCAGTATGAACTAACCTAATTAAGTACGAATAACCTTCTGCAGACAAGCCATTGAAGGCTTAGCAGATGTTAATGTAAATACCTTTTGTAACTAAATCTGTAATAATAAAAAAAAAAAAAAAAAAAACATATGGTGAGAAAGTGGACTGGATTTGAAGTTAAAAATATGTAACTACTTTTTGCAGTTGATTGATGAAACTTCAAAAGTCATCTGTTAATTTTGAAATCGTTTACCAATCGGTTGAAGTTTATGAAATATGAAAGTGGTAATATATTATTTTAAAATTAATAAATAACCTAGAATAAAGATTAAAAAAATGAAGTCGAAATGGGATCACAGGGCAGTACTTTTGTACTAACCGAAGAGCAAGCCCGGCTCATCCTGAAGGGGACATGATTCTACCAGCAAGTATGCCGGAACTGCTTCCTCAAAGTAGCAGGGATTTCTAGTTGGCCGGTCAATCAATCCAAGCATTGCAGAAATCCGCAAAATAAACGATGGACTCTGCAACTCATTTACAACGAATAACGAAACTTGACTTACTGATGTTAAAATAAGTTCACTGTCTTGACACATGTGCACACAGTTCAATTCACATAAAAGTTCTTCTTCCGTGTCGCTCATTTTAATCGTTCAATTCAAATCACAAAATTAAAACTTATTAATTACTAGTACAAATTAAAAGTAAAACACAATTCACGAAACAAACTTATTCCAAGTACAAAGTAAAAGTAAATCTCCAAAAATAATTTGTTTGACAGATGAAACTATCAACTGCATTTGCAGTCAGTTTTCTCGTTCAATATTCTAGGAGTTGACTGACATTTTAGTGCCTAGAATTCTGAACGCGGTCATTGCCTGCTATTAGCGATTTCAGCAACCATTTATTTAGTGACACTTGACACACCGAAATTTTTTTAAAATCAGCGCCAACTGAAATCTCAATTTTCTTTATTGTCATCAGTCTCTTAAATTTTTGAAAAAGCCATCAAGAAGAGAATGCTGAGTTACCTGGCAAAAATTAAATTCCTTAGCTCAGTTTGGCTTTATGGAAGTGCTTGCTACTGAGGATGCTCTCTTGGAGTTTTGCTCCTTCATTTATAAGGCTCTGGATAATAAAAAATGTTGCTTTTTGTAGACATAACCAAAGCTTTTGCCATGGTCAACCACAGAGTTTTATTTAACAAATTATACTTGGCAGGATTTCGTGGTTGTATGCACAGCTGGTTTGAGTCCTACTTAAAGGATAAAACTCAAAAAGTCATAATGGGTTACTTTGCTAGCAGACCAAAAACTATAAACTTAGGTGTGCCGCAGGGATCAGTCCTTGGTCCCATGCTGTTTCTTATTTACATTAACTCCTTAATTAACCAACCGTTTATGGGGAAAGTAAGAGCTTTAGCAAAATGATTTTGGCATTGCATACCGCTTTAGTCACTTTAGTCTAAATATGCAAGAATCTCCTAGGTTCGAAATTTTATTTCAAGCAAACAATTGCGAAAGGTCAAGGACAGTGCTGGTTGAACAGGCATCTTGTGCCCAACGCTGTTTTAGAATTGAAGCAGGAAATCAAGCATTACTTTTGAAATATGAGTTGGGCTAAACGTATCTCATTACTGACACGAAACTTACGATCTACAGTACGGAGCTTTTTTTATCGTCTTAAACAATTTTGTGACAATAAAACTTTAAAAACCGTATATTATGGATTATTCCAATCAAAAATACAGTACGGAATAAGTTGCTGGGGTGGGGCATACCATTCAAAGACTGAACCATTGATTTTTCTACAAAAATGCGCTATAAGAAAAGTCGGGTCAATCGTCTAGCTTCTTCTATAATTTTGTTCAGAGCTTTGAAAATTCTACACTGAAGCATTTGTACTATTTTTAAGTTTCAAAAATATTTTTTATGAGAAGTGGCTATTTACAAAGCCCTTTTTTTGCGAAGCAATTCAATTAATGTTGTAGATATTCCTCCTTTTCCAGGGATCTGCTCAAATGCACGCAAAAAATTGCATGACAATCGGTTCAACCATTAAGGAGGAGTTTAGTGACATACACACGTACAGGAAATGTATATAAAAATCGAAACTTCATTTCTTTAGCAGGAATTTCATTGATTTGTCCTTGACTCTGTGTTAGTGATGATCACCTTCTGAAGACGGACAAATTTATCATTTCCTTAATACACGGTTCTACCCCTGCTCCCATTCCAATGAGTGCATTGCAACTCCCTTGCCCAAAACCAACTATTGTTATGACTTTATTGAATCTCACATGACTTCTTTCCGCTTGCTCAAATGGGTTCCCCAACTAGTTCTGTGGGAAAAAAACGACATCTTCCACCCTTGCCACTGCATCTAGTATAAAAAAAAGGAATGGTAAAAAACCAATAAATAACTAATGATAAGAGCCGAATGTGTCATCTAATTCCCTTAACGGCTCCTCATACATATTTAGTACATTTGTTTCCACTCTCGGCTACAAATCCATGTTATTGAAGCCCAGATTCTTCATTGTGGAATGTGATCGAACTGAGGAAGAAGGGTGGCAAACTGCAAATCCAATAAAATTGTTATCCGATATGAAACGCGCCGAGGAATAAAAAAAAAATTGAGCATCATCGCATTCAGGGTCCCAACGTACCCTCAGTTTACCCACTGGTTACACAGGGAACACAGGGATTTATTTGCATCCTGAATCACTGCAATTCATCCTCTCTCTCTCCCTTTGGCTGTGTGTATTTGCTAGTTTTTTTTTTTATTATTATTAAGACATTTCCTTTTTCACATGTGCACATATCCTGTGTTTACAGGGGGATGATGCGTGTGCTTCGTTGGTTGCCGGGATTCTCGCCACAATAGCTCATAGCTCACATTTCAATTTTAGGAATTCGTTCGACTGATGGAAATTCGCTGTGCGCCACTAGCACATACCTCGGTCGGTGTCATTCATCAAACCACCCTTGTGTTGGGGGTGGCAATGGGGATAGGCTTTCTAAAAAAAAAAACAAGCAGGAGAAAATTCGAAACAGAAAATGTGCAATAGAGTTAGGACTGTGGGAGTGCAGTGTCCGCCATTCAGTGTTTTGCATGTCATCGCTCTTTGTCAAAAACGTTAAACACTGCAGGCCAAAATGTTTAAGTCACTCTAGGCAGTATTCTTCATCTCTGCAAAGAATTTTTATTAAATTTTATAAAAAGATCTTTTTAGATCGCAGCCGTCGTCTGAAGCTTCATAAATCAAGACTTTGCACGGATAGCAGACATTTGAAAGGACTGCTTGTTAGAAAGTTAAGAGTGGTTTTGGCCGAATAGATTCAAATAAAGATTATATCAAAACCTAACCTAGGTTTCCATTATAATTCATTTTTAATTCGTTATATGGAACATTTTCTTCCAAATGGTCGTAAGATCCTTAAGAAAATCTACCTGGTTCTTACGTTTTTCAGTTTTTAAGGCACACTTTGAGAAAGGCCAGGAAACTTTTTATGTGCGAGCGGTTTTGCGCACCACAACGTTGTGGAAAACTCTTGAGTCCTTCGTTCTATCAATCCGTAACCGGAAATTTTGTTTTCTTTCAAGACTGTTTTCGTACATTAAGCAACATGTTTTTTCACAGGATTCACAGGGTACTGACAGACCTTCTTTGGCTAGTGATGCGAAAGTATAAGGCTAACATACTCACTTGAGTTAAGCTCGAATCGATCATCGTCAGTTTTTTTTTATGAACAAGCAATCCAGTCATCGTTTTTTAAAAACTTAAGGATTTTGAAGAATTTTTAGGAAACACATGAGAAAAAAGAGGGATCTCAAGGCTTGACGGTACAGCTCTTTTGGGAGCCAGTGCACAGCTTCACCCTCTGCATAGATGATTTATATTTTTCGTACAAATATAAGGGGTTGGATCTGGAGTTGCTGACTCCAAAAAGTATATGATGTGTACTTTTCCAAGGATTACCAATCATTGTAAAGAGGTAGGAATGTGAAAAAAAGACAGATGGTCGTTCTTGGCATTGTACTCGTGACATTACGACTGACAACTGAGCCAAGGACACCCATTTTAAAGTATTTCATTGAAAAGTACACATATGCTGATAAAGAAGGTCATAATGCGGTCTTTATATTCGATTTTATTTAATCTCTTGACGGGATCTTCTCTCCGGCATTGAGTTCTCTAACTTCGATTCCATTAAGGTAATACTATTGTATTCGTAATTGGCAAGACTCTTTCGCTATTATCGCATGTAGCGGCAAAGAAAGACTCAAGGTTTGTGGCTTGGAATTTTGGAAGCAGAAGTAGTTTCAGCTGCGGAATGGAAGGGATGGTGATCAGAAGCATCTCAAAAAACCTTTCGACCTGAAAGAAGTTATCATGGTAATGGCGAGGAAGAAAAAAACACAAACGCTTTATCTACAGTAGAGTTTTCAACACCAGTTCAATGCAAAGATCATTATTTTTTTTATAAAAACCGTCAAAATCAGAATCACGAAACTAAATGTGAAACTCAAAATGGAAAGCGAAATCCAAATCTAATTTTTTGGTCAATTTATTATAACACTTTTGACGTACTTGCTCCTCTTTGTATCAATCCTATAAATCGTGATTCCATTGATTCCAAAAAACAAAAATGCTTTATGTACGTTATTACATTGTCATGGAAACGTTCGGAACCAAGGAACGGCTATTTTTTTTTGACAGGCGAAAGATGGAAGAGGGTAATCAAGACGTTGATGGAGTCCTGATTTCAATGATGCCTCGCGTTTAAATTATTGTTCAACTTACGTTCCACGTTAGATGATAGCTATTCCTAAGCGATTTCAGTCGAGTTAAACGTAATTAAAACATTCCTTTGAAAACGTTAGTATTGGCTGCTGAATGACAGAGCAAGAAGCTGTTATCAATCTTTTTATTTAGCAACAGCTTTTGGAGTGCATTCATCGGAGTGCAAGCCAGTAAAAATTTTCGTTCTCGAGCAAAATGAATCAAAAACTACTTTGAAGACTTGAGTTGGAATTCCGATCACGATCACTTTATATTTCTTGTAGGGTAGACTCAACTTTTTTGCCTGCACTATAAACCTTGATGTTCCGACTGAGCGAGTTTGCAGAAAATCGTTGGACGATACGTAAAAACCAAACCCCCTTGCCTTTGTTTATTTATTTTTTTTTTTTTTGTAATTTGTGAACCATGGCCGGAACGGAGTTCGTACTACTATAAGTCGGACGCATTCACTGTCAACCCCTTTGTTTGTTATTGTCGTCGCGTCGTCGTTCTTCTGCCAACCCCTCGAAATTTCACATACACCGATGCACTAGCCGTGGTGCCAACGCCACATTTTTATTATTATCCTTTTGTTATGCTGTGTCTCCTTTATGTACTTTTATTGCATACTCACTTTCTCATGGCTCGCAGAAAGACCCACTCCTTCTCAATGCACAGCAAACAATAAGGACATTCGAATTTACGACTCTGTCACTGGCACTTTCTTTTGTCGCACTCTGTATACATATATGTATGTATCCGTATGTGCCCATGATATAGGGGGCGGCTGACCATAAGTAGAAGATTGCGTGGATGGTAATGATATTTTTTTGGGGTGGCTTAGCAGTCTTGCATCGTCTAAGTCCAGAGGTGACGATTGATTTTACCGCACGGCAAGGTGTATAAACAATTGAATAAATGTTGAATGTGTTCATATGTAGGCCTACTCATTGTTACCTTAAACGGTACAGCGATCGATTGTTGTTATTCACCCGAACCCCGTGTTGGAGCTTCAAAAGAAAAACCAAAAGCACTTAATTGCTCATGGATGTGTATCTAGGGAAGGACTAATTTGCAGGACGCGGGTTGTGTGCACTAAGCACGACCCCAACTTCGTATGCACTTAAACATAAACAAGACGAATGTGGGGCGTTGTAAGGTAAATTAAAATGTCCGCCGCTGCCACTACCTGCCAAGTTGAACAAACTGAACGTCAGATATTATCCGGCTTGCATTATGTGTCTGGGTTAACAACAGGGGCGAAAAGGGTGTCGGAGTGCAACACTTTTTTAATGACACTAGCCGACGCGACGACAGGAGTATGCAACAAGGAGTGCAATAAAAATCAACTGTTTCCTGGTTTAATTGGTAACGCAAGGGATGCGGCTGGGAATTGATTTCTTTGATGGTGACCAGGGACCCTTTGGAATATGATATGAGTATCCGTGCCACCGCAATTCACATGACAAACGGATTGTGGTCGATTGGAAGCACTTCGAGTGGTGCAAGGTGGAACTGTTTGCTCTGCAAGGATATCGATTGTGTATTTATTTACAGTTAAGCTGCACAGAGTTTGTTTTGCGAATTATACGTGTTGGTTGACTGATGATCGAAAGATATTGCATTTCAATCATGATTATGGACAATGTTGTTGGACTAATTGTGCGATTAGAAGACTCTAATTCAACAATAGTTATTGGTGACGGACATTCTAATCATATCAAGGGATTTGTCAATGCAACGACTTCGAAGCGCTTTGTAAAAGGGTTTCAAGGAAAAGATGGTTACCAGGAAGAGATGTGTTTGGGACAAAATATAGGAATTTTAAAATTAATAAGAGAACCACATGAAACACCTCGTTTCCAGCGGATAGCTGGAAAACCATTTCGTGGTCCAATAATACTCATCATACGCCCAGGTTAATTGTTCGCTGAGGAGTAATTACTTATCCCTGCTGGGTCAGATCCACTGCTCTATGAGTAACTTGGATACTACAATCACCCTTAACTGCAGCTAAGTGCGTATGCAGCTCTTGTTAACTTGATCGGCTGAAAAACACATCCCATGTTGTATCATTGGATGCTCATAAATCCGGAAGATCTGATTTTCCAAAGTCGTACAGAGGCTCAAAATCCAGAATCCTATTTATGACCAAGGGCTTCGCTATTCATACTACTGTGTCCAAAAAAAAGGTGACATATGAATTTAAACTGCGCGCGTCGAAGGATTTGGAAATTTTTCTTTCTTTTTAGGTTGGTAGTACTGTCAGTGACATCTATGTGAAATTTCATGTCAAAATATATTCATAGTGTTTGAGATACGCGTCGTTTTGTGAGCTGCTAAACGTGAGTTTTTCTTTTTTTGCGATGTCGAAATTTATTGAGCAAAGAATTTGCATTAAATTTTGTTTGCGGAATCAATTTTCTGCTGCGGATACGTTGAGGATGGTGCAGAAAGCCTTTGATGATGAGGCTATGTCTAAAAAAAAATTTTACAAGTGGTATAGTGATTTCCAAGCCGGCCGTGAACGTGTCGAAGACGAAGAGCGTTCTGGGCGACCATCAACCTCAACCGATGAAGCTCACGTCCAACAAATCAAAGATTTGGTATTGAAAAACCATCGATTAACGATTAGAGACCTTGCTGATGAAGTTGGCTTATCGAAAGGCTCAGTCAATACCATTTTGAAGGATGCTTTGGGCCTCACTCGCGTCAAATCTCGACTGGTACCGAAAACATTGAATTTTTTGGAAAAAAGGCGTCGCGTTGAAGTGTGTGAAACAATGCTTTCCGACTACCAGGATGTCATGAAACGCATTATAACTGGCGATGAGGCTTGGATCTATGCTTACGACCCCGAAACAACCGATCAATCGAGCGAATATCGTGCCAAAGGAGAGCCGAGACCAAAAAAACAGCGCGAAAGTCGCCCAAAAATCAAGGTCATGTTGACTGTTTTCTTCGATTATCGTGGTGTTGTGCTTTATGAATTCCTTCCAACCGGCCAAACAGTCAACAAGGAATATTATTTGAACGTTATGCGTCGTTTGCGTAACGCTATTCGTCTAAAAAGGACGGAATTGTGGAAAGACAATTCTTGGTTTTTACACCACGATAATGCACCATCCCATACCGCACTCGTAATTCGTGATCATTTCGCCAAAAACTCAACCCATATCGTTCCGCAACCACCGTATTCACCTGATCTGGCGCCGTGCGACTTCTGGCTGTTCAACAAGCTCAAAAGACCGCTCCGGGGACACCGTTTTGATACGATGGAGGAAATTCAAGCCGCAGCGAAGACGGAACTAAAGGCCATCCCGGAAAGTGACTACAACCAGTGTTTCAAAGATTGGAAAATCCGTTGGCATAAGTGCATTGCATCGGTAGGGGATTACTTTGAAGGGGATGAAATTGATTTGGAAGAATAAATAAAGAATTTTCAAAATAAATACAATGTCACCTTATTTTTTGGACACAGTAGTATATGTAAATATCTCGTATAAATGGAAACAGTACAAAACTGTGTAAAAACCTTCATAGGCACTATGAGGAATGAGATTCTAGTTCACTTAAAAACCTTCCACGTCTTCCAGACAGAGACTAAGTTTCCTAAACAGGTCTAGGTTCTTACTTAAGGCGCAAGATCTAACGGTCTTGTTCATTGAAGTCGGCGCACAAGGTTAGTCTCACCCAGGGTTTGTAAAATTTATTTATTGCAGTGATCGTGGAGACGAGAACGAAGCTAGTTACTTAGTCAGACATAGTTGTATACCGTTCGTGCAATTAGATTTTTGCACTTGTGTCTATAAGAGCAGTTTATTATATAAGCTTAGATTTGAATAGCTCCCGAGGAGCCAATGCATTTTTCTAAGCCTGATTTCAAGCTCGTCGCGTCTTTTTTTTAAAGCGTGATTTTCACTTTAGTTTCACGTCATAAGTCATCACTAAATATTTCGCCTCGTTTGCATACGGAGTTTGATCCGATCTTAGAAGCAGAAGTATATTTTCTACCTTTGTGTTGATTTGGTCTCTCTCTTAGTTAATACCTAAGCCCATCGTGCCAAACCTTGTCGAAGGCTTGAAATGCGACGAAAAATGCACTGCAGCAAATCTTTTTCCCTTCTAGGGCTTGTTCAATATCGTTTGTTATTTTAAAGTCCTGATTGATTGTGGAATGCTTGGCTTTAAAACCAAACTGGTGGCCCGGTACATATCGTTTCAAAGACCTTGGATATTATCGGCAGGAGCGAAATAGGTCTATATGATTTTTTGTCGTTTGAACTTTTTCCGGGTTTCAAAACCATTTTGACTTCTGCGACTTTTCATAACCTTGGGACGTATTAAATTCTCAAGCAAGCATTTTTAATATACAAACGCTTGACTTACTCTTTTTAGGCAGGTCCTTTCAAATTAATGAGGTTTGTTATATTTTCAAATTCCTTATGGTCTGTCGAAGTTCGGGCAGTGATACCGTTTTCATTTTAAAGTTGTTCGGTCCCATATTGGCGTTGGGATCTTCGGCCAATAGTTTTCCGTCAAACCGTTTAAACGAGTCATCTAAATGTTTTGCAAAGAGATCCGCTTTCTCTTTATCTTTTTTTGCCAGTTCGCCATTAGCTTTCTTTATTGGCGCCGATTGCTTTACCGATTTTTTAATGCACCTAACGGCTTTCCATAACGAGTAGTTTGAGCTCTTATCCGCAGTCAAGCCTTCGAGGAAAAATGAATTCTCGCGACTCTTAAAATTTTGAGGAACGCGCCTTAACTTGTTGGAAACATGGTTCAAGTATGTTTTTTTCAGGTGGTGCTCGGGATCCTTACCATCGCTTCGCGCTCTCCTCTTCTCACGTATAAGCTCTACCATTTTTTAGCGGAGTATTGTTTCACCGTACCGTACTCCGGCTTTTTGGAACAAAGTGTTGTTCCATGCAGCGCATTGTAAAGTTCTTACTAGTTTGTCGATTTCGTCTTCTTTTTCCGGCGACGTCTTTATAGATACATTTAGAGGAACGTTTTCCTTGCTGTCTTTTATAAAGCCGTCCCAAATGCTGTCTTTATAAGTTAATCTATGCGATCTACTTTTTTCCCAAGGCATCTTCGCAACGCAAATAACCACCAAGTGATCTGAGCAAAGATCACAGCATTTTTCAACGTTCTTGAGGTATCTTTGCGATGAAGAAGTCCACGAGATCACGAATTTTATTATTGGTCGGCCAATACGTTGTATTTTTTGTACAAAAGAAATCTAGAGTCGTCTGCCTCTCGAGGAATTACATCTTGAGCCCCAGTTAGAGTCTACCTCTTGAATTTTCCCAAAAGTGATGAGCGTGATAGTCATGTTACCTTTCATTTTTGGTCCAGACCCCTTTTTAACGTGGGTTTCCGGTATCAAACTAATTTCAACATTGCTTGTCCCGTAGAAACACGTCCAGTACGTCGATGCCATTTGGATTCCGTGTTAATATTTTCAACAAATGTTTCAAATTCGTGATCGATTATTTCTTTTTTTTTAGGTTTGAAACCTTTCATGCTTCAAGCTTGGTTTCAAGTCAGGTTTCTTGAAAGTATTGCTTCGTTTTTGGAGTTTCCTTTCACAACCTCAAACAATCAAGGGAGGGTCTTCTTATTTATATTGCATTCAACCGAGAGATGGTTAACCGCGCATTTAACACAATTTGGTTCTTTTTGGCAATACGCCGCTGTGTGGTGGAAGCCTTGGCATCGTTTGCGTTGGGGCATCGTTTGCGTTGGGGCATCATTTTTTTGCCCTTCGCATGGCCTCGATTTTGACCATGATATTCAACTTCAGACCTTATTCCATATTTTGCTTAAAACTAGAGAAACTTTTTTTTTTTCTGAAACAAAGTGAATGGTCAGGAATAAGTTTTTCTTCTGTTATAAGTTGTGGACGCTTCAAATTTAGTTTGACACATGCTTTCGACTTAATTGCCAAACTCGATATCGATCTGAACGACTTTTTATTATCTGGTGATATTCCTGATTTTAAAATAATCTTCACTCCGACGACTTTCCGGTCGAATTCACGAATCGTTTTGTTTCATTTTCTTGCTTGCTTAGAGAATTGTTTTTTCTTTAGTTCAATTGAAACGATCTCCAGGAAAATGACCAACGAACGGCGCGGAAATCAGAGTTTTCGAGTTTAACAGCTCAGTATTGACGACGACCATTTTTAGCAAAAAAAAAATTATCAAGCGACCAAGCTGTTTATAAAATGAAAAGCCTAAATTGGAAAAAGAATATTAATGCACTGAAGACCACTAACCCTCCGTAGAGTATCTGAATGGTATGCCAATCAGTTATCATTCAGCAAACCAGTTTCACGGCTTTTTTTTACAAACTTGCCCTAACCAGCTGCAGTTGGTGCATTATTTAAAACACTGTTTCAGCAATACAGCCAGCATCCTCTGTGAAAGTAGCTCAGCGATCGTACCGCAAAGATTAGTACTGAGTTTCTATCAATATTTTTAGCGAAAAGAGTTTAACAAGGATAGAAATTGAATTTTTGGTGCAGTCCACAAGTCCGCATGTCGGCGGAGAATATGAGTTCTAGTTTTTTGCATTCGTTCAATTCACAGTAATTTGTTCACCATTAGATGGTATGCATTCAAGCGCAATTTTCTGTGTTTTGAAAGATTTCGCTTTGTCAGATCCTTCACAACAGAGCCAATGTCAAGGTTATCTACATAAACCATTGTTTGCAGACACGGATTTGGATATTAATCCTGTCGAGCCAAAAAGTAGTCTTGGCCACCCACTGAGCAAACTACTATCGCTGGTCAAACACTATTATAGCGCCATTGATCTGATCCCAACGGCGGCTTGTGACTTCACCAGATTCAAAAACTAAGGCAATGTCTTCCAGATAACATCTGTTTTTTCATTCAGTATATTGAAGAACTCGTCCTCCTCCAAAAGTACTTGGGTAGTCATATCTTCGATATAATCGATTTCCTCAAACGTACTGCTGAAAAAGCCTCCACTTTACTACAAGGATATAAACGAACAATCATACGTTCGACAACCAAGGAAAGCAACAAAAAACAACAACAATGAAATCAAATGTCCTGTTCTACGATGGGAGTGCAAACAGCCGCACTGGTTATTTCGAATGTCCCGCCAGCTCTGTTCTTTTTGTTTTCGATTTTTTCCAAAGAATTTCCCTGTTACACGTCCTCGTTTGGTATTCACTACATTTGGGGAGGAAAAAAAAACCAAACATATTTTTTTCCCGACTTTTATGTAAATTGAGGCATTTTCCAATAAAGTTTTCTTTTTGTTTTGTGGGATTCGAACCGCAGGACACGTCGCGTCGGCCGCCCAATAACAACTCTGACTACGCGACGAGACAAGCGATACGAAAAAACATGCTGCCTCACGCAAAGGAATGAAGGAAACCAACAAAACTCCAACCATCAAAATTCATGTAGAAACATTTTTGCGCTGAAATTCCTTGGAGGCTCCTTTGCCGCGAACGCACCGGAGCTACCACGCAGAATGCAGATGTTCCATTGTGAAATTGAACGGGGAAAAGTCCTTGTTTGTTGTTCTTTCATCGGTTCTGTCAGAGAAGACTTGTTTTCATTGAAATTCTCCGCCTGAAGGACTTGTCTATTAGCAGCCTTAGTTTCGGCCTCATTTGGCCTGTACACATCATTGATCTGGAGAAACAAAACTTTTTACGAGTCCTCAATCTACCGATTGATACAATTGTAACATGGATGTATCAATATATATTTATGTACGCATATATATTGCTGCATATGACATGAGCGTGCTTTCCCCAAGTCGAACACGGCAATAATTGTAAAGCTTCATTTGTGTATGAGTATATACCAGGTGGGCTTCGGTTAGAAATCACAATAAGCCGGTTCGCATGGATACGCTTTTATCAAAACTCAGAGAATGTTCATTATTATGGCAAGGATGACCAAAGCAAGCTAAATCAAACCAAAACTCATATACGAAGTACCAGACAGAGACAGTGCTTCCCTCACGTCTGGACATAGGCGACGAAATTCAATTATAACTGACAATGACGTTGCTATTAAGAACGCTTCTGCCGACAGGACTCCATAAACAGAGGTGAATAGTTCAGTACATGTGGAGGGATGATGTAGGATTGGTGTAGGCATGTCCATCCAGTTTGTAGCAGGCATTCGGGGCTTTAATTATAGTTCAATCAATTTAGATGGAAATATTCGCACTCACGCTTGTTTTGGGCTTGGAGTGGGGGATGAGGATATTAGTTTCACAATTAATTACAGTTTAATTGCAATGAGGATGTGTTCAATTTGCCTATCCAGATAAATGAACGATTTGTTTAAGTTTTAAGGCGCTAAAAATCTGCAAGTGGATTGCATTAAGCAATTGAGGGTGAAATAGCAATTTAAGGAAATTGTTTATTTTTGAGATAAAAACCTCGAAAAAAAAATTATGCGTCTTCGATAAGCTGTCACTAACCCAACATCAAACTGATTTTTCAAAATTTATTAAAAGTCATTTATTACTACAATGAATTTGGGTTTCTTCGTGAGTTTATATTTGAAAACGATCTCAGGTGAATCCAAAATTATGTTTAAAGTTTTAAGACCTTTCTTCTCATTCTACCTCAACTTATGGCTAACGACGAATGGTGCAGTTGGAAAAGGGCAGCACTCGAAATATCCCATGTTGGAATCCTAGAATAAGTCTTGGAGTGAGTGGCCTTGTCACGAAAGTCACGAAATTAGGATCATTACTTGGTGATAACTCTCTTTAAAAAAACAACAACACATAAACTGCACTTGTAATTAAACCAGAGCAAAAACAGTTGCTGACTTTACATAGGTTTAGAAAATATAGACAAAATAAGTTTAGAAGGACACAAAAAGTACACATTATCGGATGCATTTCTTATAAAAAAAAATATAAAAAAAGTATAAATTTCACAAAATCAATATCAAAAACCAACTCCGACACGAAGCATTAAATTAAATTGTTAACAAAGTGCACGTCACATAAAAGCAAATCGGTATTCTGTCGGTAAACCCTTCGTTTTAAGAGCAGCACCCACTCTTCTGAGCATGGTTTCTAAAGGGTGATTTTTTAGCTATTATCTCTTTGGCATCACTGGTTTAAAGAGCTGACGCACGTATCGTGTTTTGTTGCACTTTTAAACATCTTCAGTTTGGTCTATAATTTAACCAAGAATCATCTTACAAACGAACAACGCAACGTAAAATTTTTGGTGAATGGGCTTTTGGAAAATTGGCCGAAGATCCACTTTTTTACCGAAAAATTGTATTCAGCGACGAAGCTCATTTTTGGCTCAATGGGTACGTAAATAAGCAGAATTGTCGATTTTGGAGTGAATATCAGCCAGAAGCATTGCAAGAGCTACCAATGCATTCAGAAAAAGTCACAGTTTGGGCGGTTTATGGGCTGGTTGCATCATTGGACCGTACTACTTCAGAGATGATGCGAATCGTAACGTAACTGTGAATGGTGAGAGCTACCGTGAGATGATATCCAACTTTTTTTTTGCACAAAATGCAAGAGCTTGATTTGCATGACATGTGGTTTGAACAAGACAGTGCCACATGCCACACAGCGCGCGCAACAATGGACTTATTGAGAGGCGAGTTCGGTGAACATTTTATTTCACGTTCGGGACCGGTCAATTGGCCGCCTAGATCGTGTGATTTAACGCCTTTAGACTATTTTTTGTGCGGCTATGTTAAAGCTCATGTCCATAAAGACAAGCCCGATTCAATTGACGCATTGGAAGACAACATTGAAGCATTTATTCGTGAGATACCGGCCGAAATGTTGGAAAGAGTATGCCAAAATTGGACTAAGCGGATAGATCATTTGAGGCGCAGTCAAGGTCAACATTTGCATGAAATAATCTTCAAACATTAAATTATATGGACCGTACTTTTAAAAAATCGCCCTTTATAAGCTTTTTGCAGATGGAAAGATCAATTTTGGAATATTCATTCTTGAGTTTGAACTCTAACGCTCTTCTGTTTAAATTATTTGTCCAAATATGCACACAGGTGTTCAATTAAGTTGATGTCTGTCGATAATGGTGGCATTTCCAGAACATGTGGAGAATTTTATAGTAACCATAAGCGTACATGGTATGCTTTGTGTGGCTCGCCCTTTATTTATAATCTATAAATATTTTCTGATATATCTTATAAAGTTGTAAGATTTTTTGTCTGGCGCATAATTCCATCAATAATTTTAAATTAAATGTTTTCAACTCTTCATTTGGTTTTTGCCGCACGTAAGATTGACCATCTGTTCTCAATAAATAAATGTATAGGAAATTCGGCTATTATCCTTTTAAACAAAATCAAAAGCGAAGGAAATAATGTATAGTATATCCGAGTTCATTTCTGACATCGATTTTGTGAATTTTTTTACTCTTGTAATTTTTGTATAAAAATACAAGCGATTTTGTATCATTTTCTTTTTGTGCTTTATTATAAAGCTGTAAGAAAACAAATGATTTTTTTAGTTGCTCCACTGTATGTCCATAATAATTTTTCTTAGTCAATTACGACTCGAATTTAATAATCTATAATTTCTTTTCCTAATTCTTCTTCTAGTTCTGTGCAAAATGCATAATAAGGGTAGTTAAAAAATTATGCAAAAAATATGTTAACAAGGCATTTCGAAGGATCGACAAAAATTCCACCATCGTCTTGATTAAAAATATCGAAAGTTTATATTGTATGTTGTTTCTTTAAAATTATAAATTGTATGCGTAGAATGAACCACATTTTCGTTTTAAATAACTGAAATTGCTTGACGTTTTAAAAGAATTCGATCATATGGCAACATTTATCTATCTACTCACCTTTATTCCGGGCAATTTTGTCTGTATTTATCAGCGTAATTATCGTGCATCAGTTTAGAAAAGTTCACCTTACGAAATTACAGAAGCTCCACGAGAATAGGAAATGTGAACAAAAAATCAATTAAATGTTGAGCAAAATAAAACCAAATTTAAGGTTTTTGTTTTCGAAAGATCGATTCCCATGGAATCAATGTTTTTCTTATCACAGATCGCTTTTTCCAGCCTATGGAGCCTGAAACAAACGAGATGAGCCACAAATCAAACAAATAAATTTAATTCTCAATTTTAATTCTTTTATTTTAAATTATACTATTTTAAGCATCTCAAGCTCACGTTACCAAACCAGAACCCCACATGAGATCTTCGATGATTTATTGGTTTTACTGAGGAGGCAAAGGCAACCAAAAACACAGTCGACACACAAACATTTTCTTTAAATCAACCTCAAAACGCCATTTAAATACCATTCAGGCTCCCATTCGCATGATCTTATGTTAGTGTTTACACCTACCTGGGTGATAATTAATAGAGGTATTGATGACCAAGCAATATGCATCCAGATACAGGAAACGACCACAAAAAATTAAACCTCAAAAGGTTCAGACCGGATAGAGATTTTGTATTGACTTATTTTAACTCGCACAATTCGCAGTATTTTATTCACTACTAGCTGATATTCAAGCAAGTGCATTTTTTAGGTTTTGTGAGATTGCGCCTTCACATCAAATACATGCATGACAAGTTGATAAGCTGATACAGTAATCACTTAATTTTTTCGCACTTTGCAAATTAAATTTTTAGCTTTATTCTGCATGAGTTCAGAAAGTCTGGAGCTTTGATCTTCAGAGCTACACATGAGAAAAGTTGGGAACGTAAAAAAAACGAGTTGAAATTTCGCAAGTCTGTGGGGAGATTATTGAGACAATTTAAAATTATGGTCGAGAATTGGATTCATAAAAATTTAATCTAAAAAATAAGCGTCTTCACCTAAGAAATTTAAAGCCGCACGTTCGACGTAGAAGGTTATGTCATCCACGAGAACATTACGGGAAGTTATAAAAGCACTGGTTACTAGTGCTATAGAAAAAAAGTATTAATAAAGTTATTAATTATATTTAAATAAAATTATAATAATAATAATAATTATAATAATAAGACAGTCAACAGCTCACGGTGAAGAAATCTTAGGACTTAGATATGTCAAGATAAAGATATTTTGTTCTTTAAAGGAATTCGCGCAATCGAGAAGAGATGGACTCTATTTATTGTCCCATTTTTTGATGTCCCTTCCAGCTTGTTATGGTCTTTCGACGTTTTTGAACTCGGCAAATTGTCTGAAAAAGATTCGTACATTCATGTGCAAATCCAAAGGTTAATGTAGTCAAGAGTTAAAGCATCCTTTACACATTAATATGCAAAACCCATCCAGCGCAAAATCGGGCGAGGTTATGATGCATTTTTATTTATGCTGTATTCTACCAATACTCATCGTCTTCAGAAAAAGAAAAAGTCAACAACTTTGGAATATCCTTCGGCTCTTCGTTTGGCCGTTTAATTAATGTTTAATTATGTTATACTTCTCGTTTCCCTCATCCTAAACAAGTTTGTAACTATTCGTTTAAAAAAAACTGGACACATGTGTCCTGTCCAATCAGTGCACAAACACATCAATTACTTTTTCGTACTTCAACTACATTTAGAGTTGCTGGAATAGCCCGTCAATAAATTATGATATTGGATATCACGAATGTAATTTAGATTCCAAAACTGTCCGACGTCTGAACAAAAAAAAAAAAAAACAAATACATATAAAATAAAATGCAAACACACAACGAAAACAATTGAGGAGTCCCCCCACCCATACCGCAGGACGGAAGTTCCGCACTGGCGGGCTTCATGAAATATGAAATCTGTTCTCGTAAAATACCAAGCAAAAGTAAACCAATGCCCATGCCATTCGTTGGTTATTTGAAATTCATAGAGGAACATCCACACCTGTGAATGCCCTTTATTTTTATTGCACTCAGCTAGATTCTGGGGATTTCCGTCCAGTTGTGTTCGAAGAGGAGGAATGGAATAGAAATCGTGGCACATGCATCAATATTCCCTCGCATACGACCACGAATATATGGGGGCCCCTCTGGCTATACGATATGGGCTGGGGAACGATGAGGTTAGCCTGAGCCTCATAACCCGTTAAAAGTTTCGACAATGTTCAACATCGGTTATATTGGGAAAACGTAAATTAAAATTGCAGACTCCATTGTGGCAGAGCTTCCTGTCTGTGCGGGACGCACTTACTGCACAATTCCTCCAACGGTGGGAGCTATTGCTTGATGGAAAAAGGTTCTTTTTCACAGCACTGGCTTGTTAAAAGGATGCACAGATGTATTGAGTTTTGTGTTGGTTCAACAGAATGTTGACTTGTTTTTTTTTTTTTTCTTGTTTCGCTTATCAGAGTGGTTTGCATGTTACATGCGCTTGGGCATATGGGGGCCATAATTCCCTTTTATCATTGATCTAGTGGGATTAGGATTTTAGTCAGACTAAAGGTAGTCTAATAAATAACGCATATGGGAGGCCCAAAGTAATTGGATACAGAAGGCAAGGACTTATGAAAGAAGAAGGACAAAATAAATTCAAATAAAAGACAAAAAATGAAAAAAAAATTTCTTGGATTTGAACTACACAAATTACAGGATGCAACTGTGATGGATTAAGGAGAGCTGTTAAAATACGAATGTGTGGTTGAATTCATACCAAATGGATGTTCGGTTTACGGGTTGAATGATGAAAAACAAACTGGTTTGCGAAAAAGTGGATGAAAGGTAAATAATGGACTTTTGGTAAGCAACAAAATGAGAGTTACTCAACTTCTAGGGAATAAGCTGGAGAACCAGCAGATAAGCTAGATTATCTGGATGCAGGCGACCTCTTAATCCGAGCACATTTAAGATTTATAGCGAACTTTGACCGAGGCACTATACACTCCGTCTCACTTGATTACGAACAGGCTTTTGTTTTTGTTTTAGTATTACAATACATTTCAAACCTTTTCCTTATCGAGGAAATACGAAGTGCGCAAAGAATGAATTATGTCTACATTGTCGCAAGAAAATGGGATTACATTGATAAATGGAACTTTTATGAGGCTTTTCCCAAAGAGTTAATTGAAATTGACTCACTTGATCACGATCAGTAGCTTAATCTGCCTGTTACCATATTTTAAATAAAATAAAAAGTTACATTTAAACAAAATTCAAGATTACCGGAAACAAGGAAAATTCATCCATTTCATAGCCAGCGAGATTGGAAGAGGCGCGTCAGTTTTATTGAGGCACCAGAGAAGTGTAGAAAAAAAAGCAAAGGAAGAGTCAGCAAACCAAAAACATGTCCGGAAAGGCGGGAGATACTGAGAGCTGCTCCAAATTCAAGGTTCTCCTTAAGTAAAATAATGGGGGACTTTGTCCATGAAATTTTCAAAAAATCAATATTTTTTATCACGGATTCTTAATCTACATGTAAGTACTATAGAAATAAATCTGTTGAAGCGCTTCCCGGATTTCGAACGTTTACGATACTTTAAACGCGTTTAAAAAATGCACCGTCAGTGTCATCTGACCATTCACGGGATAGAGCAAGGATCTTTCGTTTTGTTTGCGTTTTTCTCGAAAACAAATTTTTAAGAATGGCTGACATTCTTCTGACCGCTGTCATTATAATATCGACCTGAAATTTTGTGAGCAAACTCAGAAAACATGTCTTCACGGATTGAGGGACGTTTTTTCTATAGATACATTTTTGCATTTATTACTTATATTTTCATGCGAAAAAACCCGAATATTCGATTTTTTTTCAATTCCCGCCATTTTCCGAAATTTGTAATAAACGAAAAACCCATCCGTCATTCCGTGACCAAAGAGTCACAGATCAACAAAGATTAACAAAGATGTCAGCCGTTTACCTCCAGCGGGTGTAGGACCTGTTTTCGCGGAGCTGCAATGGCCGCCATGTTTTTTTTTTAGCCTTCTGTATATCATGAACAAAAGCAAAAAAAAAGAAAACACGATAAAAAAGGCAGAAACTGGAGTAACAGCCAGGAGATGATCAGCCAAGCCAAGCATATTCGACATGAATAAATGAAGAAGAATCCACCATTGAATTTGGTACTTTAAATCCAGCGGCTTGATTCTGCAACAAATTACATCAGGTGGAATCGAGACCGTCGTCATTTCTGATGAAAAAAAAATTATTTAAGACAGACCTGATGGATCCAGCTTTATTTCGTTGACTTGAGAAAAGATGAAATACATCGATCACTTAAACATCTGACACTGAAAAGAGCTTTTCCGCAGTTTTCGGAGATACTTGGTGGACAGCTAACCTACTTGCATGGCCGTCATATTCACCCGGTTTTAAAAACAAAAATTAAAAAAAAAAAACCGAATCAAGTGAGACGTAGAGAATATGTTTCCAAATATATTTGCACATATTTTAAGTGAATGTGAGAAATGCTTTTTTCATTTGAAGATTTTAGAACTGAGAGGCTGAGGATAAATGACTACAAATCAATTACAGTTCCTTTGGGAGTGTCTAGCATAGAAATGTTAATTGATATCAAACCATCAATCACAATTCGGCAAAATAGTTCCGAGACCTTTTGTGAGTTTTTTGGTGGGTATAATTTACAAAAATATTATTCAGTGTTCCTTTTTTAGGTGCCGTTCCCAAAGCGTGTTAACGGGGCCCTGTTACTGAAGCACTGCTGTCCGTTCGTCTGCCATAAGACTGTATCTTCTGAGCCATAATAGGTAGACACTTGCAATTTTAACAGGGCATAAACAGCTATAACTGATATAATATTAAAAAATAAAAAGTTTAAGTTGATTAAAAATATAATTTTGGCATATTTTATTGAGCTATTTTTAAAACAAATATAAATCATCACCATACTTTCTGCAGACACTCATATATACGTTTGCTCCATAAAACAGCAAACATCCGATGAAAGATCTTTGTTAGGAAGTCCAAAATTTTCCCAATTGCTCTTACAGACTTTTCCAAAACTTTCCCAAGACAGTTTCCAGTCGACGATGATTCAATGGTGCTTGACCTCAATTTAAAGGTAGAGGTTTTCTGTGCAGTAAAAAATGTTCAAGTTAAATATGAAACAACAATGTTTATTTTTTATCGGGTGGGCCACCTGTGTGTTTCTTTTTTTTAAATAAAACGCAGCGATTGATGTCTTATTGAAAAGAATAAGTTTATCAATTATGTATTGAACATTATTTCATTCGCTGGCTTGACTTCCTGTCAAGCCAAATCATCCAATACATTTTCAGATCTGCTATGCCATACGTCAAACAAGATCACTAAAACGACTGATAACACTATTATTGAACTAGGTGTGCTGTAAATCGTAACTTCGTCTTGATGGAGTAGTAGGTCGCCCAAGTCTACAAAGTCTGGTCATGAAAAGTCAGTTATTATACCTCGTTAGCATTTTCCAGTAAATTTTCTTCCATCGCCGTATTAGAAGAAAAATGGGACAATAATGCCGAAACTCTTTAAGCCACACTTAACACTCAAACTTTAAGGATAGATTAGCTTTTCTATTACTACCAGTGTGTTTTCCTTGTCCAAAATAGCAAACGTTATCGATAAGATAGAAATGCGGCTCATCTGAAGAAATGATTTTTTGTCAAAAATGTTGTTCATATTCGAGCTGCTCTAAAGTCTTACAGGGAAGCGATAAGGAAGCGGATTGTCTTTATATTTCCACTCCTGTTTAAATTGACTATCTCTCCGACCATAGCTGTCATAAATATCTCAAGAAATTTCTCCAGAAGCTCGGCGATACCAGTTGGTGCATTATATTAACAAAATTTCGTTTCAAAAATTTAATTTACTTCGTCAACATAAAATCTTCTTTGAAAGTGAGTTTCCAATATTTCCCAACGTTGATCAAGTATAAGTCAATTTTTTGATTGATAAATCACGAGATCAAAAGTTGGCCCTCCCTGAAAAATAAGTTATGTTTTTTTTAATAATTTTAATCTGTCAAAAAATAATTCTGTTATTCAAAAACCAAACATATCCCCTAATATTTCCTTACAGTAAGTCTCATAGAAGTTTTTTTTTAGCTTCGGTAGAGATGTGACCCATAATATGACTACAAAGGCATAATAATATTGCGATGCTTATTCCTCCTCTTTTTCATTTCTAAAGAGCATTGTACTCTTAACCTGTCTTACCATAGTTCTTAGCATTTTTTTATCCCAAAAAAGTTGTCTTAATAAAAGACGTTTTCTGTCACATGCTAACTAAGTGCTTAAAAACAAAAGCAAAAAGCCTACAACACTCCCGATAACCGATTATCATCTGAAAAAAACATTAAAAAAAATACAAAAAAAAATATAAAAACTTAAAGCCCACCTTGAGAAGAAAATGCCATTTATTTTGTATACTCGTCGAACACGTCGTATTGCTCGCATAGCCATGGGTCTGGTCAACCCATCGAATTCGGAAATGAATCCATCAATCAAAATCTTGAAGTAGCACTCACCGATCTAACTTTTTTGATATTGTAATCGTTTTATCCGTAAAATTGTGATTAATTGCTCTTAGTCGTGCCCATTGTGTATGTTTGGTGTGTGGTGCCCCAGACGGCTTCAAGTTCATTGTCTGCCCACACAGATGATCTTCACAGAGACTACGGAATGGTTGAACATTTCAACCAAAGTTTGAGGTTGTTTTTTTTTTATGATTTTGTTGTTATTGGGCCAAAGTGATAAAACACAAAGAATATGTTTTTGTAGTCGTTTGTGGCGAAAAGTGATTTTATGGAGTTGAATTTTTGTTGCTATGACAAAATATTTTAATGCACTGTTCTGTTTACAAACATCTTTTTATCATTCTTGTTAATGTAGAACTATAAATTGTTTGATTTCAAAAGGAGGGCAAAGCTATTTTCTGACTTCGCGTTTATTGCATTTTTTTTTTATTTGATTCACTGAACTTTTAAATGGGCGCTTTAAGCTACTCCAAATGTACTCTTCCAATAGATTTTAGCGCATGTCGACCACAAAGATTAGAAGAAAAATTAGCTGGAATATCTTTGAGTTTCCATATAAGGAATGCAAAAGAAATTATCACCGGATTATTTGCATTCACTCAATTCACGGTATTTTATTCGCCATTATTTTATTTCACCAGAGGGACAGTGAATATTTTTTTTTAATCTTGTATTTTTTGCTGAACTATTTAACTGAGTTCAGCTTTTTGGAAATCAGACTGGCAACATAATTTTCAATTGGCATTGGGAGCACGAGAGCTCATTCAATGTTAGGAGGCAAATATTATTTCCTACATAAATGAAGAACTCTTGGCCTTTCGTCCTTTTTTTCGTTTTACTGAAGCCAGTTCGGTGATATTTTGAAGCGGTATTTTTATACATTCGTTCAATTAAGTCGAGCCATTGTAGTCAACAAATTTGTGCCTTCGGAACTGGATTCACATTATTGTACAGCTCATGGAGTTTCGCAGTTCTAAATGCAGAGACAGACAATCACTGTTTCAATAACGTACACTTTTGCGGTATTCCTGAGCTTGAAGATTGTTTAACTCTTTAGCTCAATACTCCTCCCTGGTTTTTTAAGTTTTTCTTTTAAAAGCCTCCTTTAGCAGGATCACGACTACACGTTTTACGTTTTGGTAGAGAGCATTAAGCTTACATACATAACTACCCTCTGTAGCCTCCGGTTACTTCCGATGTGGTGAAACGTCCAACGCTGAACCGCGTTGTTGTCGTCTTGTGCAGTTTTCTAGCATTGAACATTTTGTCTCTTATCTGAAGTGCTACTAAAAAGTGGTGAGAGTCGACATAAGATCCTCCAAGAGCTCGCAAATTCAGAAGGTTTGACAACTGTCTTGCGTCAATCAGCAGGCGGTGATTTATTTGGCAGTTCTACTATCTGGAGACAGCCAGGATGTGGTGTGGAGTTTTTTTGTGAGAAAATATTAAGGTACTTATCACTGTGTTTCCAACTGCCGTAATGTTTGGAAATCGAATGGCTACCAAAAGAGCTCTTTGTTTGAAAATAAATATTTTTATTTTAATTAGCAATCCAACGTATTCCGAACGGCTTCTGTTCTACTCTTCAGTGCCTCGCAATAGTCCTGACCACATATAAGTTTAGAGCTGAGTTTGGAAAAAGTAACGAACATTTTCTAAGCCTTCGGAAGAAGATGCGACCTTTCAAAAAACTCGTCTTTTTTTACGAATTCCATTCCTGAAGACAAGCCAGCCAATTTATAAATTATAGCTTATTTATTATCTTCAAAAGCTGCACAAATGAAGTGCTTCAATGAACATGAACGATGCCTTAATGCACTCGAGCCCATAGCAGAGAGTAGATACAACTACGCTTGACGCATTTAAATCTTAGGTTTTCTAACGTTAATGGTCGGTTCCACTTTTGAGAATTTAATTCCACCAGAAAAACAAGAACTTCCTGATGGGAAGTTAAAAATACCACATCAAAGACAGAAACTTTTCGAGTTGATGCTTCATCAAAAAACGCGATCAAAGGTCAAGGAATCACATCATAATTATATATTTTTGATGAAGCTTGACACCTGGTAAAAGTGTCTTCAGTTTATTTTTATTCAAAGGTCTTCGCTCGACAACAAACAGATCCCAATTCCAAGGAACTGACAATTCCAACAGTCTTCTGCTGCCAAAGTCAAGGATTTAATTTTTTGTGGCAATAATTGCCGTCAAGAGTACACGATTTCAAAGAAAAAACTCCAAAGGATGCCTTCGCTACACTTAACCACAAAATTCCATCAAATTGCTAAGTGAAAAAAGGCCTCATCCTTCGTCCTGACGCGCACACACCCCAAAATTTCTCATAAATAATACTATCACACGTTTTTTTTGGCAAGTAATCCAGACACATTTCCTCATTCAATCGAACGGAAACCAATGCTATAGTCATTCACACGCACTGGGAGCCAGCAGCATCCCCATCCAATCAGGCTCAAGAAGAAGAAAACTCAATCAGACAAACATATCAGCTGGAGTCCCCCGACCTACGTGACGCTCCAGAATGCCGCTTATTTGCGACATCATTATTCGATTCCGCGTCATAAATATTTTTCCAGATTGAGGTGGCATCCTCCAAACCACCCTCGGAACGTGAGTGTGACAGATTGCTTTAGAATGATACCTCGCAGGAATCAAGGATGAATGGAAAACATCCTAGTTCAGTTGAAATTGTTCCAACAAGACGTCAATTTGCGAGTCCTTCGGCCGGATAAGAGGATTAAATAGGGCCATACCCTTCGGCTTAAAGAACGCGAGCGCGAAATGTATTTCTAATGAATCAGTCTTGTGTCTTCGTACACAATCGTTAGGCACTCCTTGTGCTCCAGAGTCACCCAAAGGGAACACATCAATATTCTCATTGGAAATTCTGATTCAGGTGAAGTCTTGGTTTAACTGCAGGATACTGTTGGCATAATAAGTAGGCATGCGGTGCACAAGGCCTCGAGAAAACAACGATTGACACCATCAGAGATGAGGCGCCACCACTTACTTCCGCAACGCGCGCCGTTGTCGTTGATTGCGTGTGTGCACTTCATCTGAAGAGGTTGCCACTCATTAAGACAATAGAGAGTGAACTGGTTTAGCAGAACGAAGCAGAAGACTGGAAAAGATGACTTTGCTATAAATATGTAAGTGACTGAGCTAAATAGCCATTCAAAGAGTTGGTCTCATTGAGAGTATTGGAGACTAGACGCAATGGTAAGATATGGATGGGCGAAGATTCTGGATCTATCAAAATTTACAATTTTATAGAAACTTACTTGGATACTATTGGCTGTATTGGCTGTATTGGCATTGGCTTCAGCTGCCGTAATTCCTGAACAGGAATATCTCCCGCCGACCGAAGATGTTAAAAATGCAGTTGAAAGTGTCGAAACTGAGGCAACTGAAGCTCAAGAGGAGTCAGCTGCTCTCGCCGATGATGGATACCGATACAAGACCGTCCGCAAGTTGAAGTACAGGAAACGACGTGACGTCTCAGAGCTTGTTGCCCCTGAATACTTGCCACCAGCAGAAGAATCTGTTGATGCCGAACCTACCGAAGCTCCAGAGGAGTCAGCTGTTCTCGCCGATGATGGATACCGATACAAGACCGTACGCAGGTTGAAGTACAGGAAACGACGTGACGTCTCAGAGCTTGTTGCCCCTGAATACCTGCCACCAGCAGAAGAAGCTGTTGATGCCGAACCTACCGAAGCTCCTGGGGAGTCAGCTGTTCTCGCCGATGATGGATACCGATACAAGACTATCCGCAAGCTGAAGTATAGGAAACGACGTGACGTCTCAGAGCTTGTTGCCCCCGAATATTTGCCACCAGCAGAAGAATCTGTTGATGCCGAACCTACCGAAACTCCAGAAGAGTCAGCGGTTCTCGCCGATGATGGATACCGATATAAGACCGTCCGCAAGTTGAAGTACAGGAAACGACGTGACGTCTCAGAGCTTGTTGCCCCTGAATACTTGCCACCAGCAGAAGAATCTGTTGATGCCGAACCTACCGAAGCTCCAGAGGAGTCAGCTGCTCTCGCCGATGATGGATACCGATACAAGACCGTCCGCAGGTTGAAGTACAGGAAACGACGTGACGTCTCAGAGCTTGTTGCCCCTGAATACTTGCCACCAGCAGAAGAAGCTGTTGATGCCGAACCTACCGAAGCTCCTGATGAGTCAGCTGTTCTCGCCGATGATGGATACCGATACAAGACTATCCGCAAGCTGAAGTACAGGAAACGACGTGACGTCTCAGAGCTTGTTGCCCCCGAATATTTGCCACCAGCAGAAGAATCTGTTGATGCCGAACCTACCGAAGCTCCAGAAGAGTCAGCGGTTCTCGCCGATGATGGATACCGATACAAGACTGTCCGCAAGCTGAAGTACAGGAAACGACGTGACGTCTCAGAGCTTGTTGCCCCTGAATACTTGCCACCAGCAGAAGAATCTGTTGATGCCGAACCTACGGAAGCTCCCGAAGAGTCAGCGGTTCTCGCCGATGATGGATACCGATACAAGACTGTCCGCAAGCTGAAGTACAGGAAGCGTCGTGAAGTCTCAGAACTTGTTGCCCCCGAATATTTGCCCCCAGCAGAGGAAGCCGTTGAAGCTGAGCCAACTGAAGCCCCAGAGGAGTTAGCTGTTCTCGCCGATGATGGATACCGATACAAGACCATTCGCAAGTTGAAGTACAGGAAGCGTCGTGACGTCTCAGAACTTGTTGCCCCCGAATATTTGCCCCCAGCAGTGGAAGCCGTTGAAGCTGCGCCAACTGAAGCTCCAGAGGAGTCAGCTGTTCTCGCCGATGATGGATACCGATACAAGACCATTCGCAAGCTGAAGTACAGGAAGCGTCGTGACGTCTCAGAACTTATTGCCCCTGAATACTTGCCACCAGCAGAGGAAGCTGCTGATGCCGAACCTACCGAAGCTCCAGAGGAGTCAGCTGCTCTCGCCGATGATGGATACCGATACAAGACCGTCCGCAAGCTGAAGTACAGGAAGCGTCGTGACGTCTCAGAACTTGTTGCCCCCGCATATTTGCCCCCAGCAGAGGAAGCCGTTGAAGCTGAGTCAACTGAAGCCCCAGAGGAGTCAGCTGTTCTCGCCGATGATGGATACCGATACAAGACCATCCGCAAGCTGAAGTATAGGAAGCGTCGTGACGTCTCAGAACTTGTTGCCCCCGAATATTTGCTCCCAGCAGAGGAAGTCGTTGAAGCTGAGCCAACTGAGGCCCCAGAGGAGTCAGCTATTCTCGCCGATGATGGATACCGATACAAGACCATCCGCAAGCTGAAGTACAGGAAGCGTCGTGACGTCTCAGAACTTGTTGCCCCCGAATATTTGCCCCCAGCAGAAGAATCCACCGAACCCGAATCAACTGGACCCCTGAAACAGTCCCCCACACTATCTGAGGACGGCTATCGCTATAGGACAATTAAACGGCTAAAATACCGCAACTAACTTTAACAACAATCTGCGTTCAACAGCATTTCCATTGTAGCGCATTTCAAAACCAATAAACTATTTATACGATGTAAACAAAACACAACAAAACCCGCAGAGTGTGTCCTTAATAACGTCTCTTTTAGCTATTTTTAATTAAATTTCCCAACAAAGTAAATATTGCACATCGGGTCCTGTTGCAGCAGCCTCGTTCGCTCCAGATTTTTAGAGTCAGAAAGTTTATTTTTTTTTTTTTTGTAATTTTCGCTCTTAAACAATAGGAAAATGGGAAATCGGTAATAGTGCTGCGGTGTGAAGAATGAAAGAGACAAAAATAGATTAAATTCTAGAGCCAGAGGGGATTACAAAATCCGTTGCTATTACGCTTGCCTGTTGCATGCCAGTAGCACCCTTCGTTCCCATTACGAGTTCATTAAATAATAATAACAACTTCCCAGCCAGTTCGTGGTGTTGGGGGTGGAGGCCAACAGCCACACCCTTTGCTGCAACACATTAAGCCGATTGAAATGTCTGACCAAGCAGAAGGATCGAGCGCGGCTGGCGTTTGTTTACAGCGTGCATGCACAATAATTGTGGTTAAACTAAAAAGCCCCAACTATATTGGGGGTGAAGCTAACACACGAAATCTGGGTACGCATTGGTAATCAAACAAATGCTTTGGTGGGAGTTTCGTTACACTGTTCAAGGGAGAATTCAAAATGTAAAGAGAAAAATGTTTGAGGCTCATTTAATAAGCGACTAGTTGTATCCTTAGCCTCAGTCATAATGGTGGGAAACGAGGTCTTTCTCCGCCGCTGAGAAGCTAAGAACTTTCCACAGTACTCGTATGAGCCATTGTCAACTTTTACTCTCAGATTTGCCTTAATTCGCCTCAAACGAAGTGAACGGGGTAGCAGTAAACCAAAGTCCATCAACATTCTTTTGGGAATGAATTCACTTTTGGTACAATTGAATTCAAAAAGACTGCGAATCTTTGAAAGTGAATGCCCGAAGCATTCAATTTGTAGCAATCGTGAAATCGAAATCGTGATCATAAATCAAATGAAGTTAGCAGATAAACCATATGTTTCGTTGAAGTCATTAATGAATCCAAACTTAATCGGTTGAAGTCTGTAAATGGAACTACAAATAAGAAATAAATAAACTCGTTTTATAGTATATCTCCGAACACTTATTTCGTATGGATTAAAATCACTTGCTTCGCCTTGCCAAGAAAATTATCGCGGCTTAACTCGTCGGAGCTACTTTTATTTGATACATCTATGGAAAATTCTGTATACTTCGCCTGATTATGTACTACTTGATACCGTCACCGCACTATTCAAAATATTTCATTTGTTTCTGTTGAATTCAATGACTTCAATTGCTTTCAGTTAACAAGTTAATTTATTAATGTTATTCAAAAGAATGCAATTATTTGATTGAATTCAATGATTGACTTAAATTGATCGCAGTCTTTTTTATCACAGACGCTTCAAAGACGACAGCGGACAAATTCTCTCGATGGAGTTAACGATACCCTGTAACTGGGCTACTTGACATATTTGGAGCTAAGGCCGAAAATGATTTTCTAAGAATAAGCCAGGTTTTTGGAAAAGAGATGATGAGGGATGAGCCCTTATTTGAACCGACGACAGCACTCACATACCGAAACGGGTAACTGACATCGGCTTAAGCCGCCTTCTCATCCTAGCGGCTTAAAAAAATGGAACTGCCATCCGGGTAGCTTCCTTACCTTTTGTAAAAAAAATCTTTTATGAGCGAGACACCAGACTCAAATAATAGAGGAAACCCTAATTTAAGGTTAATACCCGGGAAGACGTGTTAGGATGCAGATTCATCGTGGTAAATTGGCTATGCTCAATGTTGATTGACTATAAGCCGATCAGTTATCGCCTGGCTGTAATCCGCATAAAGGCAACATTCCAACCGAACGAGCCTGAAGACTCTATCAAGTAGAAGCTCTATGACCTCCTTTACAGAACCTACGGAGCCTTTCCAGAATATGATGTTAAAATCATACTCCGAGACTTCAAAGCTAAATTCGGTAAGGAAAACTTCTTTCGTGGATAAGTCGGAAAGCACAGCCTCCACGATATGACAACAGATAACGGCTTCGGCTAATAGATTTTGTGGCAGCTTGTAACATCGTTATAAGTAGCTCTAGGTTTCCAAGACCACGAATCCATACAGCAACCTGGCGTTCTCCAAACGGTCGGCCCGCCAACCAAACCGACCATATAGTATATCCTGAACGTACATGCAAATTTTCAGAGGGGCAACCATCTACTCTGACCATACTCTTGTTGCTGCCAAATTCAGAGCTCCACTATCTATCGAGAAGACCTGCAAACCGCGCAGAAAAATAAATTCATCGTTGCAGTTTAAGCACAACTGGAGTAGCCAGAGCCTACAGATATTGCCTAGACGAGAGACTTCCCGCTGTGCAATCACTTTCAACAAACGCCAACAATCTGTGGAACTAGTACCGCGACATCATCAAGGACGTATCTAAGACAACTATAGGCTACCAGCCACCGACCAAAATGACCGAATATTTGGTCCCGTTCGCGAGGAGGCCGAATGGAGGAGAAGATATAACCGCAAACTCTATGAGATGTAGCAAGAAGGTGGATGTAGTAAAAAAAAAGCCAAAGCCCGAGTACACTGGCTCGGCCACTTCACTGGCTCGGCCACTTCACTGGCTCGGCCACATTGATCGAATAGACAATATATTCCAGCAAAGAGGTTCTTCGAATCTCAGCTCAAAGACTCGAGACGACAAAGAAGATCGAACCTCCTTTTTAAGGACCAAGTGATCGCGGATGCCAGATTGGAAGGCTGCCGTGTCTCAGGCAGAGAATCTTCACGGGTCAAGAGTAGTACTTCAAATTATTCGGGATAAACTCAATAGAACTATTTTCTGAAAAGTTTAATTCTTTAACAGCACTGGCTGTTTCGAGGAACGCGTGTAAGTTTTTACTGATGAGGCTCCTTTTCATAATGGTGCCTGTGTTCAAAACCATAACAAATACCGTGTGGTATGCTATTTCCGACCAAGGCTTTGACCCCAATTTATTTGACCAGCAAGAGACAGTCATTGCCCGCTTGTATATTTAAATTAGCAGAGTTTTTGGCGGGGATTTTTGCCGGGTTCATCAAAAGAAAGCAATATCATTGAGATTAGGCCACTCCACATGCTCTGTGTATCACAGTCGCTGGACCTTATGCCATGGTATATACTGCACTGGTTCTGGCCAGTCAAATACAAACACATATCTTGTCTGAACCCCAATGTATCTGACTATACTTGGACTGGCCAGTAGCTGCCCGTGTTGCCCCACAGTTAATAACTGTCAAAAATTCCTTGTGGCATCCCATCATTGACATTTGAGTCAAAAAATTCAAGTTTCTAAACACTGTCGCGGAAAACAGGAGCTTAATGGGAAGACAATTGTACCAGCAGAAGAATGATCTAGATCATTTTTTCTGACACGAGCAGAGCCTAACGAAGAGTCGCACATTGCTCACAACATCCGGAGCAACAGGCAACAGGCAACAGGCATCAGGCACGAGACGCTGGCTTTCATAAACCGTCCATTTTGAACAAAGCGGGGTAAAAGTATTGGCATAATTCGAATCCCTTTTGTTTTACGAACCCTGACAGCACGACCGTAATAGTAACTTTTAAGTACTACTTACAGATGCTCACCGGGTTTTCTTCCTCAAGTTGGATGGACCAAACAAGCACACTGCTCATCTAAAGTTGAAGAAATTTTGAATCGGCACTTTCCATCATCGTAATATCCTGTTTTGACAGTTAAACTGAACGATCAAATGATGAAAAGCCGATCAACTAAGGAGTTGGTCATTTTACCGATTTTTCTCTTTTAGGGTTCCATAACCAAAGAGTATCAACTAAGACTATGATCTCCGTCCGACCGCCTGTATATTAAGGGTGCTATAGTAACAAATTTTAAAAACTATACAAAACTAAAAATAAGGGAAGTCCTGATTTATAAAATCGCAATTCAATTTTACGCCCAGCCTAAGGCTTACAGAAAATATGTATTGCTGCAAATTTTATGCAGGTACGGAACCCTTCGTATTTGTGTCTCCCTCATTCAATTAGGTCGCATATTTTCAGAACAAAAATGCCAATCTTACCGCCTCATATAATTTGTTTTTGAGGACAAAGTCCACTTTTTTTTTAATTTTTACAAAAATGGCCACCAATGTCACATTATGACGTCACTTGTGCCCCTCCTTGTATAAATCGGGTGAAGTTTTGATAAAATGTAAATCCCTAAAAATTTTCTCTGGACACCCTTTACATTCGTACCTCTTATCCATTTGATCATGAAGAAATGAACAGGTGCATTCGCATTACCAACAAGATGCTCTGCATTTATTTAGTCTCAGTGCTCCAGATCCTGCCGAAGGCGGAGCGTACAATGAGTATACGAAGACATCCACATTCACCCTTGGCTTACTGATAGAACTACCACCCTTACACATTAACACATCGGATAATATGAATTTTTAATTCTTCCGGATACCGGTAACGCCGCCGCCACCGCCGCGCCGATGGAAGCAACCAACAGGAGCATTCACCAGACGCAGAGACAATCGGCCGGTAGTCATGTTGTGGCAGTGTTTGCCTTAAACCTCCTTGTCCTGTTAGTGAGTAAGTAACTAAGTAATGAACTTTTCCTGTTAAATTAATTGGGATGCCTTTGTGGAGGTGTACTGTATCGTTCCTGGCGATTGCTTGGCGCTCTTACTCGTGTATGCATGCGCTTCATTGTCCCAAAGGATATCGCATTCGTGAATGTTTTAGTGAAAGTTGTAGCTCTTGTTTTATGTTCGTTTGCTTTTCTACATGTCCCTTATTTTTTTGCTCTTCATTAATTGGATTACTTTCATACAGAGTCCTTTGAATGTTTCGTTTGTTTATTTGTCTTTTTGTCGACGACGGCATACCGGAGCGGGTGGAATGACTAACTTGAAAACAGGAAAAAAAAATGAGTATTCACCTAGAACCGCCTTTAGAGAGTAAATAGATATGCAGAAGGATCAGCGTGTGGTTGAATCGTGTCATTAGCATGAAGTTGGGTGTAATTAGAAGTTGGTATAATTTATTACTTTCTTTTTGTATTCTGTTTTTGTAGGTGGATTGTTGTTTGTTTTTTTTGTTGTTTTGTTATTTTGCTGCCGGGGATTTTGTCAGCAGCTACGCAGAAGTTGATTGCCTTCATTATCGTCAACGAGGTCCTTAATTTTTTTTTCTTCATAGAACCGGGTATGCATGCACATGTCTTGTTGGTTTTACCACAGTAGATGGTATGATTCCGTTTCAAAAGTGCGCCGAGAATTCTTATATGAATGAACATTGATATGTACTAAAGGATCGTCCTTTTATTTAACTTCTTGTTTATTTCCACTATTTATATAAACACTCTTTTAACTAAAAAAAACTCCTCAAAATTAATATTTTTACTTAGAAAACCTACAACCTAAGACGATTAAACAAACCAAAAAATAAAAACAAAACAAAAAACAAACAAAATAACTTAACCTTACTTCAACTAAGTCTCAGCTTCGCCCCAAACTAGCCACCAGTGCTTTTTACGGTTTGATCTCTCGTCATTATTTATATCTCTTTCAGTTACGCTCATGCAGTATCTCCAGCTAGAGCTACCATCCCCTGAATTTGTAGGCATATAGAGGATTCTTTTGTCGGTCCCCCCGAGCAGCATGATATATAATAGGAATTTTACACGAGTCAGATAAGTAGCCATATGCATCCAGGTATAAAAATGCCTCAGGAAGTATCCGTCCACTTTCCAATGAATTCCTAAAATATCCACGGTTAGGATAAAACTAACCCGATATGAGTTCATTCTCAGTAACATTTGCTGACAGCGCGAAATGATTCCCCGCAAGATCCAGGATAACATTGTCAATTCTGGACAAACCAGAAGCAACCCATAGTCTTTGGTTAGAGACGTTATGCCGAAAGTCGGAATGAGCGCTTCTAAATAATCCCGTGCAGGATTGTAGGCATTTTCGCTCGAAAATTCTGTATTTTTCTATATAAGACGGACAAATGTTTCACCACACTGGACTCGCATACGTCAAAATTGGACGCACAGGCTTGGCAGCAAATGACTTTCACATCGGATCTTAGATAATTGGAGTAGAAAAGCCTTTTGAGCGACATAAATGCCGCCCTAGCTTTTATTAACTGGGTATTTATGTTATGTTTACGTTATAGTACAAAAATTTGTCCAAATGAACACCCAAATATCTCACTACACCCTTCAATTCGACGTGAAGTTTAATTGCGTCACAAGCCTGAATTACCCTGTCCTATTGGGGTGCGGAACAATATGGTTTCACATTAGTTTATCTTCAGTTTCCAGTCTTGGCAGAATGATTGTAGACTATCGAAGTTAAGTTGAAGTTTCTCTAATTATTGAGCCATGAGCATACAAGATGATATCATCAGCGAATGCTATTGAACTATCCAAATCCCTCAGTACTTTAGAAACGTGAATACTAAAGTGTGTTGGTGCTGAAACTGTGGCTTGTAACAGACCATGAATGTCGTCAAAAACCTTTGTCGTCGAGTAGTTTCCATCTGTTATCACGAATTTCTTTTCGCGTATTATAGATGTAATCATCCTTATAAGATGACTTGCAAGCCCATAAATGATTATTTTATAAATAAACCCGTCAATCTAAACCTTGTTAAAGGCTTTTTCTATATCCAAAAGACAGGCACCCGTACAGCTTTTGATTCCGCGGTATTAACTCCTTTGTTTCGCATTCGAGCAAGATTGATTTGGTAACAACTACTTCAAAAACCTTCTCAATATAAGGCAGGAGACTGATTGGCCTATAATTAGATGGATCAGAAGGATCTTTTTTTTAAACTATTGGAAACACCTTCGATATTTTCCAACAGCTTGGGAAAGTAGCAGTTGTTAAGCAAGTTATTAAAAATTACGTCTTATGATTTGGTCGGGCTTAGCACAATATTATGAATGCCATCTAATCCTGAGGTCTTTTTGTTATTCAGTCTTCTGAATATTTCAGTTAGATCGTCAGCTGTCGGCTTTCATTTCATCAGAAAATTGAATAAGAGTGTCTGTGGCACTGTTTTTTTTTGTAAAATCTTGATGGTTCCTCAGCCACCTCAACAGATTTGCTGCTTAAGTGTTGTGTAGCAAGGACTGATTCGAAATGGGAACCAATAATATAGAGTTTATTTGTTCCACTGTCGATTATATAGTATAATGGTGTTCAGCTATAGGAAAGTGGTGTCGATTAATCCCTGCCCGAGAGAGGAGTGCTTCAGGTCCTAATGGAACTCTCAGTTTTGATAATACTACGAGGCTTAAGAATCTGTTTGATCAGAGGAAACATAGTCCCAGAGTCAGTTTACATCACTTTTTCAGCACGGTAGTCATTAACAGAATTCCAAAATTGTTGTTTGAGAAGAATTCTCACATTCCTCAGGAGGGACTTAAGCCTTATAAGCTATATGTATGTCGTCGTTTTCTATTTACTTGAGTTAAAAGAAAACTTTTGTGCGTCTGTAATGCCATTATGTCACGGTTTGGATAACATTCCATTTTATTTTTGCTCGACCCTTGTACTTTGTCAAATTACTATGTAGAAATATACAATCGGACCCGAGTCCGTAATTCGCGTTCTTTTATGCTAAATTTGTAGAGCTCAAAGGAGCCATTGCCTGAACCAAGCAAGTCTGTCTCTGAGCGTCCAATACGTGGAAGATTGTGAGGAACAATCTAACCCAACAACTTACCCAACTGGAAGTAGGACCGTTTTTTACCGTCAAATCATCTTCAGTGATCAGGCTTTTTCGATACGATTTGTAAAGCTTGAATTGACTCAATTGGAAAGGTATTACAAGCCACTCATATATGCTGATAAACCATGTCCATTTGGTGACTAGAATGACAACATTCGGTGCGATATTGTGGAAAGAAGACCGGCCAAAAAATATGAGTCAATTTATTTACTTTTCATTTATTTTCAACACAAGTTCTGAACCTTTTAAAAACCAATCGTCAGGCTCTTGGGATTTAAAAATTTCTCATGTCCGGCTTGGTCCTTCACTCACTTTCTGCTTCATAATTGCCTGTATCTTGAGATAAACCATTTCAACACATCGCAATCTGCAAATGAGTTAGTCTCATTAGAAACTGGGTTTACTCTTTAAATTAAAGAGACGTTGTCGAATCTTTGAAACTAGCTTAAGATTATGGCGTTCGATTTTTTCAAACCCTCTCTCAATTGACCGTAACGCTATACTTCGGTTGATTTGAGGCTCAAATTGCCCTCGACAATGATCTGTGAACATATCCATTTCCTGTTAGCATGGCTCCTAAGTGTCAAGTATCATGTTGAAAAGCAATTGTTCCTTACATTTGACAAACTACACCACTTTACCATCAGTTGGCCGAATCCTACTCTACCCAATGAACCATTCATTACGAGCGCATTAAGTCGACATTTTGATTGCAGCATTTGGGTAAATAAATCCGGGTAATTGTTTCCTTCCATCACACAATGGAACCGTAAGTGTATCCTAAGCTACAGGGCAATGGCTACTGAGGAAAACCCCCAATCACTCCCAGGATATCCAGAGGCAAACATAAAGGTGATTTATTTAACGGCTTCTTCTTCTATTTAAGCGCTCAGTTGTTATAGCATCCCAACATCGTTTCCCTTGATTTCACATTTGGTGCCCATTCATCGTTAGAAATCTCCAATAATGGATTAAGTCGGAGCATGCATCTCAACGAATCGATTGCGAATGTATGTAAATCGCCTAACGTTCCAATTGCATGCACTTATCATCCTTGGATTCAGGTCCTTCCTATATCCGTACTCTTTTTGCATTCGAACCGATTTCAAGTTGATTGGCCATTTCACGCCCGGTTATTTTGCACTATGGGGCTTGTGCTCCGTGTGCAAACGCGGACGAAGTGATTGGAAGGAGCACAGCAAACATGAATATTTGCATTCAATTTTGCGCACACAAATGCAATTCAGGACCATTTTGCCTTAAGAAACTGTGTCACGTGTGAAGTCGTACAGTACACACAGACGTAGACGTATGTAGCTGTTCTACTCGCTTTGGTTCACTTGAAGCCTTTCTAAGTGCTAATGTCAATTTGACAGCAAGGCAGATGAGCATCAACAGCAGCATAAAAGGATTTAAACTACGCACACACGCTCGTAAGTCCCATTCAAATAGGCGATGCACAAAAGTGAATTGAAATACTCGTAATTTTAAGATAGATAGACACACGGGTATTATCTGTCCTTGCACGAGTAAGGATATCTTTCCATCCGAATTTGACAGAAAATTTTTCCAAGGATATGTGCGATGAAATTTTCACTATTTTTTCAAAGTATTGTGAAACTCTGGAAACTACTGCTAAGTGCAAAGTTTTCGAATATCGGGGTAAAATGTTTCTGACATTCGTTTTTGTGGCCATTTCAATTGTTGCTTCCACGAGTGTGTAAGGCTAAGTGATGCAGCAGGAGATTTGAGTAAAGTTTCTGCTCACTGCAATCTTGGGGGCTCTTTGTTTCGAAGTGTACATCAGTGTCGGGGGAGCACAATTGCTCATTGTTTTCGGAGAGTATATTGGAATTCTAACTTCATTGGAATTTTTAATGAAAATATGTCTGAATGGAGGCCAACTGCCAACGCAATATTCCTGCACATATTCGAAACATTTCCATCATGACAGTTTATTGATTAAAATTGTACAGCACGAAGATATCATAGAAATGGTTGCATTTTCAGAATGATTTATAGACTTTTAAAGAAGTATGGGTAAAGAGAGATGAAGACTCCTGGTAATAAGCATAACCCCTTGCGGCACACAATACGGGTTCCTTAAAGAGAACTTCTTTGAGGTTTGATATGCTGAGGTACATAAATTGTGTCACTGAAAATAAACCATACAATCATGCCATGAGGGAGTGTTAATGCTAAACCTACCATCAATGAATGGTTAAAAGTCAGAATTAAAAATACACAATAACTTTTGGAGTTCATTATCGCCTTTAGTGAAATCAGTGAAATCGCTCGATTCATTGAATGCGATTATTCATTTGCATGCTGTGACTGTTAAAAATCGCATCCTGTATTCCATGTAACAAATCCTCTTTCGCAGT
The DNA here is from genome assembly GCA_963555765.1 of Orthonevra nobilis. Classification (NCBI taxonomy): domain Eukaryota; kingdom Metazoa; phylum Arthropoda; class Insecta; order Diptera; family Syrphidae; genus Orthonevra; species Orthonevra nobilis. The sequence goes on along the minus strand of OY743225.1, from coordinate 129,324,092 downwards.
CGTACAGTAGCAAGCGCTCTCAGTGATCCTGATATTCTAAAATTCCCAAGTTGCTTTTTGCCTCATTCTTATGAAGGGTGTCACCGTCCGATTAGATGTAAAACAGTATTCGTCCAGCCTGAACTAAGAAACAGTAGTCAAGTGATAGTTGACACTCATACGAAGGGTTCCGCGCCTCGTACAAGCATATTTCTATAATTTAAGATTTCTCATGGCATCGCTCACAAATATGCAAGATTAAGCCAGACAAAGTAAAAGTTCGACATCGGTTTACTTGTTTACTTGGAAACTACAAAGTTTAAACAAATAAGCACTAAAACGATGCAACGATTATTTGTTGCAGACTTGTTGTAGATATGTGTGAATCTATGATTCTGAAATATTTTTTATTTGCAAATTCATGGAAGGAATTAATCTCGAACCAAGTGAAAATGCGTTTGGAATTCGTTGATGAACATCAAATTGTAGTGGTGTTAGTGTGAAGCTAAATTTCCGACCATAACGCGTGTCACAATCGTGCAATCGACTTGATTATCGGATTGATTATTATGGTATTTTGTTGAATATTACATTTAGCAATTAAAAACAAGTGAATCATGTGATTTTGGAGCGTATTTAATTGCGCTAAAGAAGATATTGGATAATATTGAAAAATAAGACAAAAATTGTCTTTACATTGAAAATCCTTGTGTGCTTTAAATGCGTAATCAACACTCACAACGTCATTCAATGTTAACATATTTCTTCTTTTTGCATCCCTCTGCTTTAAGTGATTTATTGAAATGCTGAACACTTCGTTTGGTTGAGTAAAAAACGATACAACAATCTATCCCGCCAAACACCACTACACTTTGACAGTAGTTCCACAAGTTTCATTTGTTCACTCGTTCTATGCAGCTGCAAAATGGTTTTTTTTTTCTGATTGAAATTCGAGCTTTGACATTTTCTTAGATGGCCGAAATAATTGCATACTTTTAAAAGTTGGTAAGTTGTTCCATGAAACTAATTGTCTAATGTTAGGCGCTAAGTTTAGTTGCGATTTCATGAAACACTTTCTTTGTATGGTGACCGCCATTTATTTTTAGCTGTTTATCATTTTCATTATTTGTTGTTGTATCGGCAATAGCAGTACACATTCTGTAAAAATTTCAAGTGTCTTCCTATAAAGATTTAAGAGGAGATGCAGCTCTGTTACAGGCGGACGGAGGGACAGCAGAGGCTTAGTAATAGATTTGCTTTGGACCCTTTTAGAACGGAAATATGAAATATCTTCAGATGTGTGAAATACTTGATGGCCGAGACTATAGTTTTTTAAGCAAACGATAGACAGGTTATCCATTAAGAGTGCTCCAATGAAATAGTTAGGAACATTCCATCAGACTCCTTCTTTACCAGCATATAAGGAATCTGTAATACTCGCTCTTTTGTACTCGCAGAAGTCCTTACAGGCTCGAACCATTCAAGAACAATTTGCTTTAGAAGCTCCAGTTTCTTGCATCCTGATCTCTTGACCGCCATTGAATGGTTAAGGTATTGGTAAGGAGATGTTCGCCTTTGACTGAAGAAGCATGCGAATTCAACAGAGATGTCGTATCCTCCAGTTCCGGACCCAGTTTGATAGAAATCTCGTACTCTGTTTAGAAACTGAAGATATATTCAAGTGGTTAAACGAAAACTTAAATGCGGGTTGGATATACAGAAGCAGATCTCTCAACTGTAGCAAAGTTTAAGGGACCAGATCATATTCCAGTTGGCCGCTTTTGCCGTTGAAAAACCGACGCACGATCTTGATGTGGTTTTTTCTTTTTTGGCTGTGGAAATTGTTGCATCAGTTTTTTTTCCACATAACAGCTAAGAATATCTCTTCTGTGGCTGTGACTGAGAATTTCGAAACGAAGGCATCAACTGGCACACAGCACAACAAGTTTCCGGATGCTTCGAGTTCATTCAAAGTGACCAGCTTGGATTTATCTTTTATTGTACCAAAACAGTTGAGAATGCAACACTTATTCAGTAAATAGACTCGTGAGGAGTCCATTGTTGAGTGCAGTACCATCAGGATTGATGCTTAATAGAGCATTATTTTCATCTTCCGAGTAAGGAGTTTTGAATCTATTTACTTCGGTATACCTTCTTCTTCACAAGAATGTCAGTCGTTCAGTTGATATTTTCTCCGAGGAAAAGAGATAAGCCATTTAATCGCTTCGAACTTACGTCACATAAAGAAGATCTTATATCCAATACGCTTCAGTAGTTAAGTCATCAGCTACCCAAAAATTAAGGCGATGTTTTCTTTCACTAAAAGCGACAACAAGACAAACGTTTTTGACTCATTTTTATTTTGACAACGAAACAATAAATGGCACACCCTTTTGATTGTCTAGATAAAATATCGATATTTCGACCCTCATCGCCAGAATAAGAGTATTTCCAATCCTTCCTTCAATTCAAAAGGATATAGAAAATTATTTTATTTTGATTTTATGATTTCATTCCTTCTAAGGACATCGTCTTTGCAATCGATAATTCTATTTGAAGAGAGAATCTCACAAGGACTTTGTTCAATCAGCTTAAGAGCACCATTATCACCAGAGGTAGAAGGAAGCAAAGTGCATTTTGCTATTTCAACTTAACATGGCCACCACGTCATCGTCCCTTTCAACATTACATTCACTCATGGAGTCTCTTAACCATCCAGCCATCTTTAAGGACAAAACTTTTTTAACACTTGCAAAATGATAACTCAAAGTATTCAGAAATCTTTTGGGAATTTATTATTTTTTTCGTAGGCCTGCTTAGTCCTTAGTTTAACTAACAGCAAAGGAATTCAATTATCCCAAGGAAATTACCTTTATTTAGAACAAAAACATTCCAAGCCGTTCGGAGTATGAAAAAGGGTAAAAACGGCCCAGTGCCAGTCACCCTCAAACACCACCTGTAAGTAGCAGCATTCCTATGTAGCATGTTAGCAGTATAATTAAATTATTCCGAGCGCTGCTGGAGTACGAGAGAAATCCCTCAAAGCCCCTTGAGGCGATATCCTGCATAACCATCCTTCCCTTACTTGATCATAACTTAAGCAAACGATATGCAGGATGAGTTAATTTTTGAGCGTTTCCAGTGAGGGTAGGGGTAGAGGCATAGAGCTGAAGCCAACTGCGATACGTTGCACATTTATGGAGAGGACCAAAAACGGTCAGTCGAACGAAGACGTTACGGGAGTTGCTGTTTGTGCAGGGACATACCTTCCGATCCGAACAGAAAGTCTATTCTATTCGACAAATACAGGCGAATCTCCGACAGGAGTTTTGGGGATATGATGAAATTTAATCATTTGCAAAAACGCCAAAAGGGAAATTATTCATTGCAAAATCTCAGGCATCCCGAAGTCCTTCTTCGACAGATATTCATGTTATGTGTACGAGTATGCTTTTATTCGTGTATGAGTATATTTGCTTATGCGTAGTGCAACAGCCTTGCATGAACACATTCAGGCAACGGGGGAGTCATCACATCTCTGGCATACTGAAAAAAAATAATAAGGACATACAAGGGAATACAAATACATATGAACATGCTCGTGGACCACAACTAAAAGCACTTTGAATATTTTCCATGTGAATGCACATAATTCCCTGGTAATACTGTGGTAACCATTTTGCCAGGGGAGCATTTCATGAAAGAAAAGTATCCCAAATATGTTTTCGGAGTCTCTCTGCTTAGATACAAGTGCGAGTTTGTGTTGCGTGTGCCTATAACGTACGAACAAATACATATAGTATATACGAAAATATTCTTGGAGGAAAACTTTCTGACAAAATATTTTAATGGCGATTTGTGAAAGTTTGTGGTTAGTTGTGGTTTTCGTTATTTTTTTTTTTTTGCAACTGGATAGAAGCAAAATTTTGTCGCAATCAAAGTCGACGGACAGACAGACAGTACGTCTTGCTTCAGTTAGGCTCGTTTACAATAAGATTTATTGGTTAAATAAGAGGCAATTGTGGGCCTACTTCTTCTTAAAGATTTCCCGCTCGCCCGAAACTAAATAAATTCTTTTTTCAAAATAAGATGCGAATGGAACTTTCGAAGCTTTTAAGGGTTCTGTACCAAAACGATGGCAACGGATACCTTTTTCTTAACTACACCTGTCCGTTCGTCCGTCGCAAAGTAGACAATTGCCATTTTCATAGGAGGTGAACTACTATGGTCGCTTTCACAACAATTTATAAAAATCCTATAACGTTAAAAATGAAGGAAAGTTAGCAGATTAATTTAAAATTATGTAAGCCTTTAGATGCACATTTGGATTTAAAACTTTCCTGACTAAGTATTGCCTCTAAAAACACCACAATTTGCAAAAATACATTTAGCCCACAATAAAAACAAGTACCGAGTTAAAACACAAAAGTTGTAAGGTTGTTAATTACTCAAATTTCAAAAAAGTAATTCCTTCAAAACCAGCAAAGAAATGGACTTAGGTCCCCCAAGCTATGCTCTGCATTTCATATTCGCTTGCAATCTTGAAAGGAAAGCATGCAGCCTTTCTTGCAAATAGTATTCAAGCTTAAGGGAGTTGTAAAAATTATCATTGCAATGTAAAACGACTTTTATTTTTATCAATTTATACCATATCTAGATCGATGTCTCTATCTCAATAATTATTCATATTTAAGTTTTTTGTAACTAAAGACAAAATTTAAAACACCGAGATATTTTTAAATATCTGATTTTAAAACAAAAAATATTTATTTGATTTATTTATTCAAAAAAATATTTGTCAAAATTGCTTTTTCCAAAAAGTAACTAAAAAAGTGGTACCACTAAATTGTATTTTGTTAGAAGGAATACTGATGAATTTCTTTTTCAAATGAAGAGATTTACGTATCAGAAGGCCTTTTCACCACGTGACATCCAATTTCAATCCAAAGAGATTCTGAAAGAATCCATCATTTTAAACAGTACTTGGTGGCGCAAAAGATCCTTTGAGGGGCTGGGACTATCTTCAGTTTTTGTGTATGTGTCTTACATATTTCGCAAATGGTGGGGGTTGGACCTACAGTTTATTGCCGACTCCGAACGGCCCCAGAAGCTATATTTTTTTCTCATTGTCAGTCATTCGCGAGAGGTAGAGCCGTGAAAAAATATCAGATGTTCTTACCCGGATTTGAACCCGTGTGTACACGCTCAGGAACTCAATTTCTAGCTCATCCTCACTGTCGCTGGGAATATTGGATAACAGATTGAAGATCTCTTTATCTGACATATTTCTACTACAATGAACCTTTTCATATCTGAAAAAAATAAAAAAATATGAAAATGCATGAATGCGTAATGAGCTATTGATGTACGTTGCAAACAAACAATCGCCTAATACAATATTTAAACTACACAAAATAATCATGTTGCATCTTAGGGTGCAATTGTAATTCAACTTCAATTGCCAGAAAGAAGTGGTCAATGCAAAACTCAAAATTTATATATGAAGCAACTCAATTAAAAGCTAAGAAAACACCCCGGTAATGTGATGCGGAACCTTTCGTGTCCATGTTCAATTCGCGTTTGGCCAGTTTTGAAAACTTGCATTTATTTTGTTCTTTTTTGCTCCTTAGAAAAAAAATCCTAATTGGGAATGTGTATTTGACAACACATATTTGCATTCTCTTGATTCACAGTATTTAATTCGAAATAAGTTGACACACCAGAAAGTTGTGTTGTGGAAGATCTTGTCTACTTCTATTTATTTGCCAAAGTATTCTCAACCTAAATGTTAAAGACACGTAGCCAGTCAGTTAGTTTGGCAGATCGCTTTATCGGAAGCCACTATTCCTAAAAGAAAAAACCGACCAAGTGCGAGTTGGACTCGCGCAACGAAGGTTCCCTATTAACTTGTTATTGGGATGTCAAAAGTTCCTCCATGTTTGTATGTTTAAAGTTTCTGCGTCCATTAAGAAGTTTTAGATGACTGAAATCATCTGTATTTAGTGTTTATTTCAACATGGTACCTCCACGCGTTACTGAAAAGAAGGGTCGTGACATACAGACTGACGGACAATGAAATTATCTTATAATGATTTTGTTTTTCCCTGTGAGGTGCAGAACCTTAAAAACGTGTTTTTCTTGATTGGCTGTTGATCAAAGTTTACATCTGTTGAGATAGAAGAATTTTGAATTTATAACATGTTGTTTCTGGAGAATTTCAAACGTCTTTCATTAAACAATTAATAGTTAAACCTTAAACCGCATGCTTGTTACCTCTTAGCTGCAAGTTAATACAGCAGTCACCCACATAAAAAGTAATACTCCCATCAAGCCATAAATGGCCATCCAGCAACAAGCACAATCGTAAGCCACCACACGAATGCAAAGTCCTGCAAGCCACCATACACAATTAAGTTCCATTTACAAGTGTCATCCCCGGGACAACCAATTGTTATCGATTGTAAGACCCCCATAGTCATTCAGGGCGACACTAGTGCCCAGCATTAGGACACACAGTAACCCCATAACAATTCCAGTTTACTATCACATTTTAAAGCATCCATACAATCTGTGACCCACTGCATCCAACAACAGCAGCGCAGCGGTCGCGTTCAGAAACAAAATTCTAATAAACCTAGAAAGCGCACACCTTCTGTGTGTATTGCTGCTGGTCCTGTCCAGACTGAACCCTAAAGCCGACATAAACGTGTGCAAGGATTATCTAGCGTCCGATATGCGACACCATAAACTGAAATGAAATCCAATTGGGGTCACTGGAATTACCCCCGCAGAGCGAGCCCCGATTGAACGACTAGGACACCGGCCAACACCAGGATAACAAGAAACAAAATCCCAACTGCAAAGACGCCACCACCAAGCTTAATGTGTGTCCTTTAATTTATTTATCTTTATTATGCCTCCCTCTTGCCATACAGATGCGCCCGGTCCGTCTGCCACATTGGTCCTTGCCGCCGTCGCCGTCGTCATCGTCACTGTGATTCTATTTGGAGAAACGAGGAGAAAAAAAGAGATCCTGAAATAACAAAACTGGTAGAGAAATGAGAAAGGATAATGCAGTCGACCAGTAGTATTGTTGTTCAGTCCTTTGGAACTGGAGTCCTGGGAGAAATTAAGATAATAAAATACTCATTTCATTTGCTTGGCTAAGACCGCATACAAACTAAATTATAACCGAACTACCGAGCCTGTGCTTCATGAGCAAACAACTCGAGCTGAGCGAGAATGTATCCCCTTTTACCGTTTTGCGTTGCGATTTTTTCTTCTAGCCCCCTTTAAATTTTTCCATGGCTCAAGGATGCATTTAGAATCCATGTTTATTTCGGGTTTATTAAAATTAGATAAAGGCAAACCTTCAAGGACGAGTGCTTGTACGTAGCAGAAAGTGTACCTACTCATGTGCGAAATCCTTCAATGCAGACTACTCGCAGGGAGCACTATGTGTATAAATTTATTCCACTCCAAGTCCTGTTGAGAAAATCGCTAACACAAATATTGATATGAAAGGATAACAGAGACCCATGCACACAAAAAGATACACAGTCTTTGTTGGCGTTAGCTTTGGAGTTGGACTTTCTTCGAGTAGGAATTCCGTTCAAAAGAATATGGAGCAAGGTTGGCTGGATGCATGCAAGGATGCTGTTGTTGTTGTTGTTGGTGGTGGAAAAAGTGAAGGGGTCGGTAAATATTTGCTGCTGCTTGAAAGCAGTGCACATATGCAAAAGTAGCTTCATCCCGAAGAACTCGTTGTTGGCAGAACAATGATGTGAAGAAGAGCACGGATACCACGTAGGATGCTGGTCAGCTTGTCTAGGTCCTCATGCGTTGGACTTTCAGTGTGGGCTTAGGAGTTACAAAGTTAAACAAAGATGTGCATCAAGATTGAAAAGAGTCACACCTGATGTGGCTGATTCAAGGGTTAATCTCCAATCAGATTATCAGGCGCCCTAGTCAAAAATATGATAGGTTTCTTAAAATGTGAACAGCAAGATAGATATTATTATTATTTTTTAGATATTCAATAAATGTATACCTTTCAAGTATATTGTTCTTGTTACAAGTTACAAATTTAGTGCAAAAGCATAAAAATCTGAAAAAAACTGCGAGAAAAAATCTTCAATTTAACATTATTATAATTTAATATAATCTATATAAATAAATTAATAAATGGACATTTAATATATAAATAAGTAAAAAAGATAAGCAATAAATTTATAAATAATTTAATAAATTGATAAAAAATGTCTTATAATTATACAAAAAAGAGGAAACTGCGTTTACAGGATCAATTATTGAGGCATTTTGTCAGAGTGTTTTCGAATATACACATCTGCTTAGAAAGTATTGTTTATGCTTGAAAATACGGTCGATGATCAATTCAACGTACGCTTATGAATGTTGATCCAGAGTCGAAGATATCTTGGCGAATTGTGCATCATTTTTGAAAGTTTATTCCGCTCGGTTTGCAATTTTAAAATATGACAGCTCGCTCAACTTCTCCACGCTTGGTATCTGTAGATGAGAATGAATTGGAATATAACTTTATGTTTTATAATTTTCTCCAGAGTGCTGCTTGATTGAAACAATGCTGTGGTTTTCTGCTAGTAAAGACAGCTTGCTTTTTCCAGTGTTTAATTTTATTTTCCATATCTTAAAATAGCTGTTCAACAGTCTGAGGCATTCTGAAAAATAATTTCAATGTGTTCTCAGTATTATAAAAGTTTGAAAGGATTAGAGAGTCAGACCTTTAGCCATTGTATAAAACAGCACTTACAACTGAACCTTGGGAAAGGCCAACAAGATATTACATCAACGCTGCTACACTTCTATAAAAGCTTTGATGCTCCTGAGAGACAAAAAACATGCACCAAATAAAGAGGAAATCCTAAGTTAAACATTTCAAATAAATAAGACCATTTTGCCTACATAGTCAAACACCTTTCAAATACTTAAGGTAGTAGTCTGGTAACTTATGCCTATTTTCATGACTTCTTTGGAGGGTGGTTTTTTATAGGAAAATAAAAATGAATTATCTTGAATATTAAGAGTGTTTTTATTTACATATTGAAAATATAAAAAAAATTTATTTGAAAAATTTAATAGTTTATTACTATTATTATTGCCACTCGAAGTTGGAACCTCAAAAAACAAATGCACGTGGGTGGCCCGGGTGATTTTGGCTCTTGATCTATAGACATGTCATTCTGGTCGGAACTACTGAAGTTAAATTTCAAGGGTATTTTTTATTTTTTTTATTTATTTAGAATGCTAAATATCTAGCGTTTATAATTGTACATTATTATTTACATGTAAAAGGAACATATTTTTAAAAGATTTATTATTAATGTTAACATTTTTGCAATTCAAAAGGTGTGAATATTTATTAAAGATAATTAACATATTATTAAATGGAGAAAACCGTTCATAGTTCGTACGATGGTGAGATACTGAGATTGCATTAGGTATGTGTCTAAAAAATCTTTGCGGTACATTGAAATTGAGACGAGACAAGAGGTACATAGAATCAATGTTGCCATCAATAAGTTTGGTAATGAAAGAGAAACATAGATACGATCGTCTGCTTTCAAGGTTAGGCAAATCTATTAGATTAAGTCTGCTTGTATAAGGTGGGAGGTTATAAGGGTCTTGCCATCCCAGTCCCCTCAAGGCAAATCTCAAAAATCTCTTTTGAACTTTCTCAATCCTGTCGATATGACATTTATAGTGAGGAGACCACACTTGACAGGCGTATTCAAGGATCGGACGGACGAAAGTCATGAACAGCTGTTTAACAACATAAGGATCATTAAATTGCTTAGATTCTCTTTTAATCCAACCAAGCATTGAGTTCGCTTTATTGGAAATTATGTTGATATGTTGCTTAAACTCGAGTTTTTGATCCAACACAACCCCTAAGACAGAAATATTATCAACATTGCACATTGTCGAGCCATTTAAATTGTATGCGAAAGAAATCGGCGAGTTTTTTCGTATAAAATTAATGACATTGCATTTGTTGACATTCAAAAATAAACAATTATTGGAACACCACACATAAAACGCATCAAGATCACGCTGTAGATCATGACAGTCTTCAATGTTATGTATCTTCTTAAAGATAGTTACATCATCAGCATAAATAAGACATTGTGAACTCTTCAAAATAGAAACTAAATCATTTATAAACAAAAAAAAACAACAACGGACCTAAGTGGCTGCCTTGTGGTACCCCAGAGTTGACAGCGAAATAGTTCGAGGAACAACCATTAAAAATAACAGAATAAGATCTACTTGATAAATACGATTCAAGCCAAATTAAGAACTTTGTGCTAAAGCCAATTTTGTTTAACTTTAAAAGTAAGATGCGGTGGGAAAGCTTATCAAAAGCTTTACTAAAATCAGTGAGTACACAATCTGATTGATTTTTAAACTTAAATGAGTCGACGCAGGATTGTGTGAGTTCCAGTAAAAGAGTTGTTGTAGATCGGCCTTTAAAAAACCCATGTTGATTAGGGACAATTATAGATTTAACATAAAAATACAATGATTCACAGGGTAAATAACAAAATGGCGGACTTTGAAAAAAGGTCCTTTTAGTTTAGCAAAGAAAGGGTTGTAAATAAAAAGTTAGGGGTGAAAAAATTCTCGTTAGTACCTACGAGAACCATTAGTGTGTAGAACAGCCTGTTAAAATTTGAAAGCAATCGGTTCAGTAGAAAAAAAAGTTAGGACCCGGGCCGACCAAAAAAACAATGTTTTGAGAAAAACGCGTTCTTGGATGCTTACGTGTCAACGTACGATCAAATACTAACAGAATACTGTGAATTTTAACTTAAATATACTTTAAAATAAATATGTAAAATTATATACATAAATATATATAACAGAATAACAGAGTCAACCCAGGTATAAAAAATGCGCGCAAACAATAGAAAGGTCCAAGCGGTTGCAGCTTCCGGTCGACCTTAAAGGTTGGACTCCGAGGCACTCTAGGAAACTCGTTATAACTCCCGAAATATTTCGAATTTCTGTCTGAAATTTTCACAGTATATTCTCAAGACATTGTGCTTTCAAATTAAGTAAAATAAAAATTTTCGATTTTTTGAACCCAAGTTACCAGACTACTACCTTAAAAGCACCATACCAGTTGACATTCCTAACACTTTGTTTTTTTTATATTCTGACATATGTAGTCTTTATACCTGATAAGAGGAGTAACGTCCATTTCTAATTCTAGAAGCCTCTTTTGGAAGACTCGTTCAGAGACTTTGCTAAGGCAGTTCAAGATGCTGAAAGGCTAGTAGCTGCTTGGAGACTTCCTATCCTTATCAGGTTTTAAAACGGATACCACTTTTGCTGTTTTTCATACGTCGATAATTTTTTTATTTTAAGGCAGGCAGACTCAATCTATTCCATGTACTTTCCTAAGTCGTAAGCTTATCACGATGCAGTTCATATATTCTAAGGAAACAAAAGCGTCCTGTGGTGTTTCCGCTCGTTGGTCCGTTATTAACAGCAATATTTAAGTGTAGAGAAAGAAGATGTGTTCTGCAAACAAGTCGGTTTATACTATACATGGTGCTTGATTAATGAAAGGGTAGGTTCAAAAAAGCCTTTTACACCAGATAATCTTTCCATTAGATTTACCAGAAGCTTGGTTGTGTCTTATGTAATCAAAAATTCATACTACACAGTGAGTAGGTATGATGGCACCCAAATTGAAATTGCTCATCAGAGTAAATGCGCCGATAAATCTATCTGATTGAGCTCAGTAAATTCAAGTTCATTTTCATTTTATTGAGCAGTATTTGTCTTATATATATCAAAAAAATAAAAACAGATCTCTTTTTTAACAATTACTTTTTACCTACATAATTTAAGTTATTTTGTTAAAATCTTATAAATTAATTTCTTCTTTGAGTTCATGGGGCAGTTCAATAAACATTTTGAATCCGCATTTCGTGTTTTCCAAAGAGGAAAAACGCGGATTTTCTTTATTTATTAAATCAAAACATGCAAATTTCTAACATATATAAATTTTTATCATTAATTATTAGGCTGCAACATTTTCTTTATTTTGATTAAATAATAAAATATTATTTATAACTACTCACTGCCTTATACTTTACCACTTTGATACATTAAACATATTTACAAATGGGGTTAGAAGTGTCACTTTTAGGAACTCCTCATTGCTTTATTTTGAAAATTCTAGAGCATATCAAACATTGTTTAAGAATATTCAAAATGAGGCTTGATTATTGCATTTAAAGTAGTAATTGCCTTTCATTTTCTTATCCCTATAAAAAAGTCTATTTTTTATATACTTTCTTCTAAAGGTCCTTATGTCGAGATGCTTATTATAAATTTGCGACAAAATTTCTTTTAGAATTTTAACTACGTTAATCTTTCAATTCTTTTATTATTTATTTATATATCCTTGAAAATGAACATAAACAATACAAACACTCTGTTTGACTTAGATTCAAATATTTATTTGTTCATTTACAAAATGTTTCTAAGCCGGCATTAACCTTGTCGATGGACTCAAACATACAAAAGTCCATAGTCCGCGAAAAGTTTTAGACACGGAAATTAAATATTTGATATTTCATTTACGTACAATATAAATAATAATGTTCCTAAAACTGATCAATGTCGAACGCCTAGAAATGTGTTGATCGGCTCCGATAGTGCCTCCTTCACCCTCGTTCTTTGTCCCGTCCAGCACGACTCGAAATATTTCTTTTCTGAAGAATATCTCTGTCGACAAATTCAAATGCCCTCCTGAGATCAATGAAAACAGCAGCGATTTAATTACCCTTATAAATTTCATGAGGTTCAAAAGTGATTCACAGCTGTGTCTGTTTTTGAACCCTGAAAGGCACTCGGCATAAAGTCCTTTCCGGCCTTAAATATGGGTAGGTCTTGAGAAGTATTGGAGATGATTTAAATTCCAAATTTCATATTTTCTTCGGAAATTAAGACAGTGCCGGATGAATTTGAAAAAAACACCCACCAGTTGCGAGTTTCACTCTCAAACGAAGGGTTAAGCACCACCCTTCAGTAAGCAACCCTGATAGCATCGCACGTATACATATTGGAGTATTCTTTAGACAGCCATCTCGTAAACGCATGCTTTTTAAAAATTGTTTATAAAGATTCAGGGGCAAGAGCCTATGTAAAAAAAGGTACGTATAAAAAAAGGTATGAAGGTTTAAAAAAAATAACGTAGACCAATCGCGAACATGACAATTTAATATGATTTGGGCATGAGAAGGCGGTCAAAGTGCTTCCTATGAAAAGGCAATCAATGCAGAAATCCGTAAAAAAGTCGTGTGACTAAAGGGCGGCCTAGTCATACAGCTTCCACCCAACATTATTTGGCAGTGTCATCTATTTGCGACGATGTTATATCTGAGTAAATGAGTGTAAGTTTAAGTTAAGGCTTAGTAGGTTCACTAGAAAGTTTTATCAGTTCTTAATACATAAAAGATTGAAAATAGTTAACAGCTTTTCTTTAACGCTTAAGAGACTACTGCTGAACGGAAAAAGAACTACCTTGGTCGGAACTGAGCCTTGCATATGCAAATGTCACCTAGCATCCTGATTGCGCCTTTTTTACGTTTAAAATTTAGGCAGTAAGTTTTACATTTCCTTATTAACTCTTCAGTTGAATTTCATGTGAAGATCAAACGACTAGGATATTGTGGATCTATTCATCCTGGCATGACAAAGTTTCGTTTAAGGCTTCTGAGCAATCCAAAACATGTTGACGAAATTTAGTAAGAACATTAAATTAACGCTTGACTACAGTCTAAAAATTTAAATTTACTAGCATTAGACTTTCTACACAATCGTATTTCAATTCATTTGTTTAAGCATGCAAATCAAGTCCAACAACCACGAACTACTGAAGCGTATGATCGCACTTGTCACTGACCTTAACCTTTCATCATTGCTACGAGACAGCCAATGTTTATTTTGCACTTGGGCTCACGCGCCCACTAAACAATTCGAAACACATTCCTCTGCTCTGGGAAGATTAATAGATACAGACAGCATGCTGCGCATCGAGTCATCTGGCGGCAAGAAGGTAGACGATGAAGCGGAAAAGAGTAATAAACTTCCGTAAAACACTCTCACTTCGGTATCTTCTTAATTTGTGACGGTTTCGAGTGGTTAATTGAGTATCTGCCGAGAATGTAACAGACGCAAATCTGGGCTAATGAACATGCTTACGGTCTTCTAAATGCCCGAACATTTCCGTTATCGATCATCTCAGTGGGCCGACTATAAATAGGCAAACGCTTTTAGATAAAACATCAATTCGGCATCTCACCTCATTGTGTAAAGGTTGAGACAGCTTTAAAATGGTAATAAGGATGAACAATAACCTCGTGTCAAGAACTAATTAAGCTTTTATATTTCTGATTTTTTGTAGAAAATTACTTGGTTCTTGCTGATAGGCTTTGCTGTGGCGTACGCAGCTGTGATCCCTCAGGACGAATACTTGCCACCGGCTGAGGAATCTGCAGATATCGAAGTAGCTCCGCTTGATGAACCCGACACGAAGATTGCTGATGATGGATATAAATACAAGACAGTTCGCAGATTAAAGTATAGAAACCGTCGTGATGTTTCAGAGCTCGTTGCCCCTGAATACTTGCCACCAGCAGAGGAAGCCACTGATGCTGAGCCAACTGTAGCTCCAGAAGAGTCAGCTGTTCTCGCCGATGATGGATACCGATACAAGACCATCCGCAGGTTGAAGTACAGGAAACGCCGTGACGTCTCAGAACTTGTTGCCCCAGAATACCTTCCACCAGTAGAGGAAGCTGTTGAAGCTGAGCCAACTGAAGCCCCAGAGGAGTCAGCTGCTCTCGCCGATGATGGATACCGATACAAGACCGTTCGCAGGCTGAAGTACAGGAAGCGTCGCGACGTCTCAGAGCTTGTTGCCCCCGAATACTTGCCCCCAGCAGAAGAAGCCATTGAAGCTGAGCCAACTGAAGCTCCAGAAGAGTCAGCTGCTCTCGCCGCTGATGGATACCGATACAAGACCATCCGCAGGTTGAAGTACAGGAAACGCCGTGACGTCTCAGAACTTGTTGCCCCTGAATATTTGCCCCCAGCAGAGGAAGCCCTTGAAGCTGAGCCAACTGAAGCCCCAGAGGAGTCAGCTGTTCTCGCCGATGATGGATACCGATACAAGACCGTCCGCAGGTTGAAGTACAGGAAACGCCGTGACGTCTCAGAACTTATTGCCCCTGGATACTTGCCACCAGCAGAGGAAGCCGTTGAAGCTGAGCCAACTGAAGCCCCAGAGGAGTCAGCTGCTCTCGCCGATGATGGATACCGATACAAGACCGTTCGCAGGCTGAAGTACAGGAAGCGTCGCGACGTCTCAGAGCTTGTTGCCCCCGAATACTTACCCCCAGCAGAGGAAGCCGTTGAAGCTGAGCCAACTGAAGCCCCAGAGGAGTCGGCTGTTCTCGCCGATGATGGATACCGATACAAGACCATCCGCAGGTTGAAGTACAGGAAGCGTCGTGACGTCTCAGAACTTGTTGCCCCCGAATATTTGCCCCCATCAGAGGAAGCCGTGGAAGCTGAGCCAACTGAAGCTCCAGAGGAGTCAGCTGTTCTCGCCGATGATGGATACCGATACAAGACCGTCCGCAAGCTGAAGTACAGGAAGCGTCGTGACGTCTCAGAACTTGTTGCCCCCGAATACTTGCCCCCAGCAGAGGAAGCCATTGAAGCTGAGCCAACTGAAGCTCCAGAAGAGTCAGCTGTTCTCGCCGATGATGGATACCGATACAAGACCGTCCGCAGGTTGAAGTACAGGAAGCGTCGTGACGTCTCAGAGCTTGTTGCCCCCGAATACTTGCCCCCAGCAGAGGAAGCCATTGAAGCTGAGCCATCTGAAGCCCCAGAGGAGTCAGCTGTTCTCGCCGATGATGGATACCGATACAAGACCGTCCGCAGGTTGAAGTACAGGAAGCGTCGTGATGTCTCAGAACTGGTTGCCCCCGAATATTTGCCCCCAGCAGAGGAAGCCATTGAAGCTGAGCCAACTGAAGCCCCAGAGGAGTCAGCTGTTCTCGCCGATGATGGATACCGATACAAGACCATCCGCAAGCTGAAGTACAGGAAGCGTCGTGACGTCTCAGAACTTGTTGCCCCCGAATATTTGCCCCCAGCAGAGGAAGCCGTTGAAGCCGAACCTACCGAAGCTCCAGAGGAGTCGGCTGTTCTCGCCGATGATGGATACCGATACAAGACCATCCGCAGGTTGAAGTACAGGAAACGCCGTGACGTCTCAGAACTTGTTGCCCCCGAATACTTGCCCCCAGCAGAGGAATCCGTTGAAGCTGAGCCAACTGAAGCCCCAGAAGAGTCGGCTGTTCTCGCCGATGATGGATACCGATACAAGACCATCCGCAAGCTGAAGTACAGGAAGCGTCGTGACGTCTCAGAACTTGTTGCCCCCGAATACTTGCCCCCAGCAGAGGAAGCCGTTGAAGCTGAGCCAACTGAAGCCCCAGAAGAGTCAGCTGCTCTCGCCGATGATGGATACCGATACAAGACCGTTCGCAGGTTGAAGTACAGGAAGCGTCGTGATATTTCTGCCGCCCACTAAAGAACCCCGTCATTGAATCTCAATTGCCAATTTAGTATTAGTCATATAAATCAAAATGTGATTCCCAAGAGGATATCCTGTAAATAAAAGCACCAACTTCTCAAAGGTTTATAGCTTGTTTTCACTTAGATCATAGCAAAAGACTACAAGTCACAATATACAAACCTGTAATCCAAAACCTCTCTTCAGTTCTGGCAAAATTTAAATGAAGTCTCACAAACATGAGGATTCACTCTCCTCAGTCGCTCCTGATCACAAAGGAACCTTTTACGTGTTCCATTCGACAAACTTCGAAATCCGATCAACGTAATCTGACGTTCAATAAACTCTTGTTAAATGTGTGCATCAACAGTTGCCCTCGCCCGCTCTCGAATGCGAAATCTTCGTCCAACTAACAAGAGGTCGGAATCAATGCGAAAACAGCCTCAAGTCCAAGTTTATTTCGGGCCGGGCCACCCATGAACTTGCACTTTATTTAGAGCAACATCAATGGACTGCATTGCATCAGGACCGCACACTGAATCAGTGGAATGAAATTCAAAACCACATGTTGGCCCCCCCTCTTCCTCCCGAAGTCTACGGTATCAGTCTTTGGATCCTGGCAATAATCGACCTGAGAGCATTTTCGTCTGTCTGCGCGTCAAAACTCAAGTGCTACACGTCGTCCATGGAGTTCAAGAGTCGAGTCGTTGTGTGTGCACACACCAAAATGAACATAGTCTCGTGTTAACTTGGTGCATAGCAGCCGCCGCCACTACCAAACTCCAGGGCATTGCCGGATCAAGGGGAAATCCACCAGCCACAAGCATCTTCCTCTCAGAATGCACATTCAATTAAAAATGCAAGCTTCGTATGTAATATCAATGGCGGCTTTATTGCTGCTATCAAAACGCAGATCCAGAGATGTGTATGTTCCTCGCTAGCTTACCGTGAACAAGGATGGCCAGCAAAGACCAGCCACATCCCTATATACTCCTCTATATGTTTGACGGTAATGCACTGAGTTTATTGTCTTCCCATTAAACAGGGGATGGGTAGATGCTTCTATGAGACATGTGTGTAGCTCTTCCGAGGCAATTGTACCCGCATGGACCTTGGCGTGTTCAACTTAATGTCTGCAGTTGTTCGTCACAGGACTCTCAGGGGGGATGGCAGGTGGGGTTACAATCGATATTTCAACAGGTAGCAAGAGGAGACGCCATGATACCTACCACCACCTTGGCGTTCCATACATTGGATGCGATACCATCTTCAGGAGGAGGATGACGTGAATAAATGACTTTTCCAAAGGATCCAACTTGGAGTTTTATGTCGAACTTTTAATGCTGGAGTTTTATGGAGCAGAGGCAGAGGCATAGAGGTTGAGGGTTTGCATCTCTTTTATACGAAAATTGCACAGAGTCATTCATGACATTAGCCCGTTTGTAGATGCACATATGTATATGCGCAAAGGACCGTTCCGTCTTTTTGTCGGCCATAATGGGATTGATTAAGGGTTGATGGGTGTAATTTGGAAAGTGTGCCGCGCTCGCTGTGACTTTCAGATTCATGTTCATTTAGCAAATTGATGTTGGCGCTTCATTAGCATAAATGAATGCCTCGAGGAACTTTGGGTAATGTTCGTCCATTGTTGTTGGGGATTGATGCAAGCTCTCCTTTAGGGGGCAAGATGGAATAAGTGTGCAATGAAGTTTTATGGGATTGTTTGGAGTTAAATTGAGTTTTAATTTGAACACGGGTTTCGGTAATGCTTATGGGGAATTATTAAAATGAACGGGAATTGCTTGTACTCGCGGAGGAGGTTCGTTCACGGTTGGACGGTTGCTTCAAAGTGTTTTGGTGACTTTTGTTGTTTTAAAATGAGCCTGGAAGTTTGTACAAGGAAGGGAGTCATTTCCAAGTGGACGGTGAGACTGCCTTATGATTGAAAAGAAATAAGACAAGGGGGTGGTTGTCGTGAGCAGGTTCGATCTTTCTTCATTTAGGAGGAGCTAGGATTCAAGACAATAATAGCTGGCTAAGCCAATGTAGACGACAGATTTTTTCCTCAAAAACTAGATCCGCATCGATTTATATCTCGACATTGTAGGTGGGCAGATAAAGCGTAAGTTGTCTTTAGTGTAATCCAAATTTTGACAAAGGTGCATGTTACAGGGTGGTGCACAAGAACCATTAAGATTTAATTCTTGAATACGAGGGTGATCTGAAAACCTTCCGACCTCAAAGTGAAGATAGCAGCACTCGTTACTAACCAAAGTTTCAGGCATTTTGGAAGCGCAGTTTTTAGTTGACAGTTTTAAGGTGCCGCGTTTGGTCACACTAAACCAAAAACTTGTTTGAATGAACATTTCTAAGGCTCTGTTAGCGCAGTTTAGGCGCAATAAATCCGAGTTTTGGAGTCGATCAATTACTGTAGATGAATACCATTAAGTGCCCGAAATAAAAGTACAGTCAGAACAGTGGACTGAAAAGGGCGAGCCGGCTTTAGAAAAACGAAAAGTGTTTTTTCGGCTGGGAGAGTGGAGTCGACTATTTTTTGGGATAGTCAGAACGAAATATCTAAAAGGAAAAACCATTACCACGCTTCATAACTTCACTTGGGAAATTCATGATGGGACGATTCAGCACAGAACTAAGAATCAAAGTGGTTATATTCTATTTTGAAAGTCGATGTTTAATTATTTAGACACAAAGATTATATCGAAATTTCTTTCATGTTCGAAATGCGGCCAGTACTCTTACAATTTACCCATTGGTCCAGCGGTTTCAGCAATGGACTGTCTGTGGAAGATCTCGTACAGTTTAAAATGATTTAAACATTGCTCGGGTGCAAGCAAGTGTTGAGGAAAACCCCGAAACTTCAACCATGTTACCTTCTCAGCGGTTGGTTATGTCTACGCGATCTTTGCAAAGAATTTCAAGGCAGTAAAATACTTTTTCATAAAGGATTCAATTGGTTCATGAGTTGAAAAATATGATTAATATTGCTCGGCATTTTCAACACATGTTCCGAGAGATCAACGGGTTTATTCACAAACTCATAATGAGCGATGAGGCCCTTTTTTACCTCAACGGTAATGTGAATAAATGAAATTGCACAATATGGGGCATCGAAAATCCAAAAATACTTATTGAACGTCAAATATACCTACTTAGATGCACAGTATGGTGTGGCATAACCTAAGAAAGAATTATTAGACCATCTTTTTTTCCAAAACGACAAACTAGTTTCGGTTAGTAAGGCAAATAACCGAGAAGAAGTTAAGACGAAGTTCTAAAAAATGTAATGGAAAATGCTCTGGAAGAGAACGTCTGTTCGAAGAAAATAATGGGCACCGTGTGAAAGATGTTTTCTTTAAAATGTGAATATATTTCCAAAACAATATTCTAAAAATTAATAAAGGCCAAGGTTTACTAAAAGAAAAAAAATAGAAATATAATTCGTCAAATAAATCTTAACGTTTCTTATGCGCCACCCTGTAAATATTTTACAAATGTCGCGCAAAGAAAAATGCACTCACACTCAATTGCTTGTTATGAGAGTCTCTTTTAAGAATTGTACATCGTTTAAAGAAGTGTACATCGGTTTTCGAACCAGTACCGACATAGCAACGATAAGTTTACTATGCACAACATTTTTTAAGGGCACCGTACTCATAAGCTGCCAACAAAACTTTATAACTTAGAGTCCGCTGTCATTGCTTTTGTTTGTAAAATATTACGTCATATTCTCAGGCGCAACAAATTTATAGCGAAGGATGCTTAAAACAAGGCCATTGTATGGTGGGTGGTATGAGACACTTCCTGTGCTTGCCCGACTCATTTTTTTCCGTTTTATCTTTCTCGCTCTGAAGGGATAATGGTTTTCCTTATTAGCAGAATTGAAAGGTTCCGGAGTGGCTAAAAACTCAAATGTATTTTCAGTTTAGTTGCTAGATGAATGGATACCGAATAGGAAGAGAGAATTTATTGGTGTCTTCTTTGAATTCGCTCAGTTCGCAGTATTTTATTTGCAATAAATTGATAGACTCCGATGTTCAGGTTATGTATTTTTAAAGTATTATGCATATACAGTGTAGGCAGCGAACTTGGAACTCTAGCATGAAAAGACGATACTGATAAGACTTTGGCTTTATTTAGCGCCTTTAATTTGATCTCGACTGCTGGAATAGTTCTCAGTTTTTCGAAATATTGTTCATACCAGATTGCTTCTGTTCACTCAAGCTATTGTTTAAGGGTATCTTAACTCCTTTCAGTCGTACATTTTATTTGGCTGATGGTTTCACGATCTGGAGGTCCCCTCCACGTGTTAATATTGAAATATGCGACGAATAAGTTAGATTTATTCTCAACCTACTACGAAGCCAGGTCTAATGTCTTAAAGCAGAGAAATGAATAGACCTTTTAGACACCAGATTGGTTGCGCCCTAATTTCTTTTCTGAACAACTAAACCCACCGCTGTCTATGGACACCACTTCTGGACGGAATTATCGCTGCGCAATGCAAGGTGTTGTTGTCTTCAGCATCCCGAAGTTTACTTGGAGATCCTTTTCCTAAACTCCCTTGTACCTGTACCTGTTTTCCTTACGGTTTCTCTTGCATTTATTTGCATCCCTCTGCTGGCAATAAATCGTGTGAAAAAAAGGTTCCATACAAAACTCAAAGAGAATTCATTAACCTTTTAAACGCTGGTATAACACCTGAAAGCTCGCTTTTAATCGCGGTCAAAAAAATAAAAACCAAATTAACTTTGCCGAGCGGGAATCAATTAGACACAAAAAAAAGGGTTCAATCCACTGACATGTTAATCATATAGGACCTCGATGAAATCAATTCATCAACACTCCATCAGGAACAGTGGTACAAATTCTCTTTTTTTTTACAACTGTTTCCAGAATAAAATCGTTTTCAATTTTTTTATTTTTCAAGAAACAAAACCAAAATACGTTGCGATAAATTGATTGATGTTGTTGCTGTTAATTATTTTTGTTTTCTTTTTTACTGGCATCCAGGGACTCACATGTGATAAATTCCTTTTAACCATTTTCGTGTCATGTTTTACATGAGTCTGTGAAAATGCAAATAAAAAACGTTGTTGTCCCAAAATGAATTTAATTTAAAAAAAAAAAATAGTCCATTGAGTTCCTGAGTTGACTGGTTTCAATCAGTCAATCAGATCCTTGGCCAGTGGCTGTAATCCCTAAAAATCTGTGCTGCTCGCGAGTAGTGCTTCAATTAAATACAGGAGTTTTGTTCGTAAACAGGACAACAAGTAAGCTAGGCGCATTCGGCTGAAATGTTAATAGATTAAGGTTGGAATTGAGTTGTTTTATGTCTGCAAAGTTTGTGTTTACTTGTCAAAGTGAGAGGATTATCCTGGCGACATCTATTGATTGAATTGATGTTCAAAGGGAAGAGGTACACATTAAGTCGGTACAAATTAAATGGAAGGTTTTAGAGGTTTGATTGGTTCGTTGAATGGATATATCACCTCAAGTGTTTTGTTTTGGGAATCCTTGTCAAATACTACGTGAGATTCACTTAAGGAGATAAGTCTAGGTCTCTTCAACCTTATCCTTAACTTCTGCTGACTGCATAACAAGAAAAGTTTCGACTAGTGAACTCCACAGTAATACAGTTCCGTTCGAAAAATGATGGTCAAACCCTTTATGATCAAATTCGGCGGAATTCTTGGAAAAGAGTAGCAAAATGTCAAATATGCATAAAAGTCGATGTTATTAAGAATATGAGAAGAAGAATAAGAACCGAAATAATTTAGTGGAAAAAATTGGAAAAACAAGTTCGGAGTTCAAAGCTTATATGTTGTGTCTGTCACGTCACGTCTCAATTTGACAATTCTAATAGACTGATTGTAGCTCAACAAACAATGGCATGAAAAAAAATATCGTAAGACCTGGACTATCAGCAGAAGGAAAATCTCAGGGAGACCAAATTAATACTATCCCAGTGGAAGATCGTGGAAGATTTCTCAACAGGACACTGCTCCTTTCCATGCAGCTAAAATTGTAAATAAGAACGTGTTATTGCACCAATTAAGATTTTTTCAAACCTCTTAAACTGAGCCAGGAACTCAAAAAAAACATTTTTTGGTCCCGTAACAGCGTGTGAAAAAGTTAAATACACTAAATTTATCATTAACTTCTTGAAACCGCAAAAAAATCTCATCAAAAAATAAGTTCTTTTTGCAAAAAATTTGACAAATTTGATAGTCAAAGAAAAATTCTGATCAACATTTTTCGAACGGCAGTGTAATATACATAATAAACGAGTGGCGTACTTTTTTGACAGTCAGGCGTCTGATGATGAACTAGTCATGACTAGTTAAGCTCTCGAAGTGAACTTTGCGGACGTTTAAAAATGAGAAATTCAAAATCATTTTCTTACCATGGCTCCTTTTAGACAAACGGATCTCAGCGATTTCAGAATTACTAGAAAGATCTAGCAGTACAACAAGCTTCTTAAACTGAAGCACAGGCCCCTCCCCCAGAGCCATTCGTGCAGCATAACTTGTCAAACCGTACAACAGATTCTATAGTAGCTTCAAGAATGTGAGCATGAGCGAAACCTAATATCTCTCTTTACATGAACGTTGAGCAAAATGCAACACATTTTTCGTAAGACTCTCTTCGACGACACCTCAAAACTTGCTCCTATAATTTTCAACAAACACATGCTCTGACTCAAAACAAATATGCGATCCGCCCTTTTGTCAACTTTTGATTTTAAAATGTGTTATATCAAAAGAAAATTTCTGACGCTCATTGTGACAGCAAGTTTAGAGGTCCTTCAAGACGCAGGTGTCAGTGATATTGTCCGATGCTCACATCCAGGGACTCACATGTGGCATGATATTTATTGTCCCCTTGCAGCTGCTTCCAACTTTGGATTTAGAGCAGTCGAAATTGGGGAAGTTTTTGAAAGTTTCCTATCGCATGTTGTTGGATCTCAACATATGTTTCCTGTGCTCCCAAATATAATCCTACGTATATTTTTCAAACATATCACAGACATCTTTGACACCGCTGTGAAAGGACGCAACAAACAATATCAGGGTAGTCATAGTCCCCTGAGAATTTTACAGAAGCAAATAGTTTTTTGAAATTTTTTCGATCCGGTTTCCAACAAAAACACCGCTGTTTCACAATCCTAACAAAAGCTACTGAAAACTGACAATAAGTTCCCTGAAAATTGTAGATTTTTCTAAGGCTTTTGACACTGCAAATCATTCTATTTAATGCGCCAAGATCCAAAGCTGATCTTGTCAAACATGACGAATAGAAAATACACTTAATGGGTATTTATTTCTAAAAATGACTTTTTCAAATACTGCTTTCGAGTCATCCTTCTTAACAAAAGCGTTTTCCAATAAGGACTTAACAACTTTTTTTTTAAATAAAACGCAAACCATTTCAGATATTTCAAAAATTTTATTATCGGCTTGAAGTACAATTAAAATATTTATGAATGGAACTCGACTTCGTTCATATGGCCCTTGCGGGTACGTTTGCAGCGGTCGATTCACAAAAGCACAGTTCCCCGTGGTGTATCCAAGGCTTCGATTCAACTAGTAATCCCACCGTAAGTGAAAAGCTTTGTGGAATTTACGGCTGTCAAAAATTAGCTGTTGTCTGCGGAAACAAAATCTCAAAATTCCTTGCTACACTAGGTCCATTGCTCTTATGTCTTTATACATACATGAAACTTTCAAGGACTGAGATACAGAGCTATGTTGTAGGACATCTATTTTTTGGTGAACAAACTTTAAAAGAAAAAAACATTTATTTTAATACGTTGAAATATGTTGGCGAAGCCTGCTCTTGAATGCCTGCTCTACAAAAAAAAAAAAAAACATTCAATGGACGGCAGATAATGCCCCCTGTTTTGTTTTTTTCTTTTTAAAATATCATAAAAAAAGGAAGAAAACAAATGATGTCCTGAATCTGAAACCGTTGCGCACCTTTGATGTTAATTAAACGAACACATACGCGAATTCGCTATTTTATCAATCCTTTTGTGAAGGCCTACCTTTACCCCAGCGGACGATGGGCCATTTTCTCTCAGCATGCAATTTCCTTTCTGAAATTGAACTGTGGAACGAAATTTATCGTCGATCTCCAGCACCTGTCTCTTTGGAAACCATGCAAAAAAACAGGACACCCAACTTGCGTTTATAAACGCGGCGCATGCAAATTATATTCCTTTTATATCATTGATTTGCAGAGGTAGCCTTCCTAGCATATGTAGACGCGTATGTATTTTCTGCATGCCTAGTTTTTTTTATTGTCATTTTTTTGAGTGACACACGGATTATGGTTGGGAATACTCCTTTCTATGCAAATTTCCTGAACGAAAATCACTTTCAGTTGAGGTCCTCTTTCACGGATGAGCGTTTTATTTGTTTGAAGGATGTTTTTTTTGTTCGATTTTTTATTTGTTTCTGCGGATCATGTTATACTTATGAACTATTATGACAATCTGGTGAGGCTCTAAGGAGTGAATCTGAAAACTCTGTGGAAATGTGGCTCGACCATAACCCTGCTGGTGAATTTTTGCTTAGAATTGTTTCAAAGTCTGCAGATTGTCGGTATTGAAGTTCGTTTTAACGGAGCTCAAAGGAATAGAGTCAAAGATTAATACTCTAGCTGAGATAACCCATTTAAGTGCTATTGATTCTTCTTCAGAAATTTTTAATCTGTCATCAGTTCAAATAACACCGAAACTATTGGCAGAGAAGAACAGCAAGGTTAAAATATGATGTCCTGTCCGTGCCCAGCTTTCTGGTTCGGTCAATTACCTAATTTAGCTAACTCCCTATTCTGCGAGGCATTTTCAATATAGTCCTAGAAGACCAGTGGATTATTTCAATTTCGTAAACTTTACCAACTGGTTCAGGAACTTGTTTTTAAAAGTAAGCGATTTCAAACGTTTTCGGGCTGCAGTAAAATAAAATATAAATGGAAAATAAAATAAACTAAGCCAAGTCAATATAATCAAGGCAGTGCTCACAGATATCCTACAATTTCTTAATGAGCGCCATCTAGTTCAGGAACTTGTTTGAAAAATTACAGGAGTTTTCGGGCAGTAAATTAAAATAAAATGAAGAATGAAATAAACCTAGCCAAGTCAATACAATCAAAGCAAAGCCCTCGATTTATTACCAGCGCCAACTGGTTCACGAACTTGTTTTTAAAAGTGAGCGATTCAAACATTTTCGGGCCGCAATAAATTAAAATAAAAACAAAAAAAAAGTAAGCTTAGCCAAGTCAATGCAATGAAAGCAATGACCACAGATATCTTACGATTTTGTTTAGAGCGCCAACTAGTTCAGGAACTTGTTTGAAAAAGTCGCCGATTACAGGGGTTTTCGGGCAGTTAAATAAAATAAAAATGAAGAATAAAATAAACTTAGCCAAGTCAATACAATCAAAGCATTGCCCTCAGATATCCTACGACTTTGTTTAGAGCGCCAACTAGTTCAGGAACTTGTTTCAAAAAGTCGACGATTACAGGACTTTTCGGGCAGTAAAATAAAAATAAAAAATAAAATAAACGTAGCCAATTTTATACAATAAAAGCAGTGCACAATTTCACCTATCAGCGCCAACTAGTTCAGGAACTTGTTTGAAAAAGTTGCCGATTTCAGGACGTTTCGGGCCGCAGTAAAATAAAATAAAAATGAAAATTGAAATAAACTTAGCCAAGTCAATACAATCAAAGCAATGCCAACTAGTTAAGGAACTTGTTTGAAAAAGTTGCCGATTTCAGGTGTTTTTGGGACGTAGTAAGAAAAAATGAAAATTAGATAAACTAAGCAGAGTAAGGACAATCTAATCAATTATACCGCATAGTCTTAAGTCTCTAAGGAGCGGTTCACGAACGTGTCGTTAAAATTGAGCGTTTTTAGGTTTTTACGGGCCAAAATAAAATAAAACAAAAACAGAAAATATTATGAGTAAACCAGAGCTAAGACAATCAACGCAATGCCATCAGATATTCTCAATTTTTTGAAAGAAGAACCGACTGTTTACGAGCTTGCTCTTTAAAGTTAAAAATATTAAGTATGGTTCTATTGTTTCATGGTTTCCTTGTTATTATCCTAACAATGTCATATTCCTTGGCTTAAGTGTCAATTTCATACCCACAATCCATGATTACCTCTTTGATTTATACTGACATTAAGATGAGCAAAAATATATTGTGAGAACGTTTTGAAAACAGCCTGGAGTTAGACAAGTGCGGTACTCCAAATAATTTTTCAGCTAGGTGGCAAGAGTGTTTAACTCCCCATTCACGCCAAGGAGTTCATTATTATTATGAACATGCTTACATTTTTGCGAAAAAAACTGATACCTGTCCCATGCATACAAAAGCGGCCGAAACGTGTGATTCAGTAGATATTTTCAGTCTACATTTCGAATTCCTTAACCCAAGTAAGCTCCGATCTCTCTTTCTCCATCAACGACCCCTGAACTTTGTTCTCTCCAATCAGTTTATGATGCGCGGCTGGAAAATGTGGAGGAGGATATGCAGTGTGCGAGTTCGAATGAATGTGTCTGAATAAGAACACATCCGTTGTCGGGAACAAAAGAGATTATAGATCCACTCAAAAGATTTACCTATGCAAGCACATAGAGCGCCCCATAAGGATATATTGGGATACAAGAAAATTGCACAAACACAGGCATCTAGATTGCTATGTGTGTGTGCAGTGGTGTACAACGCTAAATAAAAATGCGCGCATAAAAATCGCTTTGTATCACGAACACATGTTATTAAATATTTATTATGCTTGAATGTCCTATGTCCTGGGTGGGATATCTACATATGTATACTTGTGGGTATGGAAGAGGCCCTGGTGTGTCATCCAATTTCTCGCCCTAAAATCGATGTTGGTATTCGAGAGCGATAGCCTTTTTGGTCGTGGGATGATCCAAAATCCACACAATAACGTTGAACTGGATTATTTTTCAATTTTGTTCGTCCTTTGAGATATACTATAGGTGCCTCTGCCTCTGCCCATTGGAGTGTCGACGGACGAATGTCTAATTGTGTTTAATATGAAAACTATGAAATAAAAACACAAATAAAGACGAACGGCTAGAGTAGATAAATGGAAAAGATACATGGATACAGGTATCGGCGGCGGGCGTATTCCCCTGGTGTTTGTTTTGGTGGTATCTCTTATTTTTATGTCCGATACTTTAGGTTTATGCGATGGCATCCGGTGGTGGCGCGCTCTTATAAAATATGCAACATTGGAGATAGAGTTCGGTTCGGTTTTTATGACGGACCAACAGCACCTGGATAATAAAATCGAACTTAAGAGGGCAGAAAGGTATTAGCTTCTTGTGGTATGTGGGAGGCATTATATTTTCGGTTCGCGTGTGTTGTTGTTTTCCCCCACCCACCCAATGGAGAGCATGCATCCTTATAACTGTTTCCCATGCATTTCAATGGAAAATACTTTTCGTTTTACAGTCGCTGTGCTGTTTTACCCCTTTGAGTTTAATATTTATTAGGCGTGCACAAGTCGTACATGGTTAATCAGACTTTTGGGTGGTGGTGGATCGTAAAAGATGTCGGGCTGTGTTTTGGAATTCAATGAACGAACCTGTGGCTATGCTGCGCCGCCACTGGATAAAGGATATTGAATAATTTATTGGTTATAAAGTAATATCGTATGTCGGGTAAGGATACTTAAATATACTCAAATTGTAGTGTCAAATGGATGTGAACGTCGTTTTGTCCTTTCGTCGAGAATATTTAAGTTTTGAACTGATATGTTTTGGAATGTAGGAATTACCTGGAGTTACACAACTCAATTCTGATAGAGTTTTGATTTTCAAACTGGGTGACAAAATTACTATTTAATTTTACTGAACACTGATATTCATTTTCATCTGACAATCTTTTGATAAATATAGAAGAAAACCTCAAAAGGAGCTGATTGAGTTGAAATAACATGCTTCCTTTAGACTAAGGACTTTACGACCAAACGAGAAACGAGAGGTTTTAACAGGTCGGAAGCTTCTAGAAACTGAGAATGTTTTTAGTAAAAAATATAAAATCTAAAGAGGAAGAGAAAATTGACCTCTCCTCTTCACCTGTCTACACGAATGGTGCATCGATCCCGGTCTTGTAAAAAATACATACAAGCAAAAAAAAAGCATGCATAAGATTGGGCATCATATTCGTCTGCAGAAAGAAGATACCTTAACCGCCATAAAAAGGTATCGACATATAAGTAAGAATTGTAGTGAGTTTCAATAAAAAAGTGGCCAAGTGTTGGTTGAACGCGCGCACGACAGATTCCGTACCGCCATAAAATATCCAACACTACATTTTTCTGTAATTTTTAATTCCCCACTCTTAAGCGTGAGTAGGCAGAATCGCATCTACGAGTTAAAAAAAAATTAATTGCAGCCCTTTTCATGGCCAGAACTTAGCTTCATCATTTGTGTGTGCGTCTAACATTTTTCGCAAATGGCGGGAGTTGGAGCGACAATTTATTGCCGACTCCAATCTATCACAGGAGCTGAAGCTTGCCAGTTGTACTCATTGGAGGGAATATCAGTCACTCGTGAGAGGCCGTGTAAAAATTCCAGATGTTCATCCCATGATTTGCACTCGAGTCCTCACGCTCAGCAGCAGACGCGCTTACCACTGTGCCACGAACACAATGTCTTAAAAACATTTGTTTTAAAGCTGACCCCCTAGGATACGGAACCCTTAAAAAGCAGTATTATTATTCTAATGGAAACATTAAATTACGAGAGAGGGCATACGCTGTTTTCAACCTAGCTCGAATTGCTTACCATTGGTAATGGATACAAAAAGCCCTTCACATCACTTTGAAACATGGACCCTCGGCTACTAAGTAATTAATTTCCAGATCTAAATTGTAACCAAATAAAGCTTATTTTAATATCACTTACTACTTAATAAGTAGTCATAACGAGAATAAGATTTCTTTGTTAAAATAAAATTCCGAAATATTGGTTTTGGAGTTTTGGTCAATTGCTTCTTCTTCTTCTAGCAAAACGGAACATCGCTTTTCCTAAAACCTTTTTTGTTACAGATCTTGATAAGAAATGAAGAACATCCTCCATCGTTGAAGGGATCTGAAAGCTTAAAATGGCTGCATAAAGTTCGCCTCCAGAAATTGTGTCATATACGGCCTTTAAATGAATGAGCACGATTTCGAACTCGATTTCCCAGTTGTTGAAGTAGGCCTTGTAAGTTTGACTCTTTCAAGAAGCATGATAAAAAAGACTTTTTAGACTTAAAACTTACCCCTTTTTATTTTGTGCTTACCGTGCTGAAGAAATGATTTTTTGTATTCACCATGAAAGGCCATCTTTGCTTGCTATAAAAACCTAGACCGGACTTCGATAACCCAAGCACAGTCTAAGACCATGAGTTTATCCATCAATGTCTTGACTCAAATAAAGTCGGATTAAATGCCAAACTAAATTTCGTTTTTTTTGAGCTTGTAGCATCTAGCGGGTGATTTTAACATTTACGGTTCCGTACCGAAAGGGTGCTGACTTAACCCCATTAATAAATCATTAATTAATAGGTAAATACTTGCAATTTTCACAGAGTGTGTACTACTATGGTCGTTATAACAACAAATATCAAAATTCACATCAAGTTGAATTTAATGTAAGGGTCCTCATACGAAAACGTGCAACTCAGTTTTGCGCCTAGACGGACGCTATGAAAAAGACGCAAGGAATTCTGTCAAACGCCATTACTTTTGGTTGTTGAAAGTATATCATATTCAAAGGTGCAGCAAGGAATAAGGCCGCTGGTAGTAAGACACCCTTCGTGTGCGTGTCCGACTCGCACTTGCCTACTATTTTTTCTTGACTGTCCTCGAAATCTAGTCCTCATTGACGTCGGCTTCGAAATCATCTGAATATTTGATATAGTTGTTGAAAAGAAGACCTCTTTAAGAACTTAAAGGTATGTTAAACGTTTGCTTCCTTCAAAAAGCCTATCACCCTTAGGCCGCTAGTTATGAAAGCTGTTTTTTTAATCAAGTGTGAGAGTAATTGAAGGCTCTATCGAGAAGCTTTTAGAGCTTTTGTGGCCAGCGTAATCAATCAATATGGGGTCTAAAATTCCTCTCGTGATGATATGATAGGAAACTTTGCTTCATGAATTGAACGCACTCGGTAGCATGGAAAACAAACGCGACCTAGCTCAATCACGGATCTTACAAGGACTTATGACCAAAAAAATTCTTGAATACAAATTGACTTGAAATATATCGCAACCTTCAGTTTCCATTTAAATGATGCAAAGTTCACGTCAACGAGATATGGAACGCTCCACTCTCTTCTTCGGATCTTCGTGTACTCGTGACTTTATTCAAGTTTCCCATTGGTCGGGAGCAGTAGTAGTAATTCATGGTGCTGTCTTTTTTGATGAGCCACGAAAGTCGATTCAACGATGTGCCACGTCATTGACCATAACACGACCGTGAATTTCAGTGAAGGAGCTGAAAGTGTTCCTCTAAAAAGTGCAGACAGTCTTTCAGCTTCAGCAATTAGACCACTAATCGGCATAAGCCATGTTCATGTATTCCTGAATCTAAACAACATAAAAAGACTGTGATCCTCTGATGTTGTTCGCCTTAGAAAAACAGATCTTAGTTCTAAGCTCAGTTATGGATTTGATTTCCTGTATAAGAAAAAAATGTTCGTTATAAATTTGACAATAAAAGCTCACTGTATGCAAACAACAGCCACTTCCATTGTAATTTGTTATGATTAGAGTAATTTTGTTCCGAGTTAATTATAGGTCTGTAGTATCCAAAACCTGCCATCAGCACTCTAATAATGATAGTTCCAAATTCTTTAGTGGCACCAAAAATACAGCAAACAAAAAAAAAAGAACATACTCCAACAACCAGCGGCCTGAGTCCCTCATTAAGTGTACAAGTACATGTCGGCACGAGGGACAATGTCGCCCGGTGGCTAACGTTGTTCGGTCTCGAAAGTCGCCAATGCGTGTAAATGAATATAATTACAAGCGACCAAACTATCAATTAACGCAAATTGCCTACTCGCTCTCGCACTTTTCAAGGCTTTTTAGCCTGTGTATACCTCTACGTACAACTATGATCCGATGACGGTAAACAGGATGAGCGTATTAAAAATTCTGCTTTTATCCTTTGGTGCCGTGTTGACTGGAGCCAACTGAAAACGAATTTGCTCCATGTTCGGTTATTTAAAACACACACATTTTCTCACACACAAAAGCTCAACCCATTGGCAAGGCATTGAATGCAAAACTCTATAGCCGGGTCCACCTCACGCTCACCAGCGATACCCTGTCGCCTCTCGCTTAACAATAGGTAATTGCCATAGTGTCCACAGAGAGCCCCAAGCTAACAATACTCGTACTCGTACTCCACCAAGGGTCTTAGGGTCAGTCTACAGGATATACCCGTCCGGCCGCAGGGTTTGAGTAAAATACCACGAGTTCTTGGGCAGCTTAAGTGCGATTCTGTGTAGTTTGTGTGCCCCCCGGTTCGGTAGTTTATTATCCAAAACGACTACACACCAAGGCGATGGCATTGCATCCACTGGCTGTATGCAACAGCGACAATAAAAGTGCACCTCGGCGAAAGTGTTTGTTGGACACTTTGTAGGCAAACGTGGACAAAACGCAGGAAGTGTAATTCCAATTTTATAATTGCACTGTTTGTTATATGGCCATCGAAAACGCACAGTAATCAACTTAAAAGTTTTTCCATTACAAAAATTGGATGGAAAACTGTTAAAATGCATGACGGCGTGCAGGAGAACAAAAAAAAAATAAAATAAAAGCAAAACACAACTTTTTTGTCAGTTTAATTAGACTTATTACAAGTGGTGGAGGGGATCCAACGGAAGCAATAAACAAAACAACAAAAAAAACTTTTTGAACTTATTTTGTGACAACAAAAGGGTGAAACGGATATGTTTGTCCTCTGAGAGAAAATCCGGAACTCGTTCGTTCTATTTGAATAGAAAGGGTCGTATATTTGGATTGTCGCCTAGAAAACCCCTCACGACTTTGTTATTGAAAATTCATTCACTGTTCTACCAAACCAACCAAGAAACAAGAATATCTAGACCAATTTTTCTCCTCAAAGCCCTTGAGAGGCTTACTGATGTTCGGAAACAAATGCTCCAATGACGATGCACTTTAACTTCAGAGTTGTAAGATAATGCAATCATCTTGGATTGCAGTCATTTCGCGTTTTGACTTCAATCAAAGAATTCCACTTAATACTTCAACTTCGAAATATGAATTCACCATTCAATTTGAAGTCATTGATTGAGAATTCAAATGAATGCAATCTTCTGTATTTCCACTGAAATCTTTTTGAAGTCATTGAAGTCATTTTGAAGTCAGAAAACCATTTGAGTAATTTTGATATTATTGCAGTCATTTGGAAGTCTTTTATATCAAATGGTGTTGATTTGAAAAAAGCAAAGTACATCAGCACTTGAGATATCGGGTTTTTCAATAAGAGCGCTACAAACGTTTTTTTTTTAAATAAAACAAAAACGGTTTTGGATATCAATGAAATTCTTTATTCCTGTAAAAGTACGTTTGATGCCATTATGTATGGAACTCGATTTATTTTGCATGGTCACTACGGGCACGCTTGCAGAAGTTCAGACGCTGAACCCAATTTTCGACGGTTTTCAAGCATAAATCGGACGATACTGCTGCAATTCCACGTTCGATATTCGTACGAAGTTCATCAATCGTCGCTGGCTTGTTGGCATAGACCAAAGACTTGACGTAGCCCCACAGGAAATAGTCTAACGGCGTCAAATCGCACGACCGAGGCGGCCAAGCGACTGGACCATTTCGTGAGGTAACACGTTATCCAAACTTGGTTTTCAATAAATTGATTGTGACATTCGCTGTGTGGCTTGTGCCACCCTCCTGTTAGAACCACATGTCCTCCAAGTCCATATCATCCAATTGAACGATAGCGATCCCCATTCACAGTAACGTGCTGGTCTTGATCATCACGGAAGAAGTACGGCCCAATGACGCCGCCGGCCCATAAACCATACCAAACCGTCATTTTTTCGGGATGCAATGATGACTCATTGAGTACGTGTGGATTGCTGCCTGACCAATACCGCATATTTTGTTTATTTACGGAGCCATTCAGCCAGAAATGAGCCTGATCGCTGAAGATGAAAATCCAAATCACGAACATACGACGCTTCTGGTGGTCAAGCGGCTTCAGTTCTTGCGTCAATTTAATCTTGTAAGGATGTAGGCCAAGATCTTTTCGCAAAATTTGCCACAACGACGTCACAGAGATGCCCAACGCTTGAGAACGACGTGTGAGAGACACTTTTGGGCTTTCTGCAACTGAAGCCTCAGCGGCAGCAATATTCTCGACACTACGGGCACTTCTTTGTCTTACTGGCACGGGTTCATTTTGTACTATGCGTGTTGATTCAAATTTTTCCACTAGACGCTCAATCTTGATCTGCTAGGACGATTATGACGACCATAAATTGGACGTAGCGCTCTTAACATTGAGGCCACTGTGAGTGAGTGAATTTCGGTAGTAAATTTCAATAATATCGACTCGTTGTTGGCTCGTATATCTTTTCATCATGAAATGGCAGACATTACTGAAGAGAAATGTCAAAAGAGCGGCAAGAAATATGGCATCGTTTGCTGTCCCTGTCGCTCTACTTTTGTAGCATCCCTGTTGAAAAACCCGTTACATTCATTATATCATAATTAACTTAAAAAAAAAATGTGGTACAATAAAAGAAAACAATTAAAAAACCTTGAGTATATCAAAAAAGGAATAATTCTATCATTTTGCTTATTCATTAATAAATTAAATATATTTCCCATAAGCATATCCAGAAAATATTATTTCGATTTTCAATTAATGTACCCCACATCCTTGCGAAATTTGAGAAAATAAACAAAATTTTATTTTGGTTCACTATTATGTATTTCAGGTCCCTGCGCTGAATTAAAAATATGAGATGGAATAGTAGTCACCTCCTCCGGATACTGTTTCTGAATTGTTAGAGTTATTTACTTCAATTCTTTGGAAGCAGCAAGAAGTCAAATATTTTTTTTTAATTGTTACAAATAAGTCCAACATTTGCAATTCTGGGAAGGTAATTTATACAAGCTTACTCCAGAGGTATTTACATCATTCAGGACTCCACTGTCTAGGACCTCTTGGGATACAAGAAAGAAAATTCTTGATCGTGGGACAACACGGGCAACCATTAGCAAACAGAAGTGTAGTCAGATACCTAGGGCTCTGTATGATGAAGAGATAAAGATGTAGCTCTAGCAAGAGCGCAAAGCGACTTTTGCTATGACAAAGAGACTGTTTTAAAGCTGCCAACTCGATACCAGGGTGAAAGTCATCTGCTACATGGTACTTGTCAGGCCAATGATTGCTTATGGCTGTCCAATGTGGTTCAACGTAACAACAAATTCGATGGAAAAGATTCGGGTTTTTAAAAGACAATGTCTCAGAGCTTGTTTTCGTTTATAAAGAACTCCAGAGTCCCAATACGAGAAATTCTATCGCAATGAGGTCCTTTACAATGGTGCCAACCTTGTCAGAGTGGATAATTTCCCTACTAAGCTTATTCGGAGACACGTTGCAAGGGCAATGACTTCGATCAACAATCTCCGGGGCTTTCTACCCTAAGGATTTGTACCATGAGAGTGTTCGCCTCAGTGGCTTGACCCTCCGGAGGCCTTTCTCTACTTCGATTCTAAAGGTTTGATACATAATAGTAGGGTGATGCCGCTTATCTCCCACATCGTCATCGCAACGCCAACAATTTCGGTGGCTATTAGAAAATTGATAGGGAATTCTGTCGTCGACACCCTTCAAAGTCAGGTAACCTTATGCGGCCTCTTTTCTTTTTAACTTCCCATCCGGAAGCTCCTGTTAATGCTTTGGCCAGCTTACATAGTAGTTAAGTTAGGAAAATATATATTATTATAATATATATATATTAAAATATTTAAATATATATATATTCTATATTTTTTCGTGGATTTTTAAGCGTACGTATATATTTTTTAAATCGTTTAAAGTATATATTTTAAGTAATTTTAATGTAGTTTTAAGCTTTAGATATAGAATTAAAAACGTCCGACCACTATTTTTTTTTTTCAAAATTTTCTTAGTCTAATTGTTGTTAATATTATGAAATTAATAAAATTAGTTTGTTTAAGTCGAAAGACATAGAATTTAGTAATAGGTTTAGCTTAGAGCGCCCACGAAGGGCCAGCTTGTTAAATAAAATTAAGTTATATAAGATAGTTTAAGCGTTTTGTGAAGTGTCTACTTTACTTTTACTTTTTAATGCATTTTTTTATTAACTTATCTGAATAACTTATTATCTAGACAAAAGCGCTTAAACTAGCTTACGTAATTTAACTTCACTTAATAAACTTACTGGCCCTGTGCGGGCGCTCTAAGCTAAGCCTAGTACTTAAATTATGTCTTTCGACTTAAACTAACTATTTATTTTTATATCTATATTTACTAAGAAAAAATATGTTTATTTTAAAAACTTAGTATCTGGAGGTTTTTTTTATAACTAAGCTTAAAACTACTTTAAAATAACTTAAAATACTTAAATCTACCTTAAAATATATATAAAATAATATATATAAAATAAATATATATATACTCAAATATATACATACTATTATAATATATATTTTCACTAACCCTACCTTTAACTAATACACATTAAATCTATGCAAGCCGGCCAAGGCGATTTGCGAAGTACTTAAGGAACAAAACGAGATAAACCTT
Source organism: Orthonevra nobilis (assembly GCA_963555765.1). Classification (NCBI taxonomy): domain Eukaryota; kingdom Metazoa; phylum Arthropoda; class Insecta; order Diptera; family Syrphidae; genus Orthonevra; species Orthonevra nobilis. The sequence goes on along the minus strand of OY743225.1, from coordinate 129,287,585 downwards.
ATGACGGAAGGAAACTTTACTTTGAAGGTAGTCGACGAGAGAGTTCATCATAAATCTTCTGAAAGCCACCAAAGTTGTTGCTTTTGTTTTTGAACATCAGTCATATCGCGGTTTGACACCGCCCTGCTAAAACGGAGAAATTCTTCGGAACCGCGTGCGATGTCTCTATTGTAGTTTAGTCGCCTGTCTACACTTGAACGGGCAAAGTGGAAGATAAGTGGCACCGCCAGGCTGCTCTGGATCAGACCTTTCGAATCGAGGTAGAGGAACGCCTCTGGAGGGATAAAACCATTAAGGCGCACACTTTCGTGGTACAAATAGTTGGGGTAGAAAGCCCCGGAGATCTGGTTGTTGATCGACTTCATTGACTTTGCAATGTGCCTTCGGATAAGCTTTATAAGGAAATTATCCACTCTGATCAGGTTGGCCCCATTGTAAAGGACCTCATTGCGGTAGAATTTTTCTTATTGGGACTCTGGAGTTCTATATAAGCGAAGACAAGCCCTGAGACATTGTCTTTCAAAAACCCAAATCTTTTCCATCGAATTTGCTGTCACGTTGAACCACACTGGACAGCCATAAGCAATCATTGGCATAACAAGAGCCATGTAGCAGATGACTTTCACCCTGGCATCAAGTTGGCTGCTGTTTTGTCAAGTGTCTAAGAAGGTCTAATGAGAAAATTAAAAAAATCCATTCAAAAATAAAGAAGAAAAAAGTGTTTGGAGCATTAGGTTATTCTTATGTTTCATCATACAAATTCATTGGTTTTTTAATTTCTTTAAAAATTGGTTTGGATGCGAGTAGGCCTTGAACTTTTTTTATTGGAAAACTATATTGGTTTTAATTGAAGAAGTGAAAATGTCCCTTTTTTTGACAGTTTTATCGTCATAAAATTCAAACCACCCTGTGAAATTTAACTAAAAGCTTTTCAGGTGATCTTTATGCACACACGCTTCGAAATTGGTTTCATAATTTGGCTTCGATAGCTTGATTTGTTCTCGAGTTAGGCTGTACGAAAGAATCCGCACAAACGAACGTACGTACGTACACACACACACACACACACACACAGACATCTTTCTAAAAACAATGGAATCCGACTACTGGGACCGCCAAACGTGGAGAAATGTAAAAATTTTGAATTTCGAAAATCGGACCGATTACAAGAACTTCCTGATGGGAAGTAAAAAATAGGATATAAAGGTTTTGCTTAACAGTAATTAACTTACGCGTTAACAAAGATCGCGGGCCTATTGAATATCATGAATAAACTTAATAACATAAAATAGTTATCAAAAACATTTGCCCTGAGTTGATTTATAGAAATATAGCTGGCGATACCAGGAAATATAATTTGTCCTTAAATTTAAAGAACGATTTAAAGCACGATGACGTTACTTAATTGAATTTGATGTACAGAGTTTGTGTTTTTTAAAAATGTGAATCGAGTAGTTAAAATATGTACATAACTTATTATGTGCCTATAGAAATATATTTTAATAGATTTATTGAAAATTAATTTTTAATAATTATTTAAACGATACGAACATTGAAAAATACCTCTCAAAATTGGTACGAAAGTGATAATGAAAAATAATTTGAAAAAAGATTGCAGCTGTCTCGGCCGGTGCAGGTGTCTCTGACTTAAGTTCTTTGTTTTGCCACTCTTGTGGTTTGTCTCGCAAATCATCACAACCGATTCGGGACACGGGCTACACTGAATCCATCCCGGAAGGGGCTTTAGTTTCTCATCACAGAACATTCGTTGGAATAACAGGTGTTGAAGGCATACTAACGACGCATGTCGAATTGGACCGTTCAGTTGCCTTACCCCAAAAATCCTTTGCTAGGCTCCGCTTAGGTGATATTTGTCTTAAACGCATTTGCAGTGCCTAAAAATAAAATAAGCGAATGTTTTAACAAGCAAAGACGTTCGACAGATTTGCCTACGGAGTGGCGAAAATTTTTCATAACCTCCTTTTAGGCGTCAGAATTGAGCTGCAGTTTTTAAAAACATTTTTTTTTTTTTTGAATAGGGAGTCACCATTTATTTTTAACTTTAGATTATTTTTAATTTTTTGTTATTATAGCTACTGAAGTAACACAGACTATGTGACGTACCTATTACGGTCCAGAAGATGTAGTTTTGCGGCTGACATACCGACGGACGGACGGACGGACGTTGGCACGCTTTGCGTACGGAGCCCTAAAAAAGAAATTATGCTGCCGAACAGTGTTCACTTTACAGCAGTTTTTTGAATATATAAATATAGAAATTTTAAAAACTCTTATTGAGATTCAAGGTTTAAAACCGATCCTTGTTTGATTAAATGAAGTTACAGGAATTGTTCTAATAATTTTGCCATGTTCAGAGTACAGTGTTCCACTTCAGAAAGTATTCATAGAATCCAAGGCTTTGCGGGAAATTTTAAGAGCTCATGTGCTGACTACTCAATAACCGATTTTATCGAAATACTCTGAGTGTTTTTCTTCTCAATTACATTAGGCGCCCTGGACATATCAGTATACGTACGTACAGGTGGTCACTTCAACATCAACCTGTTTGAAGAGTATCCATTACATTATTATTACCTCTTCAGGAGTACAGCTGCGGGAAAATAAAATCTGATCTACTATGTTTGCGGCTACTTGAGTGTAAGAGGATATCTGAGCTGGTTTCGCCTTGGATACGCACACTTTTATCCTCGATAAAATAATAATTTGCCCGCATAGAGAGACACAAGAAACCATCATCATCATCAACTCAAAGTGAACTCCTTTAGGAAAGTGCAAACACTTGAACGAACTAAACGTTACGTTCTACAAAGGGATGCACACAGTGGTCCTTATAAGCCAACAATTGCGGGGGTGTTCGCATGAATTTATGCCTTTGCACTAGGGTTATACATACTGTTACTGTTACCTGTTAGATGGAGGATTTCCTGCACAGATAAAAGACCAAACAGTTAGAGTGGAAAAAATGTAAAAAATTGAAATAATTGCCATGTTCTCTGTTTATCCTGTCGCTGCGCTGCCTCCGTGCGGAAAGAAGGACAAACCAAATAGTAAGCGGACAATTCTTGTTACAAAAGATGAGCGCAAAGGACATACTTTGCTCAGAGTATTTGTGCAATTGTGTCCTTAGGTTTGTGTTTACTACCAGTCTGTGTTCTTTGTTGTAGTATTTTTTTTTTGTCATTTTTCTCATCCTTACTTGAGGCGCACCGGCAGGATAATGAAAATCAAACAGAAGGACGAAAGAAAATAATAAAACACTTCCTAAAGCTGGCCAACTGTTGGATGGAAGCATTTTGCATAGCGATTTTTTTTCTTTTGCATACAGCCTGCAGGAGCAATATTAACTCCAAGAGTCTTTTTTTTAGGAAAGGACTTTCAGAAGATAACAACATAGTTTTTTTTTATTTGATTTAGCTTTTTATAGAGTGTGTCACGTAAGTGCGTTGGTTTGGTGAAAAATTTGCCAGGATGATTTGAAAAGCCAAGGAAAATTTCCGAATGTGGTTAAAACATTTAAAAAAAAAATTTCACCTACTAGATTCAGGCCTTTTAACCAATTTTAGTAGATTTATTTGATAGAAATATTTGATGTACCGACTTGATAATAAATGATATCCTCAACGAACCATTTTGAAATAGACTTGTAATGAAAAATTAAAAAAAAAACAATAGTTTTCTTTTGTTTACAAATTTTTTTATTCATCTACATGACAGGTGTAAAGCCGAATATATTATAACACAAAACATATGATGAACCTAGCGATAATGACATATTTGACGGTGGTGCTGATGAAATTGTCGATGAACACATTATTTCAGATGGCGATGCATCCGATATTGAGCTAGAAATTGTTATTGAAGGTCCCAGTGATGGAGAAGATGAGTTGGAGGAATTGGATGCCCAGGTGGTTTGGTTCGTCCAAAAGAACAAGATGAATCTATGGGTGGCTATTTTAAATCTCGTGATGGAACCAAATGGAATAAATTGCCTCCTCCATTGGATATTTTCAAAGCAATAATTACCTCCGATATAGTTGTCATCGCAATTAGAGAAAGAAACAGGAAAGCACGAGAGGCAGTAGCTAAATTCAACAGAGAGAAAAAACCAAAAGACAGTCACTCTAGATGAACAGCTTTTTACATACCGTGGTTAGACTCAATTTTCACAGTACATATCTTCAAAGCCAGCTAAGTTTGCCATTAAATTATGTTGGGCATGTGATGCTTCTCACAGCTATCCTTTGAAGTAAAAAAAATATAGAGGAAAAGAGCCAGACAAATATATTCATGCAGAAGACAAACATTTTTATCCAAATTTCTGGACGTGGCTGCCCTGGCTGCGTAAGTGATTCATGCACGCCGCATGTTTCTTCATTCGCTGATTGATCACATTTTAACTGCACAAATTGAAGAACGTATACACAATGAAAAAATCATGAAACACTTGGTCGTCATATAAGGATTGCGACTCCTAGTAGCAGCTCTGAGCTCATTGTATCCAAGATATCATTCAAAATTTGTCACACAAGTGATGAATGGCAAATAAAAATACGATATAAGTGCGAATCCAGAATGTTGTTATTTAAATGGCATTGTTTTATTTACTTCTTTTTTCAAAATAAATAAATATGTCAACGTAGAGGAAAAACTGGCTAACCAAATCCTCACGGTTTTATGAACTCATTTTCTACTGTTGCTGTTATTCCTCCTTTTTCGCAGTCCAATTGGAGTTAAAAAAATAGCCGGATAGAACACTCTACATTGATGCATTGCACATCGGAGTAAATATTAAAAGGGAATTGCTTACTTATCAGGCGGTTTTTAAACGATATTGAAAACTAAAACATGTTCAGTTTCATTGTTATCTTTGTGTTTCAAACACGAACGTTGAATTGGCAGTCAGAGTTGAAGTCTTCAGTCAGCATTCAAGTGCATATTTACCAACCTAGTGGAGCCAGATTTGAAATGGGTAAGCCATCGACTATCGTTGAATTTTCCTTCGCCAACTTCTTCCATATTTTTTTTTGGAAGCGGACGTTTTTGACAATGATTTTCGACAATCATTTTTTTATTCTTAAAACAAAAGATTTTTATGTAAGGAAAAAAACAAAACAACAATTTTGTTGAACCATTAACCAGCCAATAAGGGCTTCTTGAACTTCGTTTTCTCGGGATACCCAACTACCGCAGAGATAAAGACATTCCCAGTTGTTACCAAAACTGTTGACTCTCGCAAAAAGGGAAAAAACACATGTACATAGCTCAAATAATTTGGGTAATGATTCGGGACTCTACTCCATTTCTAATATACTCGATTGTACATATGTATGTAGCTAAGATAAGCACGGAGAGATTTGTCGGTTGAAGTTCAAATCCAACCCGGATCGTAGCTTTATCAAACTTAGAAAGTTGATTATAAAATATAAATGCTAACCATTGAGTGTTAAGGGGGGAAATGTTGCATGTTTGAAAATAAAGTTAAATTTTTAACCAAAAAAAAAACACCATAAAATCGTCGATAAAAAAAACTAAGCCAAATAAAAAATCCTACGTAGCTCCTTGGGGAAAGATATTTCGAAGCTACTGTCAAAATTTCAAGTCGATCGGTAAAGATTTGCTCGAGTTATGTCTTCGTCGAGCTAAAAAAAAGTGGTTTCGAGAAAAACGCGTTTAAAGTTTTAAGTACTGAGAAACCATATGAAAATATATGAGCATACCGCAGAGTGAAAAATTTGGTCACTCGGACACTTTTGCCGTATTCCATCATTTGGTATATTATTTTTAAGACCCTAAAGCATCTTTTAAGGGATAAAATTTTTTTTCGAAAAACTGAAAATTTTACTGTGATTTCCCCCTTAACAAGCTTGTTTCTAAAAATATTAAACACCACGATGCACAAAGAAAAAAAAAATACTTATGTTAAACGCAGCGTCTCAAGATTTGACAGCAATAAGAACATTACCATCAACATAGGGTCTGAGTGTCCGTCCTGATTTGATATTTGAACAAGGACTTCGTCATTCAGGCGACTTACTACGGTCGATTAGAGTCCTGTGAAAAGTTCTGTTCTAGCAAAAAAAATTGTTCTTAAAATATTTTCGACGATTTTAAAAGGACTTATTTCATCTTTAGCAATCTTGATAGACCACTTTAAAATACTTTCGCTAAGATGCTTTTTTAAAGTGGCGGTGCTTCGATCGTTTTAAGCGTAATGAAAACAAAGGGCCGAGAATCGAACCTTGCGGAATAACTCTGATATGCGTCCTAAGCGCAACTGTTTTAAACAGTTTATTATACGACAAGGCAGACCAAATTTCCGTTTCAAGGATCAAGTTATGGAGCTATCGCGAACACTAGAGCATAATTTAAAGAAGTGTGCTCGGTATCGAAGAAAGTGGAAGGATGGCATATATCAGCTGAAGACATGGATTGGAAGACGGTTAAGAAAGTTGGTGGAGCCCATACGATACATTACGATACATAGGATGTGTAACAACGTATTATGTCATTTTTTCTTACAACTTTGTAGACACTTAAAAATAAATTGCCAGCAATTTTAGTTTCAAAAAAATGCATTGCGTTAGCCTTTTTAAGGAACCTTTAAATCCAGACATAGTTTTTTTCGGTTCCTAAAAAAACTAAAAAAAAAATTCCCCACTTACATAGAGATTTGTCAAAATTAATAAACACTTCGAAATAGCTCTTCACAATCATCAGATTTCTAAATCCAGTCAAGTCATCGTCATTCCATCCAACATCCTAAAACATATTTCGAAACTCAGGATCAGAACGATGTCTATAAACTTGTTTCATTTCCCACGTGCCTGCTTATGAGCAGATAGCATCCTTCCCAACAGAACTTTCACTTCATTCATACATACATTGGCAAACCACTTGGAATTAATTTCGAAAACTTTTCCAGGAAGGAAATTCTCCTCTGAAGTTTCCCATCACAAGCGCAAAAAAAAAAACAAAAAAACCAACAAACCTTAACTACACACCGCACACAACAGTTAAGCGCTAGCTCAGTTTCCTTCGTCGCCATCATCGCGTCACTATGCACGTCAAAACAATGTCAAAGTTAATTTTCGTGGAAATAACTAACTTTTCATCGTCCTTGCATTCGGAAAATCCCGGCAGAGTTAAGTGTTGCAACTCATTGACGCCAGAATAAGGAACAACAGGAAAAAGGCTGCCACCAGAGCGAAGCAAAATCGAAATCTACTTGAATGACAGTCGTGAAAACTTTGTGAAACAGTTTGCATTGACTGCATTCACAGTCGCTGCAATTATTCCCATTTTACTTAATTCACTTTCAATTACGGCATTACTCTTTCGAGTGTGTAAAAGGATGAGTTTGGCAGAAGTTTTCCACCAGGAATCTGAATCCTTTTCAGCAATTAATGTTACGAAACGAAGGATAGCGTGCGGTGTCAAAAGTGTCCCTTATTTGGCACAATTTTGCCACGGAACTCTCTATTCATTGGCAAAGTTTTCAAGTGGAGTCGTTTATGTTTGTGGCCTGTAAAATTGGTAGATATAGTAATCGATTGGGAGGACACATGCACAAGGATGCTCGTATTTAAATTTTGACAAGTGAGCGTCATATGCACTATAAAAAAATCAGAAGGAAGGTTGCTGGGTTAAAAAACTTATTCGGAAATAAGACTTTTTAAGGGCCGGTTATCTGACGTATAGTACTATATCTGCCACTTTAGTCGCGGATTCGTTGATATGTTTTTTTTATTCTATTATTATTTATCGGGGGAAATCTTTATATTCAAACAATCCACCGTAGTTTATCAACGCCGCAAAATCGTTTTAAGGCATCGACAGAGTTTAATGACGTGTTATTAATACGTGCCATGGAACAAGCCCGATTCAACCCATGCAGTTTTTTTTAAAGCAATATCATAAAGCTTTTGCATAACCAGATCCAATATAACTAGACAAACCTAGTCAAGGTGTCTTATTTTCTCTTAAGGTTTGTTATTGACCTGACCTCCTGGGCTTTCAAAATCTACTACTTTTTTGGTTAATTTTTAAAAACTAACTTACTTAAGCAGGCCATAAGACAATGCCGTGGAATGAGTAAGATTTCGATGGCTTGGTCTGGATATTGAAGGAACTGGAGCTACAGCAAAGGCTCTACACCTGATGCTGAGCAAGTAGTGATCAACCTCATTGAATGGTTTTAGTCGGTAGCAGATACGCATGATAATAGAAGTCTTTAAGGGGGCTGTGCCATTCGCACACATGCAACGCGTCTGAAAATACCAAACAACTATTATCTACCTTCCTACTCCAGTTTTGCCCTCGTAGTTTGTAGAGGATCCTTCTTTTCATGAGTCACTGTACCGTCCCTCGGGATTGGATTCGAAGACCTTCCGAGCTCGTCGCTAGGTCGATGTAGCTGTTTAACTCGCACAGTCGGTCGTTGAATCTTTCCCTTCAATTAACGTATATCCAAATGGGACAATAGATCGCACGTAGAGTTTTTCTTTCCAAGTTACCTCTCATCCACTTTCGAAAGTGTCCATGCTGCTGCGCCATATAACAGGATCGCGATGATGAAGGTGAAGGCTTTATTTTTTAATTGCTCTCGTATCCTAAAGAAAGATAGCAATTAAATAGTTAAGTCCTCCGTCTGAAAATTAGTTGATCTTGGCGCTGTTGTTAATATCTGCATTTATAGGAGAGCCTTCATGGACAAAGTCCCTTACTTCCTCAAAGTAATAGTAGGTTGTGGTGATTATTCTGACCAAGACGTCGGTGCTGGGCGTCCATTCTTGATGTCCCATCTCCTCCTCTTCGGTCTCAAGACCCACTAAGGCACTGTTGACATCACGCAGGGTTCTTCCGATTGTGTCAATAATATCAGCGCTTGCGGGTAATTGAACAGACCCTTGAAAGATTCTTTCAAGTATAATGTTGAAGAAATCGCATGACAGCGCGTTCACCTTTTCCGTTGCATTTTTGACATCAAAGGGGTCGGTCAAGAATGTTGCTCAGCTAACTGGGTCTTGGAATTTGAAAAAATATCGTACCAATGGGAATGCCAGCGGACAGAAAAGCTCAGGGAGGCTAAAGAAGACAGCCACAGTGAAAGTTCTTTTTTTGATACTCCAAAGTCGTCGCTTCGGTTCAAGACTTCGGAGGATCAGAAAAATGATGTGTGTCAAGGTATAGGGAAAATAATTTCCTTAAGCACATGGATGAGAAGGCTCGCGAAAGCTGGACTCAAAACATGTGGAACAATGTTATCTTGTGTGACGATTGAAAGTTTAAGCTGCATGTTGGAGATGGGAGGATTCTTGCGTGAAGCAAATGAACGAGCTCTGAATGCATCTTGCGGATGGAATCATTTTTCAACAGGACAATGCTTCTTGCATTTGTTTGATGTCTTAAGCTAAAAAGTACTTCGAATACAAAAATGTCGAGGGGGCTGAAAAAAAATATCATTTTTGCCATATTTTTTTTCATGAAAACTATTTCAAATTTCGGATTGGGCTTAAAACCAAATGAAAGTTTATACATTCAAGAATATGTTAAATTTTTTTTATTCAAAAATAGAGAAAATATATAAAAACATCGCATGTTCCTTGGAGCGCCGTTAAAATATCTTCTTACACAGTACCCTCTGCCGTTTGTGCAAAATCATCTGAAAAAAAAAAAACCAAAACGATTAGTAGACGAATTTGAAAATATTGATTCATAACCAATTGACGAACGTCTGAACGGGACCAACGATTTTTGTGCCAAAATTTAGTTATTATTTTGTTTTAAAAAAAAAACTTATTTACGAAAAAAAAATCCTATGACATCTACTAGATAATGGTGTACAGAGGCAGACCAAATTTCGCGGCAATCGGTTCAGTGGCTTCCGGGAAGTTTTCTGTACTGATTTGAAAAATGCGGAATGAATGATGAGATTTCTCAACTAACATGGAATCATCGATATCAGACCGATAGCGCGGGTCTTCTACGGTCGACGGAATGCTCATGACTTCCAAATTTTGTTAACGGCGCCGTATTCGACCTTCTTTTGTTTGTAACTGTTCTTGCATCTTGGCTTTCGCTATGCGAATTTCATCTTCTTGCGCAGCATATAAATGCATTCCTGACCCAACCGATATTCCTTAAACGTTCATTATTTCGAGTAGTGAGGTGACACCGTTATTGAACGTGCATGCTGCCAGAAAAACAGCGAAGTTTACAAATTTGGATTCTCTGCTCATCGGTTTTGGAGCTATCTTTGTCTCTGTTTGTTTAGATCTATATCCAATTGAGAATATTTGGTCATTGATGGAATTTAAGGTTGCGAAAAGCGTTCAGATTCAATTGATTACCTACAAAATTTATGGAACACCATACCTACATACATCCACATGGAAAAACCTATCTGACTCAATGTCTCACCGATGGGCAGCTGTAATAAAAGCCGGAGGAGGAGCAGTAAAAAAGCACTTCCGAGCTGGTCGCTAGGTCGATGTCGCTGTATAACCCGCACAGTCGGTCATTGAATCTTTTCCTTCATTTCACGTCCATCCAAACGGGACCATAGATCACACGTAGAGTTTTTCTTTCCTTTCCTCTTTCGGCCTTAAAATCAATGAAAATGTGGTTAGTGTTGAGATCTGCCGCAATGTGAATATATGGTCTGTGATGGACTTTTCTGGTTGAAGCCACACTGATACGGACCTATCAGGTTTTTGACTTCGGAAGTTCACATAATACGACGGTAGCTAAGTCGTTTCGCTCTAGCAGCTATATTAGACTTATGTTAGCCTGCGTCATCTTCATCGAATTGTTTCGAACCTCATTTCTTTTTCTCCATTTCTAAACAATCTCTTTCTGAGAAATCGTTGCTCCTAATACTCGTAACGCCCATATGCAGCTCTCGTCATTCTGTGCAGCACTTTGTTTGCCTGTTGTTTGGCTGTATTCCCAAACTCGGGGTTTCAGTCAAGACGGCATCACTGACATCACCCTGGCGGCATAGGACTTCTCGTCATTAGCCATCCGATGTCGCACTTCCTCACAACATTTCCTTTCTTTTTCTTCTATCGAGATATCCGCAGCATTACTTCGGCTTCAACGATGTCGAGTCAATAGTATCCCCTCAGAAAGTATAGACATCTTTGATGCAGGGGAGTGCTTTGCTTCGATTGCAATAAAGTCAATCTGATTGATTGATCAGGAGACCGCCATGTCCCCTTGTGGATATTGGAGTGTGGAAACTACGTGCTGACCAGCACAATGTCTCGCCCCGCAGTAAAACCGTGGTGTCGTGGAGGCTGCTGTCCCGATTATTCCATCAAAGATTTAATCCCTACCCAGCTTGGCGTTAAAATCGCCAAAGACAATTTCAATGTCATTGCTATGGCATTGCTCATAAGGGAGCTCATAGAATATGTGTTTGGTGTCGTCGTCTTTCCTTTCTTTGGGGCTCGTGCGTATATCAGGCTTGAACTAAGCCTTGATGAGGATGGTCGAGAGGCGCTCGTTAGCCGTATTGAAACCCAGGGCTTGTTGACCATGACTTCCTCAACCACGAATCGACATCCAAATAGGCAATGTTGTTGTTCTCGGTAGAAGTTGCCATAGAATATATCTCAGACCCATCTGATTGCATTTTTGGATGGCGGTTTTGTCTGCTTAACAGCAGTATAAGGCTTCGGCTAGGCTTGTCTTTGAAAACCTCGATCATATTCAATGCGTAATAGTACTTGTGGAGTACTGGTAGAATTAAGGACATTGAAGAAATACCAACACGATATTTGTGTTCGATTAATTGAATACTGCCGTACAGAATAAAACCGAAACAGATAAAGCTCCTTACTCTGTGCTGTCATAAGTTGTTAAATTTTTTTTTCAACTCAATTTTGGAAAAAATATTTTTCCTCAAATCATATTACAATAGCTAAACACTTGTTATGCCGTACCCTTAACATGAATAGAAATCATAATAAATTATAGATCTATCTTAAGTTATCGTTAGTTCGAAACATTGGTATCTGAACGTTTAACTTGCTTGCTCGCCTTGAAGATGCCACACAACTTCACTTAAAACGAAAAGCATGTTCTCAGTAAACTGCACATTATTTCATCACAAAGCCTTCTAGATACTTGAAGTGCCGCTTTTTTCTAATTCTTAACCTATCTTAAGCACTCGACAATAATTGTGAGCTTTGATTGCTAAGAAAAAAAAAATATATCGATGTTTCTAAAGAAAACTTTTGGGCTACACCCACTCATCATTTTATCTTTGCGAAGTGCTTCAGGGGAACACTTCAGGCCCAAGATCTTCACTTGAGCATAATATACTCAATTTGACGGTTGATACCCTCGAGCAGTATTCCAGAAAAAGACACTCAATGTCGATTAACTTTCGAGTTCCTACAACAAGATGATTTGGCCAAAAATACATTTACGTGATGAAGGGACCTATAGCCCAAGGGCATCATGGGTCTTTAGATACCATCATTAAATAAATGAACCAATTTTTATGGAGCGCCTCATGATGAGGCAGAGATGACTTTGCTGACCCTGAACTTGAATACACGTGAATTTTAAGTACACACGTTGCTCTGTGGGCATTTGTAACCAGTTGGAATTACGAATGGGTTAGGTAAGTGGGCCCAAGACTTGTTTGTAACAAGAATAGGAAGCATAAGTTCATCAATTGGATGATTAGGGAATCAGATGATACGACCAAAAGATTGGTATTTGGAGGATTGCTTAAGAGGAATAAATAAAGGGCGCACAGCGAGAACATTAACTGGTTGATGTATCGTTCGATGCGCTTGGTTTACAATTTGTTTTCTGCCGCATTGAGTCACTGTTGAATCCGTTCCGTTCATCACCGAACCATCAACGTCAGCAGCGACGCCAAAACAAGTTCGACGAGGAAGGTTGTGCCAGCACTGCAATAAAAAAAAAGGGGGGCAAGTGCGAGTCAAACAACCAGACGAAGGCTTCCGGTTAACCGTCTTATATTAGCATTAATTTCTTGCAGCCTACTTTTTGGCGCAAAATTTGTTTTTTACTTTTGTAACTTTTGTACTATTTATATTACTTTTTGTTAAAGCGGTCATAGAATTATATATTCTGTGAAAATTGCAAGTACTAGTATTTATCTATTTAGGAGATATAGGCCTGTGACGGACGAACGGACGGTTAGTAATAGGGTTCCGTTGGTACCCTTGGAGTGCATTAAATTTGCCGTAATCATGCAGTTCAAGTCCGTAATTTTTTTTCGAGGATACCTAAAGTTTTCGGCTACCAGCAATAGTCCCCGAATAAATAATGTGTGAAAGGGATACCAATTCTTATATTCACCGTCCGATCGAAACCGGATAGAGTGAAGGGTAAATGACTACCCTTGTAATAAGTTAACATTACCCAAACGGAAAGTATCAGGGGGGGAAACGAAAGGATTGTGGTAAGGGTCAATGAAAAGTCTCACGAAGAAGTTTGTCCTTCATTCTTTTTTTCCTGCTATCGAAGAACTCCAAAACGTCCGAAATTCGGCTCAAGGGGTGAGCATTCTTTCTAGCACTTGAGTCCTTTGATGTAATGAATGCAATACGGGACCCTAAAACTAACTTCAATGAAAATGTTAGCCTTTTGGTAGATCTGGTTTATCGCAGGACTAGAAAGTTAACAACTTTGCTAAAGTAAGACCAAGATTGCCCGCGGGAATTACAGAAGAGTACCATTACAAGGCTGGTGTACATCAGGGGAGCTTTCTAAGACCCCTTGTTTTTTTTTTTCTTTTATCTGCTTCGAGGAAAAGTGCCGACCCGAAAAGTAAATGCGTGGACATTTTTTTAGGTGAAACCGGGCCAATAGGTTTGCAGTGGATTTGAAAGGTTAATGTGGTCAGATGGCCCTCCCACTTCTTCCTACTTTGGAGGTCCAATAATAAAGAACGCTTTATAAATAAACATTGTTTTTTTTATTAAATTCGATAACAGAAGAGCAATAGCCTTAATAACTTAACATTTAGTCGATCACATGGTTGAGCATAGAAGAATGCCAGAACATCTTTTTAGACACGGTGTCTGTATCGGAGACGTCTTACAGTCTTGTAACGATAGCCATCATCAGCTAAAACTGAAGATGCTTCTGAGGACTCTTCAGCCTCTTTGACTTCGGCAACTGCTTCTGCTGGTGGTAAATATGCTGCCTTTGGCTCAGCTTCAACTGGGGCATTGTAAGCGTAACCCTCTTCCTTTGGTGCAGCAATCTCGGATACATCACGACGATGACGGTATCTAATGCGGCGAACAGTCTTGTAGCGATATCCATCTTCAGCGAGAGCTGCGGATTCTTGTGGTGCTTCAACGACTTCGGAATCAGAACGACTCTCTTCAGCTGGAGGCAGATATTCGTTGGAAACTTCTGGCGCTGCTTCAGTTGGCTCAGGAACGGATTCTTTGATTTCAGCGGCTTCTTCTACTGGAGGAAGGTATTCGTTGGTGATGGGTTCGCTGGCAACGGCCTCACTGACGGCTGGGGCTTCGTACACGTATCCATTTGACGGGGCATTAACGATTTCGGAAACATCACGACGACGGCGGTAACGGATTCTACGGACTGTTTTATAACGGTATCCGTCATCAGCAAGAGCAGCTGACTCTGTGGCAACTTTGGGCTCTTCAGCTGGTGGTAGGTATTCATTAGACACTGGAACCTGTGGTTCTTCAACAACTTCAGGAGCTGCTTCGATGACTTCGGCATCAGAAGCTTCGGGGGCTTGGTTTACTTCAGCAGCTTCTTCTACGGGAGGCAAGTATTCGTTGGCGACCTTAGGAATCGACAATTCATTTTCTGGCTTCTTATAATGATAGCCATCTTCAGCTAAAACAGCGCTTTCTTCTACAGGGGCAACAAGCTCGGAAACATCACGACGATGACGGTATCTGATCCTACGGATGGTCTTGTAGCGGTATCCGTCGTCGGCTAAAACAGCTGAGTCTTCTTCAGGAGCAACAGGAACTTCAGCAGCCGCTTTCACTGGACTAGGATAGGAGTATCCGTCTGCGGAGTTTTGGGCTGCGGTGATTTCTGATACGTCACGTCGTAGTCGGAACCGCTTTCCTACTTTATAGTGATAACCATCATCGGCGAGGACAGCAGATTCCTCGGGTGCTTCGGAGGCAACTTTAACCTCAGGTAATTCTTCGGCAGGTGGCAAGTACTCGTTGGAAACTTCTGGTGCTTCACTGACAACTGGAGCTTCAGTTGGAGCGGGTTCCTCGGAGACTTCAGGCAACTCTGAAGCTTCCTTTAATTCAGCGACATCCTCATTTGGGGGCAGATATTCGTTGGATACTTTAGGGAGAACTTCGGATACTTCTGGTGTCTTGTAATGATATCCATCATCAGCGAGAATAGCAGATTCGACAGCAGGAGCGATGAGCTCAGATACGTCACGACGATACTTTAACTTTCGCACAGTTCTGTAACGGTATCCATCCTCGGCAAGGTCCTCTTTTATTTCGGAAATTGGTGGTAAATATTCATTTGAGACTTCTGGTACTTCTGGAACCTGTGGTGCTTCAGTGGGTTCGGGGATGGCTTCCTTGACCTCTGTTGGTGGAAGGTAAAGATTGGCAACCTCCTCAGTAGCCGCGGGAGCATCATAAACGTATCCTTTGGAAGGAGCAACGATTTCCGAAACATCACGACGATGGCGATACTTCAACCTACGAATGGTCTTATAACGATATCCATCTTCGGCAAGCTCTGCTGTCTCAGCGGGAGCCTCAATAACTTCAGAATCTTTGACTTCAGCAACTGGGGGCAGGTATTCGTTTGCAACTTCCTGAACTTCTGGTACTTCTGGAACCTCGGGTGCTTCAGTTACTTCAGGGACGGCTTCCTTGACTTCGACTGGGGGAAGATAGACATTGGCAACCTCTTCAGCAGCAGCTGGTGCTTCATAGAGGTATCCCTTGGGAGCAGCAACAATTTCGGAGACATCTCGACGGTGGCGGTACTTCAACCTACGGACAGTCTTGTAACGGTAGCCATCCTCGGCAAGTTGAGCAGTCTCGACGGGAGCTTCAACAACTTCAGCATCTTTGACTTCTGCAACTGGGGGCAGGTATTCGTTTGCAACTTCCTGAACTTCTGGTACTTCTGGAACCTCAGGTGCTTCTGTGGCTTCAGGGACGGCTTCCTTGACTTCTACTGGAGGAAGATAGACATTGGCAACCTCTTCAGCAGCAGCTGGAGCTTCATAGAGATATCCCTTGGGAGCAGCAACAATTTCGGAGACATCACGACGGTGGCGGTACTTCAACCTGCGGACAGTCTTATAACGATAGCCATCTTCGGCAAGTTGAGCGGTCTCGGCGGGGGCTTCAACAACCTCTGAATCTTTGACTTCAGCAACTGGGGGCAGGTATTCGTTTGCAACTTCTGGAACTTCTGGTGTTTCTGGAACTTCGGGTGCTTCAGTGACTTCAGGGACGGCTTCCTTGACTTCTGCTGGCGGAAGATAGACATTGGCAACCTCTTCAGCAGCAGCTGGAGCTTCATAGAGATATCCCTTGGGAGCAGCAACAATTTCGGAGACATCACGACGGTGACGGTACTTCAACCTGCGGACAGTCTTATAACGATAGCCATCCTCGGCAAGTTGAGCGGTCTCGGCAGGGGCTTCAACAACCTCAGAATCTTTGACTTCAGCAACAGGGGGCAGGTATTCATTTGCAACTTCCTGAACTTCTGGTACTTCTGGAACCTCAGGTGCTTCTGTGGCTTCAGGGACGGCTTCCTTGACTTCTACTGGAGGAAGATAGACATTGGCAACCTCTTCAGCAGCAGCTGGAGCTTCATAGAGATATCCCTTGGGAGCAGCAACGATTTCGGAGACATCACGACGGTGGCGGTACTTCAACCTACGGACAGTCTTATAACGATAGCCATCCTCGGCAAGTTGAGCAGTCTCGGCGGGAGCTTCAACAACTTCAGCATCTTTGACTTCAGCAACTGGGGGCAGGTATTCGTTTGCAACTTCTGGAACTTCTGGTACTTCTGGTACTTCTGAAACTTCGGGTGCTTCAGTGACTTCAGGGACGGCTTCCTTGACTTCTGCTGGGGGAAGATAGACATTGGCAACCTCTTCAGCAGCAGCTGGAGCTTCATAGAGATATCCCTTGGGAGCAGCAACAATTTCGGAGACATCTCGACGGTGGCGGTACTTCAACCTACGGACAGTCTTGTAACGGTAGCCATCCTCGGCAAGTTGAGCAGTCTCGACGGGAGCTTCAACAACTTCAGCATCTTTGACTTCTGCAACTGGGGGCAGGTATTCGTTTGCAACTTCTTTTACTTCTGGAACCTCGGGTGCTTCAGTGACTTCAGGGACAGCTTCCTTGACTTCTGCTGGGGGAAGATACACATTGGCAACTTCCTCAGCAGCAGCTGGAGCTTCATATGAGTATCCACTTGAAGCAGATGCGATTTCAGAAACATCACGGCGATATCTGATCCTCCTGTAATGATATCCATCATCAGCGAGAACGGCAGACTCTACTGGACCCTCAATTACTTCCGAATCATCAGCTGGTGGAAGGTATTCATTTGAAACTTTTGGTAGCTCAGCCTCTTCTGGAACTTGTTCAGCTGCAGCTACTGGTGTATCAAGAATAATTGGTGCTTCAGTCGATACTGGGGCTTCCTTAACTTCTTCAGCTGGTGGCAAATATGCACTGGAAACTTCGGGAGCTTCACTGGCTTCTTTTAGCTCGGATGCTTCTTCATTTGGGGGCAAGTATTCATTAGCTACTTTCTCCAATTGCTCTGCTTGCTCCGGAGCTTTATAATGGTATCCATCTTCGGCAAGAATTGAACTTTCCACGCCCGATGCAAGTATCTCCGAAACATCACGACGATGACGAAGTTTCTTGATTGTTTTGTATCTGTATCCATCGTCAGCTAACGCAGCTGCACTTTCAATCGGTTGCTCCACGGCAACTTGCTCATCCTCCAAGGCTGGTGGTAAATAGTCTTCCTTAGGCTCAACTTCTGCCAAAGTCAAGCTTATCAGCAGCCCCGTAAAAAGTATCCAAATTCCAATTTTCTGAAAACGAAATGAAAATCAATTAATTTGTATCCAACAGAATCTATCAACTCAACACTCACCATTGTTGCGAGTTAGTTGAGCTCACTATGAGCAATGCTTTGCGAATGATGATCTTCCAGAGCACGACCGAATATTTATACCATCATCGTTATCATTGGAGACAATGACAAAAGATCCAGCTGCGCGGGCACCTTGTGCCGCTCCTCCTCCAACAATTTTGTTAATTCGCTTAGGCATTTCTCGTTTCTGCTTCACATGTGTTACCACGCACTTAACCGTTCAAGGGGCGCCCAATTCTATTACCCAGCGCGACCATTACGTGCGGAAGTTTTTGACCTCCACCATGCTGTGGAGCCAGTCATTTAGTTTGGCATCAATGGCGCTCATATCGCGCGGCCCGTCAATGGATCAGTCTACAAACTGTTTGTCCAAAGTGTTAAATGTTTACGCATGTTTTCATCAACCGCCGCCAAGCCCGTTCAGAGCTCTACGGAAGAAGAACAATTAAAAAAGATTGAAGTATTGTCTCAGCGGGCTCTTCACCACCGGGGATGAGGGCCTTTGTCTCGATAATGTCGATAATGTATCTATCTATTGAAGATAAATTATTGTTGCTGCAAGAATTCGAGTATTCGATTGCATAAGCGTCAATGACATAATTCAGGGACTTTATTTAGGCAGTGTTCAAGGAGCGAAGCTAAGCAGATCGTTGACTTTGATGACAGCCAACAGTAGCATGAAAAGTGACAGGAGAAAGCTATCAATTACTTTGAAGTCATAATGCGTAAATAATTTCTTTTTTGGGTTTAGTTGTTGAGGCGTTCGTTGTTGGTTGACGTCTCTGTGAAAAATGGTTTGTCGCGAAAATGTTTGGGGGTTGGGAGGCATAGAACAAAAAGTGGGCTAATTAATGTACTGCTAGTGTATGGACTAACACAATCCGACACATTCGAGACCTTCTAAGTCCATTGGCACGTGCGTTCCGTTCGAAATGAGGAAGAGATAGAATACTACCGACAAAATAAATGTTTATTCACTTAATTGTAGTGGACAAGGGGTAATTTTTTTTTGTTTTTTTGTTTGCAGATATGACAGCCAAATTGTATACATTCGCATTCACAACTTCAGTTTAGTATGCCTTCATTCTTTGGGCGCCATTGAGCAAAACCACATATGTATGTATATAAAGTAAATAAATATAGGTTTCTTTTGAAGCTGTCAGAAGTTATAGATTTTTCGATAAATGGTTTTATTGTGTTTCAATTTCAATATCAATTTTAATCGGCTTTAAAACAGGTTTGCTTGTTCAATAGGTCTTAATCGGTGAATACTTTTTAACAGAATCAACAAAGTTAAATACCAGGAAGGCATTTGTATAAGTTGACAAAAAGGTCCTTGTGTAAGTTTGTTGTTCCATTTCTGCATAAATCTGTCATAAGAAGTTTTCTGGTTAACTGTGTCGAAGCAAACAATTCAAAATAAGAGTGAAGGCCATCGGATATGCGACTTTTATTTGACGTCTCTTCATGGGAAAATTAGCTTCTTGTTTGAGTATTAGAAATTCCAAAAGTGTTGCGGACTCAAATGTGGCTTAAAGGGTTTTTTTTTCAATGGATTGAGATCGCGATGGACTTTTAGATGACTCTCTAAATCTGGCTCATTTTAAACCCTGGATAACTAGTTTTGCGTTAAGTAACACATTTTCTTCTGTGCATCAAACACATGAGCATATTCATTCCAAATGGCTCAAAATTATCATTTGGAATAGAATGATATCCCTTTCAAAAAAACTGGCTAGAGCTCGATCACTTAAGACACCGGAGACCGGCAGAGTGCACTGCTATTTTTTTACATTTTTAAAGTATGAAAATGATTGCTAAAGAATTTATGCATTTAATTGAATTGATCAGGTATGAAAATGCGTGAATGAATGCATTCATTACATCAAATTCCATAGAGAATGTTTTTTTATTTTTTGAGAAATGATTGTATTCTTTTACAGCGCAGAGTTTTGAAGTTGTAAAACCAATGCCGGTATTTTCTAACAGTTGGCTTCTATGAAGTTAGACTGACTTTATACGAAAAAATTATTCATAAGTTTATTGTAAGATTCGAATTCTATTTTGACTTCAAATTCTGTTGTTGTATCGTGAGCTTTATTTTTAATTGGATAATTAAGTTCAACTTTATTCGTATATTTTTTTATTTTGCAAGGATTTAAGATCAACAATTGTGCTTCATGTTCGCCTGAGAATTCATCTTTAACTTTCTTTGGAATTTTGAGTTGCAGTAAAAATTGTTGCGCGGTGGAGAAAGTTAATGACCTCCAGGACTTGGGACTTTATATTGACTCGAAGATGAATTTATTAATTGTTAAGGAAAAGAGTTGAACCTTGAGAAATTCATTTAATAATGGCTGGAAAAAGTTTTTTCTATTTAGTTCCTTATAACTACTTATTGTGGTATTAACCATTCTTAATTGCAATACGATATCACCTGCTTGGAAGGAGCTTAACAAAATTCAATCGCTTCTTATTCTCAAAAAATTTACTGTATGAAAAATGTGTAGAAAGCATCTCAATATTCTTCTGGAACACGATGCAGCTATCTCCTATACAAAAGAAGCCATTTATGCGACTGTTTTTACAAATAACCTTGCTTCTGTGCCAGCATCAGAACAGACAACATCATTTTCCCACTCCAACTAGAAATTTTAAGACACATTTTCATATTAGAGTCTGTTGTGAAGATGATTAAGTCTATTTCAGTGGCATGGCCTACCCTCAGACATGCTTCTCTTAATCTGTCCAAGACACTCTATTGCTGCAGTAGCAGATTCAGCATAGTGCCAGTGGTGCGGTTGGTGTCGACCTCATACATCTGGTTACCCCCTAACCAACAAAGTCTATGAACCATTGTGACTCTTGCAAGATGATATTTCTTTTTTTTTCTATGATATCCAGTAATCTCAATTTTAGACTTATATTCATTTAGATTTTTTTCCAATGTGACTGAACCAGCATTCCGCACCAAAGCTTTCCAAATTTTAGTTCTGTGTTTTTCGGTCGTTACTACATCAGTTTTTCGTCGCATTGGAAAGTCGCAAAAGTCATCATATACGACCACCTAAAGAAGGTCGTTAAGATAAATACAGACCCATGACTATTCTACCCTTTACCTCTAAGGTCTTCGAGAAACTAATGCAAATACAGATCAGTTTATATTTAAGTTATCAATTCCTTTTTGCTTGTCACTCAGGTTAGTCCAAAACACAGATGCACCACGGCTCTCCTTAATGTAGTAGCCGATATAAGGAAAGCAATTGATAGAGACTATGCTTCGTTCGTAGTTCTACTCGATTTCTCCAAGGCATTTGATACCATCAGCTATTCAATTCTTCGTGAAAAGCTTGATAGATTTAACGGCTTCTCACTCCATACAGTAAAACTTATTTCATCCTATCTATCTGGCAGAAAACAAGCTGTCGCTTGTGGAGACCAAATGTAGGATTTCCTCCACGTACCATGAGGGGTTCCACATTAGGTCCATTGCTCTTCTGTGTTTGCATTAACGAAATTGCAGGTGCTCCTGAGGATTGCTCTGTTAACCTTTATGCAGATGATGTACAACTTCTTTTCAGCTGCCCCCAAATGCAAATCGATAAGTGTATAGTACATATTAACGACGATTTACAAAAAATCTATGATTAAGGAGAACCCAATGGTCTTATACTTAATCCTCAAAACTCAACGTGCATTGTTAATGGAAAATATATTAGAAAATCGCTAGATCTGTACCACTTTCCTCCAATTCTTCTCTGTAGTGCTCCGATAGAATGTGTTAAAACTGTGAACAATCTAGGTATCGTTTTAAATCGAAACTTGGCTTCGAATGACCACATAAATAACATTGTTGGAAAAGTATATGGCGCTCTCCGCACACTATGGGTCACTAATGTCTACACCCCTTTTAAGACGCAAAAGATGCTTGGAAAAACGATTGCTGTTCCCATTCTGATGTACGGCTGCGAGGCTGTTGCAGATTGCGATTCAATAAGGGGAAGGAATCACAATGTAGCATTAAATAATATCACACGTTACCTTAACGGCATGAGGATATTCGATCACGTGTCTGGTTTCTCAAAAAATATACTCTTATTGAAATACAGAACGCTGAATTTGTTATTTCATATTCTCAAGTCACGCCAACCTTCGTATCTCTCAAGAAGATTTCAATTCATAGCACCACCGAGACTAATTAATCTCCTTGTGACTAGGTCCTCATGTCTGGTATCTGAACGACAGTTTTTCGTAATAGCCGCTCAGTTGTGGTATACTCTCCAGAATCACATCAGAGAAATAGGTATTGAAATGAGATTCCGTAAAAACCTGCAGTCCTCTCTTTCCTCCTTTTAGAAAGAACAACAACATAAACTTAGCCAACATTAATAGTGCAACCTTTTAATTTAATTTTAACTCTATTTAATTTTTACTCATAACTTTTTCGTTTTTCTTAGGTATTTGTCTTCTATTGTGTATTCTACATTAAGCTGTACTTGTATAAATAAGATATTTTTTGTTCATTTACAAGTATACTTAAGAAAAAATAAATAAATCCTGTCGAGTCTTTAATAAACTTCAGGTCTCTAACCGTTTTTGGAAGGTTTGAAACGTTCAAAAGAGTGGCTTTTGAATTTTTGATCATTCAAATATTGAAACTCTTCAAGTTTTATTTATTTATTTATTGTTTTAATTTTATTTGTATTTAAAAAAAATGTTTTAAGATACATTTCTTATAAGTGTCGTTTATTATTTTTCCCTTCTTACTCTATGTAAGCCTTGTTGTAATAATTTTCACAAACCAATATGTACGAATTTATTATGGGTCACCCCACACTCATGAGTTTTTGAACTTTTTTAAAATCTATTTTACATCGAAATGTCACTTGACATTAGTTTTTATACGCCCATATTTTAAAAATAAAAAATGGTATTAATTTTCCTAATGTATTAATTTTTGAGCATGTGGCTTAAGGTAAAATGAATTGAAAGGTAAAATAAAAGTATAAAGATAAATTTGTCTTCTAACTTTGTATCCTCTTTATTATTAATATTCACTATTCCACAGAACAATTTTGATTACAAGAATTACAAGCCCAAATATTGTATCTAATCTAAGGTCCTTAGACTAAAATTCTATCCCAAAGGAGTTTGTTTTTTTATAACAAAATAAGTTTTAATTATTCATCAGCTTTTCAGTCATTTCTAAGTACAACTGATCACAAACAACGCAAAAAAAACAGGAACTCATATTCATATGCAGACGCAACAAAATGTCTACAAGCATATATAAATGTTCATCTCGGCCTTGTTGGACTTTGATTCGATACAAAGTGCCCCACGCTTTAAATACCGATTAAAGGTGCAGATATGTCAACAAATAAAATCGACTTTTAAACATTTTAACAAAGACTTACACCGGCGGCCTTTTGCAATCATTTTTGCCATTATTATTAATGTTTTTACTATTGTTGCTTTATTGAGACAACCTTGAACTCAACTTTATACTTGTCTGTTTTGAGCATGTTCGCAAGATACTATCCGTAGTATTTGAGATGAAATCTTTGAAAAAAAAATATGCTTACGGTTTTGATGTACATGCGAGGGACGGCTGATATGTTCTGAGCCTGAAGCGAGCACTGCCTGACTGGTGCTTGATGCGTTACTAGTAGTGCGACTTCTATTTGGTATAAAAGGCAAGCTTGAAGTTATTGGCTCTATTAAGCCTCGGAGAGTTGAGCAATTATGAAATTCCGATTGAATGACGGAAAGCAGCGAACGGAACTTGACACCCTTTGCTGATATTTCTAAAAGTAGGACACGACTATTCCGATTGTTCCAAGGAGACCCAGAACGCCTTAGCTGGAATCGTTGCAATCATTGCGTTGATATGAGAAGAACGATGGGTTCCAGAAATACTGAGAAAACTCGACAAGCAGGTAAACGCGCCAAGGGAGTTTGTGTTGAAAAAGTTGGCTTTCAAATTCACTGTTACCACATTTTGAGATTCTGAAAGATCGTTGCTGATTAAAGATCTACGAAGGCTCCTATTGTTTACTGCAAAGTGAAGTATCTAACGATAAACTAAAAGAATCGAGTGACGAAAAACTCTTGGTGTGACGATTCCTTTTGGGAGCAAGGCCTCGCATCACCATTTCCGTTTGCGGGTTATTTTTTCCACTTGCATAACTAAGATTAGATTAAGATAAGGTCGACTTTTAATAGCCGAAAAAGCTTATTTACTCTTCAGATAGATTGTTTTAAAGGGTTTTGAAATCTTGAATTTTCTAAACAAAACATTTGTAGTTTTCCATGTACCAACAAGCCCCAGAGATTCGTGGTTACTTACTTACTTACGTATATCCTCTTAGATATTTGGAAGATCTGATCCTGTGTTTATGCTGATTCCCCGTGGGCACGCTGCTTTCCAGTTTCACATTGCTTTGAAGTTCTCGCGTGAAGATGATGACTGGGATTAGTTCGGTCATTGCCGTCCATTCCCTTCATAATTTGCAGGATTTCTTTTCGAATGTCCCTAAATTCTGTGCTGCAGTATTGAATATCGTCCAACAATTGTAGGCTTAGTGTAACTCCGAAGTAACTCAGTCGTAGCTCCACAAAGGTGAAGTTTATGAATATGTATTTTTCCTTAGATAGATAAGCTCCCTTGCTGCTTTATACCTGCAAGCGTTCGACGGATCGAATTTGTAAGATGTTTTCGTGAACCGTGCTTAGGAAACTTCACAATTTCTTGCCGGAGTCGAGTTCACGACGGACAAAAATTCGGAAGTTTTTGCTCCACGGCTTTTAATACTTCAGTGCGATAAATTTTGTTATATAAAGCTTTGAAGTCGTTGAATTTGATTGAGTTTAGTATCGACTTGGAATTAATTGGTCTGTTCTTTTGGGCACATTGTGAAAAGCTATCGATTTGCCAAAGCGGAAGCTCCACTAGTATGGCTAAGTTGTACCAATAGATAACATTATAACAGCCGGTCATGCTGCCATCCTTCCAAGATTGACGAATGATCTGGTGCATTCTCCCTAACCGGAATATCTCTGCCATATTAAAATTGTTAGCTTAAAAGTTGTCTTCGTTTGAGAATTCACTCGTATCCGAGGTAAATTCGGCATTTTGCGGCTATGCGAATGTTTTTAAGGGTCTTTCATAAGACTTTATGCAAAACTCAGAGCAAAGGGTAATATGATATGTTGAAAAATTTCTAAGCTCAACTAGGCTCATTGATCACTTTAACCGAAATTTAATGTCAGCAGTAATTCTAGGTTCACTGAACCTTCCATTTACGACCTTAGAAAACTCATAGAAAATACTCTTTTTCAAATTTTTGTGTTTAAAGAACAAATTAACTTGTTCTCATCACAATGAGGCTCAATGTGATCAATATTTCCTAGCATAGTATTCCCATTTTCTAAGTAAACAAAAAATCATAGAAAACGGATCTAGCCAAGAGTCTTCACATCATCAAATGTGTGCTTAGTTATCAAAATATAATGCGCAGATGATGAATATGATTTCATGATCTTCTACTCTACCCGGATTCGATTCATTAATAACAAACATGCGATGATATTTGTCAATAGATCGCTGCCTCAAATGTGATACCCACTTTGGATCCAACCTATTCCGACATCGTTCAAGATCATCAATTATGTGCGTGTTCGCTGTTCGATCTCACGTGCGTGCCAGCAACCTGTTCAATCTTTTCTCAATTTAAGAATCGATCCTTTTGTTTACCTTCTTAAGTAGTCGGTCAACTCAATTAAGTCATCAATCGCAAATATCGTGTCAGATTTTATTTCACGTCTATTTTGTGGTTCCGAAGTTCTGCCAGATCGGAATCTGGTTCGTTTGGAGTGTGTAGACCTTGAGGTGGCTTAATTGTGGCCATGATTGTATGTTAGTGACCTCAGTGCATGGTATGGCAATTGTTACAATTAAACAGTTGAATTGGAATACTTCAGAAGTCGAATTAATGTTGTATTGAGTGTGCGCCGTATCGAGGTTTAAATGCACTCTCCACTTGTCAGTGTCATGCCTGAGTAGCGTCTCGGTACGCTACTGAGTCAAGTTTAAGAGTCTGGCTGGATAAGATTTACATTCATAAATGAGTACAATGCTGCTGGCAGTTAATTTGGGGGAAAAAGAAATATAACTGAAGAGCCCTCCTTGAGGTACTTCAAGTACCGTAAACCTAAATACTATCACAGCACTTTCAATGCAGTCAAACTGTGTCAAGGTTAGCTGAGCTTAGTTATGAACTCAATTGCTTAGGGAAAAACGTTAAATCGAATAATTTAATTATTTCATTGAGGGGATGAAATCGACCAACGAGAAAGATATAAAAACTTATGAGAGATAGAATTTACCAGCAAGCATGAAGCGGGTTGTGTTCAGTTCACAATGGTCTTGGGTAGGATTGTTTAACACATGCGTCCCTAAAAATGTTAAATTTGCAACTAAGCCGAGACTTTTTAACTCATGACAGCAGCATTCTTCTTGTCTTATATAATGCCGCTTATGAAACAATGCTTCAGTGATGAATGGATTTATTTATAACTACAGGGTGCCCCAATATTTATGACCAAACTTCAGTAATTACTGAAATTTTGAGTCATAACAAAACTTGATTGATCTTATTAAAAATTGTTACAAATAATCAAAGGGAACCGAACTAAACGTATCTTTGTTATTTTTATTAATGTTCGCAGTTAGCTGTTCACATTGGCATTGATTGAAAAGGGTGTTTTTTAAAAGTCTGCTGAAAGTTGTTTTGTGATTAATACGTTTTGCCATTCTTCGATGAATAGATGAACGTCAGAACAATGGTGCGAATTTGGAAAAATTATTTTGGAACCCATGGTTCGATTCGCCAAACTTATTGTGTGCTACGTCAATTTTGCGGCCGACAGGATCGTCCATCGCAGCAATTTATTCGGAACACGATGAAGCGTTTTTGCAACACGCACATCCTAGTGGACAATACATTTCCCCAAAGACGACAAATAGTGCGAACAGAAGATGTTATTGCCGTTGTGGAGCGCAGTGTTAAGAAGAATCCGGATGATTCGATTCGCCAACGTGCATACCAATTGGAACTATCTAATCTTAAATTTGAAGTCAAATTTTTGGGTTATATGGTTAAAGCCTTTATCGAGATACCCTTCGTCCATTAAAACTCATCGTTCAGTGTACTTTATGGGCTGTTTTGACTTGAGGTCTTACAAAAATTAGCACTTTGTAACAAGGATGATAAATCAAAGTAAAAAAACTCCACAATTTACTTAAACGTTGAAATTATTTATTTTCTTATTCCTTCGAAATTGAACTTTATAATTTTAACACTTCTTAATCCTTTGAGAATGAATATAAAATTGAATAGAAATTCAAGTGTCGTCGGTTATGCCGACTTAAGCTTTTTTGAAACAGCTGTACGACATTACAATACATAATTTAACTGCGATCAATGAACCTTAGAATTTCTCCTTTCTCTTATTTACATTTAGACTACAATTATCCCTATAAGGTTTTAAGCTATCTTAATGAAAATTCAAACATCAATACACGCATTAAGTGCTTGGGCCAAAATGATTCATCACTATATGTCTTCTCACCATTTGCCCAATGTCTCCCTTACGATATCTTCGCTTTATAAGAAACTAACCTTACGCCCAGTTACAGAAATAACGAGTTATTTACGTCTGACTACAATGTCTTTCGAGACGATGGGATTGCAAAAGAGGACGATTCAGCTGGTCGCGGTGTCCTTTTAGCAATCCACAATTATTTTGACTCAACGCTCTTCAAATCCTCACACACTACTGATAAATCAAAGCAACAATCACTGAACGCAACAGCTACATTCTTTGCTGTTACATACGCCCTTCACAACCAGTGCAGGGATACCAACTTGCCGTAGATGCTTTCGACTCTCTTCTCTATGCTTTGAACCCTTGTGATGAAGTTTGCAATGGACTATGTCAGATGATAAGACACGCTTTATCGCAATTAATTCCACGTCGGAGAAAGAGATCCTCTTCACTGATTGTCTAACCAACTCCGGCCTTTTCCAA
Source organism: Orthonevra nobilis (assembly GCA_963555765.1). Lineage (NCBI taxonomy): Eukaryota > Metazoa > Arthropoda > Insecta > Diptera > Syrphidae > Orthonevra > Orthonevra nobilis. The sequence continues at coordinate 129,259,313 of OY743225.1, read as the reverse complement.
ATCAGTGGTGTGACAAACTACTTAAATTGACAACTCGACCTCATTTTCGCCATTGATGCCGATAACTCTGTTGTTTCCGAGAGCACTCACCTCTTGTCTATGCTAGATCGATTTCACCCAGCTCTTTCCTTTATCTTCTCATACGAGAATGTACCCGAACCCATACTCTCCGAGCACATTTACAGCTTTTTAATTTTCGTAAGGCAGATTTTCGTAAATTAAGCTACTTCCTTAGAAATGTCAATTGCAGCATTCTTAATACCACAACAAGACCTGTCAATATTGAGTATACTCTCTTGGCTTTCTACTATTCTTGATTGCATCATCCAATCAATTCCATACTTGCCGCAGAAGAACGCATCGTCAACTCTAACTTGGTAAAATAAAGAGCTGCGCGCACTTCGAAATAAACGAAACAAACTATGTCAAGCGTATGTTTTATCTCGATCTGAAACTGATTTTTCGCTTTACTTAATTGTATATACCCAATTCTCCGAATTTTGCAATTCACTCTTCCTGAACTACGTAAACAGAGTGCAATCGAATCTGATTTCTGACCCTAAGCGCTTCTACCTTTTTATCAACGTTAAAAGTTCATCCGACGGCTACCCATCCAGCCTCAAGTATCTCAACTCATCCTCAGCAGACCCTAACATAATCGCTAATTTTTTCGCTGATTTCTTCAGGCAATCATTTGCCGACCAGAACGATGAGCCCGACCACGATTACTTCCGATATATGAACAACTGCGCCCATACAACTCTAACCTCAGTTGATGTAACACCTGAACTCGTAACAGAGAAGATAAGTTAACTCAAGGATGATTATTCCCCCGGCTCCGACGGTTTGTCCGACATAGTGCTAAAAAAATCCATCAGAATCCTGGTCCAACCCCTAACAGCACTTTTCAAACTTTCTATTTCATCCATAAGAAAGGTCTTAAAAACGATGTATCGAACTACAGACCAATTGCTTAACTCTCATGCATTCCGAAGATCTTCGAGAGCATCATATATGATACCATGTTTCTTCACTGCAAGTCCTTCATATCTTCAAATCAACTGAATTCGTATCTCGAACCCTCTGTGCCATGGAAGAAGGTAAAGAAGTCAATGTTGTAGTCACTGACTTCAGCAAAGTTTTTGACAAAATCTCCCACAGTATCATGCTCCTCAAACTTGAGGCTCTTGGTTTTCAGCGGGCTTTATCGCGTGGATCAAATCCTATATGGAAGATCGTCAATACGTCGTTCTTTTCAGATCTTCCAAATCTAATCCATTTATAGTAGTCACGTTGATTTTCATCCTGACAATAAATTATGTTGATCTTAACATCCAAAATAGGTGTGTATCTGTATATGCTGATGACACGAAAATATTTACGAACATATCATCCCCCGCTGACTCATGCCTCCTGCAAGATGATCTGAGAAAATGCCAGGTCATCACATATACACGAAAGCGTCTACCAAAACCTTACAGAACCTACTTCATCTGCAACGAACCTGTTCCTTCAGTCTCCTCCCTTCGCGATCTGGGTGTAATCTGTGATACCGAACATGATTTCCGCTCTCACATCGATAACATTATTAGTTGAGCCAACTCTTCGCCTGGCTACGTCAAACGATGGTCCAAGGAATTCTCGAACCTCTATGACATAAAATCCCTTTACATCACTTTGTTAGACCCCTTCTTGAATACGTTTCCCAAGTCTGGTCCCCTTTCTACGAATTCCATATCCAGCGAATCGAGGCCGTTTAGCACAGATTCATCCGTTTCGCACTACGTGGTCTCGCCTGGGCAGACAGATACATCGTCTGCAACTTATCAATTTGCAGTCCTTCGAGCAACGCCGTGATATTGCTGATAGTCTTTTCATTCACCAGCTTCTTACCAGAAATATTGACTGCCCCGCGGTGCTGTGATTGATCTCTCTCAGTACTAATCCCCGTAACCTTCGATCTATCTCCTTCTTCCGTTTCGTCCCTCACCGCACTAACTATGGCACCGAAGAACCTATTTGCAGAATGTTGCGTTAGGCCAACGCGGTGCAGAACAATTTTAATTTCCACTGCAACAGAAACACCCTTAAAAATGCCCCTCCCACAAGTTAAGCATATGTAGCATTAAGTTCAGTTTTTGTAATAAGCTGTTAGTTTGATTGCTTGTATTAAGCTAATAAAGATGTCCGGGGCTGACCCGGTTTTAAAAAATAAAATTGTGAGACAGCATTATTATTTGAATGAGGACGACAATAGTGGCGCGGTCGAGTGTCAAGTTGATGTGACAGCCTGCCTTCATCTCATGCGTGCCTTTGATTGTCCAGTTTATTTTATGTTTAATTTGTTGTTTCATTTGCGTGAGTTTTTCTTCCTTGTTGGCCCATATTTCTTTAAAGACGATGCAGGCCAAAATGTTGCTTTCAGTGAATACAGCTGAATGGCATTGATGTGACAGAGCTTTGGTTTCAACTAAAGGGTGATTTTTTAAACGCTATAGGAAAGTTTTTCAAAAAAAAAAACACATAAAATTCAGAAAAATGCATGAAATCTTTATTTGAATCGATAGTACGGTCCATATAATTTAATGTTTGAAGATTATTTCATGCTAATGTTGACCTTGACTGCGCCTCAAATGGTCCATCCGCTTAGTCCAATTTTGGCATACTCTTTCCAACATTTCGGCCGGTATCTCACGAATAAATTCTTCAATGTTATCTTCCAATGCGTCAATTGAAGCGGGCTTGTCTATATAGACATGAGCTTTAACATAGCCCCACAAAAAATAGTCTAAAGGCGTTAAATCGCACGATCTAGGCGGCCAATTGACCGGTCCCGAACGTGAAATAAAATGTTAACCGAACTCGCCTCTCAATAAGTCCAATGTTGCGCGTGCTGTGTGGCATGTGGCACAGTCTTGTTGAAACCACATGTCATGCAAGTCAAGCTTTTGCATTTTTGGCAAAAAAATCTTGGATATCATCTCACGGTAGCGCTCACCATTCGTTACGTTACGATTCGCATCATCTTTGAAGAAGTACGGTCCAATGATGCCACCAGCCCATAAACCGCACCAAACTGTGACTTTTTCTGGATGTATTGGTAGCTCTTGCAATGCTTCTGGCTGATATTCACTCCAAAATGGACAATTCTGCTTATTTACGTACCCATTGAGCCAAAAATGAGCTTCGTCTCTGAACACAATTTTTTGGTAAAAAAGTGGATCTTCGGCAAACTTTCCATAAGCTCATTCACCAAAATTTTTTTAGCCTCTTCAGTGGTTCGATTAAACTGACCATAAAATGGAAGAAGCGCGCGATGAACTTTCTTAACAGAGCACGCATTTTGATAATAAAATTCAATAATTTGCAAGCGTTGTTTGTTTGTAAGACGATTCATGGTTAAATTATAGACCAAACTGAAGATGTTTGACAGTGAAACAAAACACGAAACGTGCGTCAGCTGTTTAAACCAGTGTTGCCAAAAAGATAATAGCTAAAAAATCATCCTTTAGATGGCCGCCATAAATAAATTGCGGGAAACATTTCCTTAGCGCATGTTGACGCGTAATGGACCTGTGAAATGGCTTCCAAAATCCTGTAATCTCACAGTTTAAGATTACTTTGTTTGGGGGTATATTAAATCACAAGTCTATACCGACAAACCAGTGACGTTATGTGAGTTGGAAGTCAAGAAAATCGGACTTCACGATTGCAATTCATTCGAGCTTGCCGTAGCGCGCATAAATTTAATTCGAAATAATTTTTAAACAACAATGGTGCAAAATTATTAGTAAAATAAAGCTTATATCATAAACATTAACGTATAAATATTTCAGGCTTAGACTGTCTATGCAGCTTTCAAGGTTAAGGATGTAGAAAAATAAAAACAAATAATACTTTATTTCTTATTTAGTTGTAGCCTCATGGTCTACTCGATAGTATTTGCTTTCCATTTCATATGGATACTTAAAAAGAAAGGCAACATCATGAAAGGCTCGAAATATGCTCTTGTTTCAAGACGAACATAACACTGAAAAAAAAAAACGCCACTGCTTTAGAAATCTTAAAGGCTCTTCAAATTATAATTCTTCATAAATGCGAAATGCTGTCACGCATTATCCTTGTACACAACAGAAAATCCTTACAAAATTAAGAAGGCTCAGAAACAGTGTAGCAAACAGCACCAATTCGTTTTTCGCCATACATATATATACAAGTATCTATTTGTGGTACTGGCGATGGTGTGTGGTGTCATCATCGCGTGGCGAACATATACTATATTACACACTTGTCCCGCACCATGCAATCTCAACCGCACCGAAACGCTTGCGGCCACCTAAATAGCTCAATATACGTTTTATTTTCGTTTTACGAATACTTTCATATTTTTTTTTTTATCTTACCCCATTGAAATTTCCTTAAACGCTCCGTATCCGGCAGTGGAAACCAGGAAATTGCAAACATCCTTCACACGCTGTGGTTCCTTGACAAAATAATAATAATGAACAAAAAAAAAAAAAAGGAGAATACAACATATCTACGCAAATTTTACGAGACTGCCTCAAAGGTACCCAGCAGAGATGGCATCGCAGTGAAAATCAAAACCGGGTTACTCTGTGAACACAACCGCAAGAATGAAACCACCAGAGAATTCATCATCCCGGTTTTGTTCCGGAAATGATAATACACATCCTCATGTGTCTCGCTCTCAATCAAAACGAAAAAAAAATGCAAAATTCTGGGCTGGTTCCCCCGGTAATACATACGAGTCCTCGTGCTCGTGTGTGTGTAGCCCCCCACTAGCCCCCAAATATTGAGGACGGCTTGTCACATTTGAGCGTAACGCTGCCGCTGGCGTGATATAGTTATCCCACATACACTCAGTTAGAGCCATCAAACCGAATAGCCGTCCAATAGATTCCGCATGATTTAACATCAAATAAAATCCTTAAAACCTTAAGGACGGTGAATGGGTTCGCTCGGGTAAATATTATTATTATAAAGCGGCCTGTAGTCCTCCGTACTCCGTACAGTTCAGATTTCAGCAACAAAGTACCTAATCCGCGGAGGAGTGAAAACGTTGAACAGAAACGAAGGAAAAAACGAAAAATATGTGAAATTGAATTTTCCACGCGAGAATGATGTCCATAATGAAATTTGAAGAAAATGGCGCAGACAACAGAGGAAAAATGGCGGGAGAATAAAACTCGCGGCTTTATTCGATTTAGGAGGTTCTTTGGGTTCTTTGGGTTCTTTGTGGGCGCCCGCTGAAGAATGCAAAGTGTTTTTTCTTCTTTTTTTTTATCGAGGTGTATCCTCGCATATTGTATATTGTTCAGTCATGTGAGTTTATTTATCAAAAGGAGCCTTCAAGGCTAACCTTGCCAAGCGACAGAGTGTGAGAGAGAGAGAAGGAGACTTTAATCCATAAAATTAGATTGGATGATGGCTAAAATGTGTTTTGAAAGGAGGCGGCAAATTGAAAACATGCGAGAGTATTCCTGTGAAAGGATGAACGAAATCAGTGACATGGTGCCAGTGCGATGCGATGGCGGTAAGGGGCAACCATCACATGAAGTAGTCCTGATGCGGGTTATGAGGTGAAAACGGAACAATCAAGACAAATCTTTTTGTGATTTTTAACATAAATGTTTCCACTTTACGATTAAGTGATTGAACAGATACTCCTTTCGAATTCAAGTGGAACAAGGACTCTTTCTGGGATATTGACCCTGCGAAGATCTGAGACTGAGTTAGAGCTGCTTTCATTCTTCACTGTCTGCTGGTTTGTATAGGTAGAGGAGGTTCGGTGTTACCTTTTTCGTGAGCCTTATGACTGGCTCCACAGCCAATCAGTTGGTAAATGAAGTCTCACATGACGTTATAGGCATGAAACCGATAACCTTCGTTCTCACTCTTTTTATGTGGAACTTCCCAGATCGTAGCTCCTTCGATATCGAGCGTTCACTCAACGAAAAACATGGGTAGAATTAAATCGGGTATTAAGTAACCTTACCTTGTTTTAAGCCAAGTTGCATTAAATTGGTTGGGTGAATCCATTGTCATGTAACCTGTGTAGAATTGCTTAAGAAATAGCCTTACATGTGCAAGAAATGAGACAAGGATCTTATTCGTCTGATATTTATGGGAAGTTTATTAAATTGTTCGCACAACACGACGGAGTAAAAGTTTTTGAGTAGAGTTGTACAAAAAGGAGGAATAACTACAACATTAATTGAATTGCTTCGCAAATTGGAGATAGGGATTTGTTAATAGCTACTTCTCATAAAAATATTTTTGAAAATTTAAAATAGTACAAATGTTTCAGTGGCAGAATTTTCAAAGTTCTGAACAAAATTATAGAAGAAGCTAGACGATTGACCACATACTTTTCTTATGGAGCATTTTTGCAAAAAAAATCAATAGTTCAGTCTTTGTATGGTATGCCCCACCCCAGCAACTTATTCCGTACTGTATTTTTGTTTCGAATAATCGATAATATACGGTTTTTTAAGTTTAATTGTCACAAAATTGTTGGCTAAGTAAGGAGTTAATATAAATAAGAAACAGTATGAGACCAAGGATTGATCCCTGAGGCACACCCAAGTTTATAGTTTTTGGACAGCTAGCACAGTTACCTAGTATGACCTTTTGAGTTCTATCCTTTAAGTAGGACTGAAACCAGCTGTGCATAAAACCAAGAAATCCTGCCAAGTATAATTTGTTTAATAAAACTCTGTAGTTGGCCACGTCAAAAGCTTTGGTTATGTCTAAAAAAAAGCCCAGCGCAACATTTTTTTTTTAATCATCCAGAGCCTTATAAATGAAGGAGCAAAACTCCAAGAGAGCATCCTCAGTAGCAAACCTTTCCCTAAAGCCAAACTGAGCAGGATTAAGGACTCAACATTCTCTTCTTGATGGCTTTTTTAAAAATTTAAGAGATTGATGACATTAAAAAATTGGCCTATTATTTCTTTTGTCCCTTTTACTTTTTATTAGCACATTCTAATTTATCTGGGAAAACCCCGGTCGAAGTACTTAGGTTAAAAATATAAGCTTATATGTCTACAACATAAGTGATATATTCTTGAGTAAATGATTGCAAATTCCATCATAACCACATGATCTAGTGCTGTTAAGTGAACTGATAATTTTATATAATTCTAAGCCTGTTATTTCTTCATATAAGAAGGGATTATTAAAACAACGTCATTGATTAAATGGAATTACAATATGACATCAGACTCACAAGAAAATGACACTAGACCAACCGAAGAAAAGAAATCATTAAAGATGTTTGAAACTGTTGAAGGATCTTCAATAGTAACACCATCTTTACATAGATATATAGCCTTAGAGTTATTGGGAGAGTTGCCATCAATGATACTATTTAAAGCCATCCATTTCTTCCTTGGATTACCAATTGCATCACGAACTTTAGAATAGAGGTATCTATTCCGATCTCGCCTTATTTTATTGCTAACTTCCTGACTCAATTTTCTAAAATGCGTTTTTAGCCCTGTTTTAACAGGATGTTTAAAGCACTTTTTTCTTAATTTATTTTTAAGCTTTATTTTTTTTTTAAACAGAATAAGCTAAGCAAGGCTGTAACCTTTTTGAGTTTTTTTTCGGAGCAGAATACCCGTCATGCAATGATCAGTATTGCGGAGATCAAAATTGATTCCAGCAATGCAAGTACTGGAAATAGGTTTAGTAATTCCGTTTATGAAAGATGATAGACCGTTCTCAGCAATTGTAGCAAGAAGAAAATTAGATGAAATACTGGAAGTTAAAATGTCTATATTAAAGTCACCCACGAGAATAAGATTAGCCCGTTTTTCATTCCTCAAGTGCATTGAAAATTCATTCAAAAACACTTGAATATCATAAGGGTGTAACCTGTACACCCTGAAAGGTAAAATTAAAAAACGATGCATTTTTTACTTTTTGTTTGATATGTTTTATTTATAAAAATATATTTGGCACCATTGTAGCTGGTGGCAACACTCAATGGAGTAGTGTGATGTATTCAATGTTGATAATATTTGAGTCTGATGAAAACAAATTCAAGGTTAAACGCACCGATATCAAGTTGATCAAATTCCTCTTCAAAGTTTTGAAGATACGTTTGGAGACAATTAGCGGTTATTGTTTCCGAAAAAAAATGTCAATGCAATATCACAGAATTTCTCCCATTTGGAGTAGTTGAATGTTTAATCCGGTTTCAAAAAATTTGTAGTCTTTATCGATCTTCAAAGTGTTACATAAAAAGGCGTAGGAGATGAACAAGCATACGTTACTTTTGAACATACATTCAAGTTCTTGCGCAGCGACACTTTCCCACAGAGTCAGTCTACAGGGTCAAGGCCCGAAAGGTGATACCTTAGCAAGTGATGTTTGTAAGAACAAACTCATGCGGCAAATACCTGCACCGGAAAAGCTAGCTCAGCATTTTTCATCGGATTTTAATTAAGACCACCAAGGGATTTTTTTTTTTTAAATTTTTGAATCAATCGGGTAAATCCCCAACGCGATTCGCACAAGAATGTTCATATTTGTTGTAGGCTAGTATCATTATTTTCGTCGATCAGCCTTCTACGCAATTGTACAGTTTCCATCCACTGCTTGAAAACAATATCCCAATTCCGGTTGTGTTTTTGATCATTTCGTAGCTCAGACTCCATCATCGATTCTGTAAGAAAGACTTTTTGAGACCAGACATATCTTTGTTTTCACTTTCTGAAATTAAAGACACACCAACCTTTTTTTTCTGGAAATGATGTCTTCTGTGTTTGCATATTTTTTGGGGGCGTTTTATTATTTTCCTGGTACGAAGAACGTAATCTATTAAAATTTGAATAGCTTCATAAACATCGTTCCAATTTATAACTTTACAACCAAATTTTCAGTAAGAAAAATTCCAACAATTAATTTTCTCAAGTTTTCATGTCCATGAAGTTAGAACCGCCATATTGGAATTTCATCTTAAAAAAAATTGTGCTAAAATATGCTTGGTTTGTGCTATCACGAGCCGCATCGCAAAAATAAATTTCTTGAAGGATGCAATTTTTATAGGGAGGTCCTTTTTCTCAAGTGAAGTTGGCCTTGTGTTTTGATTCGATAGGAAACGCAAATAGTGTGCCTAGTTGTGCTCGGTTGTGCCGAAAAGAAAATGCTAAAAGGAGGAAAAAGGAAAAAGATCTTCATACCAATACGCAGAAATATCAGAATTTATCTTACTTTTCCAATCATTACAGCCTTGACAGAAACTAGATTTGACAACAATATCGACAACCTTCTTGCAATTTTTTGTTCTTTTTTTACATGCCCTATCGCCAGAAACTGTAAAATCAGTTGGACAAGCATTAGGATCACTTGCTGAAATTAAATCTTTTTCTTAATTTACAGCTTTGGAAATAATGAGGTCATAAACTGTAACTTGACAAATATCCATCATACTGGCGGAGATATTTATTCCTTCCTTATTAATTCTTCGGTTTACTTCAAAGGATTTGTCGACGAATGGACATGATGGTATATATTGTAATGAAATTTTAGAACCTTATCTGCGATAAGACGTTCTCGAAAATGTAATCCCTTTCTTGCATGTAGTACAAAAAATTAGAGGAGCAAACGCTGAAAAAACCGTGAAAAACTCCAAAACACAGTAGCCGTAATTATCTTCAATGATCACCTCTTCATTATTTGATTTACTCAATTTTGCTGCTGATGCACTCGTAAAACTGGTGTCTTCCTGTGCCGTGAAATCGCCTTTTTTTTGTCGATCTGGACGCGTAATCCTTTGCGCTGAGGATTTTTTATCCATTTTATTAAAAAAAAAAATATTTCACAATATTTTTATTTCACTCACATGGTTTGAAGGTTAGAATTCAACTGTTAGCAGTTGGACATAAGTGCACACTTAATTTAAAAGATACAAGTCGCCTTGGGTTCTTGTATAACAAAATGCACAAAGGACAAAGGTTTTACTGATAAATATAGTATAGATTCAGATAGACGGAGAATCCCTAATGTCTTTTGTTCGATTAGTTCCGGCCGAACCAGTTTGGATGCCGGGTCAGCAAAATACTGATATCTCCAAAAATAATTTGAATTTTGAAAAATCCTCTTGTAGACATATTCTTGAATAGTTGAACTTTGAAAATATAAAAAAAATCGTTTTTTTTTTAAATTTCTAGACCAGAATACCGCCTTAAACAAAAAGCAAACATGAAAGTCTTTCGACTTTATGGTTAAACTTTTGGCCTACATTGATTTAAGGTAAAAATGCCTTTGGCCTAAAACAAAGTTACTTTTGCATTGAAGTGAAGATGAAGGTGTTTTAAGGAGTTTTAAGGAGAGTTAATAACATCCATACAAAAAACTATCACAGGTTTTTTCTCTAAGTGAATTTACCTTACAGGGGCGTATGTTTTATGTGTCGAAGTAAGCTGCGCTCATCGCTTCCCCATTCATGTGTTCCTAAGCATGATATTTAGTTGCACAATGTATGTTAACTGTAAGTGCCCAGGGAGAGAAATGGCCCAGAACACTTCGAAACCAAGGGTTGAATCCTCTCAGCAACCAGAAAATAGCATTGTATTATTTTTTTTTCCCTTAAAACGGAAAAATTTGCAAAAGAACTCTGCTCTGGTCCTTAAGATTTGTATAGTGGAAGAATTCCAGCTGCTCGCCAATATCTTATAAAGTTGTTATAAGATTTCAAACTTTGTTCATAGATTAAGCCAATAATCAAAACTTTAAAAAAATATACGTATATTTACAAGATTATCATCATGTTTTTCTCTAATAAAAAAATGTTGTTTCATTAATTTTACTGACGCAAAACCATTCGTACCGCTACATGATTGCTTACCCAAATTTTTGTTTATTTTTAGAAAAATGGCTTCCCTTCAAATCAATTTCAAAAACTCCATCATTACAATCAAATGATAAATCCGAAAATTCAAATCTACTCAAAGAAATTACGTCAATCCAATTCGTCGGTTTAGGTACCGTTCTGAAACGTATTTCACCTTCAACCCACGCATACCAATCAGATTCAGTGTGTCGTCCAACAAATCGCAGAATTATGATCCTCTCCAGGACCAGTCACTTCTTCCATACAAGCGAAGCCACCTTTCATAGCTCTGATTAGATTATCTGAAAGTCTTCATTCACGCAACGTGTCAAGCTTCCTCTCAAAATGACCCATTCGCATAGAATTACTTCGGTGCTCTGTACAGGCACTCCTAGCTACACAGTCCTTCGAACTTTATTCATTAGCACAGTTCAGAGAATGTTTGCGTACGAGCATGTACCTTCACCAACCTCTGCATCGGGACTTTCACATGTAATTTCATTATCGTCCCTAAGATGTTGTCATTCTGGATTTCGGTTCAGGCTTTGTGTCATACACATCATGTTGTGTGGACGAGGCGAAAGCGTAAAGGACTCGCCTAAATATTCCTTTCCCATCTACAAGTGAGTAGTTTTGTTTAATGGATTACGTGAATGTACTGCCTGATGTTTCGACAACGGGTAAGTCACTTTGTTGATGCTGGTAATTAGACCAAAGTTGCCAAATTGGACATAAAGTACGGATGAATATTTTGCACCTGTTATAACGAGGTATGAGATGCGGTCTTGAGTGTTGACAAGAATACCAACGCAGTGTGTGTGGTAGTCCTCGACCCAAATTGACTGAATGCAATGTATAGTAATGATTTCTAGATTACACTGCATGCCAAGGACCTTGTAGGGGTATCATCTGGTTATCGAATGGTTCCGTGTCGGATGCACGTCGTGCTAGTTACAGAAGTTTATTTGCTAAAATACTGCAAATTAGGTGAGCTTGTGTGAGGAGTTTTCGTTACTTATTACTTTGTTACAGGACACAATCACCTTAAGCAAGGAACAAGTTAATTTAGCTATACGAGCGACGACTACCTATTGACTGTGGGTGAATTAATAAGTTTGCATTAATCTTTGAGCTTAAGTCTTTATTGCTGCTAAGATGGTGAAGAAGATTTTATGAGGTCCTTCGGAATTAAGTGCGTGCTATAACTTTGCGAAAGTGGTACGCAATATCAAAGTTCCGAAGATTGTAATTCTTTTAGGGACAGGAGCTTTGAAGAAGCAATCATAGTAAAATGTTGAAATGCATTTCGTGACACATGAATTCGACTCTAAAACAAGACACTTACAGTCGCTGCATTTATTGCTCTCATAGCTAGAGCAACTTGTGCACTCTGTCAATTAAGCCGGTTCTGTGGACGTACTTTTGCCCTCAGGATTGTATATCTCACCAACATTCGCCTCTTCGCATGTATGGCCAATTATACGAAGGAAGTATACTCTTTCGAAGGATTATTTACAATATCTCGAGTTAGCTCGACAAGGTTACAACTTTTGCCACAGATGAGTCTCCATCCTCAGGGAAATATCTTAGACACAAAGAATATAAACACCTTTTCGAATTTGAATCAGTTAATAGAGATGCTATCGTAAGGATTGTGTTGACCTCTTGTTCAATTAAAGCTTTTTTCAAACGCAAGGGAAGTGGGGGATGATACCAGACAAAAGACAAAGTGTTCCGTGGCATGTTCGGTTTCGAAGACTTGAAACAATTCACCGGATCGGTAGTCAGACAAGTTCGGTAAAATTTTTGCTTTGAAAAACATCTTAAGACCTTCGCACAGTTTATGGGAAAGTACTTGTGGACGACATTTTGTATAGCTTAATATTAGATGGAGGAGCAAATTCGATTTGTTCAAAAATGGGCTTGAAGACTTCTTTATTGACTGAATCTTATCCGTTAAGAAACTCTTGGTAGCATTGCTTAAATATTTATACGATTCCCTCTGAATTGTTGACAAAAGCCCGACTGCCAGTTCTGTCACATACTGTACGACTTTTGGTCTTCTTTACAAATTTGAAGAATAAAAAGTTTTCTAAATGTTTTTATATCCTTGAGCTCATCTCATGCTGCTTGCAGCCTCTCCTTAAATTTATTAATCCCATCTGATGGAACTTAACAATCCCTTTATTGGTTCGCAAATCGGATGTGAGGAGTGCAAATCCGGGTGGAGAATAAGACACATTTGCATTCTCTTGATTCACAGTATTTTATTCAGTGTTAGTAAATATACGAAAGAGTTGTTTCTGTAAGACTGTATAAGACTTTATAAAACAAAGTGTGTGTGAGATAGCTACGACATTTTTAATCGTTTGAATGGCCTATCAATGCCATTATGTATAAAATACAAAATCAAACAAAAACAGTGACTTTTTCGGGATGTATTGGACGCTCTTGGATCATAGCTGAAGATGATTTTTCGATGAAAATCAGGGTCAGCTTCAAATTGCTCCGGAGCCCATTCAGTGAACACACGTCGTTGTCTACGGCCATTTACCTTCATATCTTGGGTCAGTTTAATTTTTTACAGGAACAGGCACAAATCACAACGCAAAATTTGTCAATTTGTGGTCTGCGAAGAGCCGAGTTCCTTGTGAGCGATGCGAAATCGACCGCCTCGGATTCTCATGTAAATTCTCACCGACAGCGGATCTTGCGTTTCGTCAATGTACTGAACCAATGGACTCAAATTTATCCATCAAACTGTGAATAGTCCCCTCGGAAGAACGATTAGGGTGACTGTAACAAGGGCGAAGCGCGTGGAAGGTTGCCCGAACAGAACACCCATTTTAATAACACAATTTAATTATTTTCACGTGCGGTAGAACGCTATATCCATCCGCAGTGATTTGGCAATACAGACCGAATAAATGACAGCCAATTTGACAGGTGTAGCTTCAACAATATGGCCATTATCAACTGTCAAAGTTTGGAAGTGTAGAACCAATTAATGCAGCAGCTGATGCAGTAACCACAACAGCAAGGACACCTACTAAGTCAGATAACTATCATCCTAGGCGAGCTCGAATGAAGCGCAATCGTGAAGACCGTATATCAGCAATACCACGGCGAATATTGCCGTCCAAATAATCCGAACTCTCTGGTTTATCGGCAATGACTAGTGGCTTCACATTATAACAAAGAAAGTTATCTAAAGGTGCGAGATCATAGGAACGTAGAAGCCTGTTCACAGGTTCATTACGCGATATTATGCGCTCAGAAAATGTTTCCCGCAATAAACCGATGGCGGCCATCTTGTGAGGAACTGAGGAACGAAGAAGTCTGAAATCATTATTCAATAGCGCTCTCCATTGAAGGTCCATACAAGGTAGGCCGGCATCGTCCTTAAAAAAAATATGGACCGATCATTCCATCAGTTCATAAAGCAGATGTGAGGGCGTCTCGAGAAAAGTTTCTGGGTTTTCTCGACACCAAATTCGGCAATATTACTTGCTTACATATCCATTTAACCAAAAACGGGCCTCATCGGAGAACAACATTTTACGTTGGTAATGAGGATCAAGCTGAATCATGTTTACAGCCAATTCACCGAACCTACGACGCGAATAATGGGTACGCGGTTTCAACTCTTTCAAGAGCTGTGCCTTATATTGTAACCAAGATCATCCAGTAAAATCTTCCACAAAGTCCACGGGCATTGCGAATCGACTCATGCGAATGCTCCTCAACACTTCGCTCCAAAACGGCAATAGATTCTTCTGTTCGCAATGATTGTCGTCTTTGGGGAAACGTATTGTTTACTAGAGTGTTCATGGTGCGAAAACGCTTCAACGGTGTTAATGGAAAATAAAAAAAACCCCTGTTAATAAAAACACCCTTTATTTGTCCGACACGAGCTCATTCTGTGCGAACCGAGAAAGTATGAAAGAGGATCCAAGTTTAAGGGGTCTGCCCGTCCGTTTCAGCAGGATGGCTCATCATACCATGCAGCGCTCAAGCCATTATTTTATTGGCACAAAATATTGATTAGCGAATCAACTCAGAAAATTTATCTGTTGTTGTTGGAACACCAATCGGTATGGAGTGTTGTGTCCTTTATTCAAGCAAAAGAATCAACGTTGCACGTTATCACTGATGCCTCGACAGCCCAACGGGTTGCCATCAAAAATATTTGCATTGTCCAAAAATGGCAAAATGATGCATCATTTCTATGACGAGTGACCTTAATTTTTTTTGATAAGCAAAAACAGGACTAAGATTGCGAGTGTAGAAGCAGTCAGTGCAAGGAGTGAATTAGACTGAATTTTATACCACCTTCTATGTGAATGTCCAGAATTGGCCAGGGGTATGTATTAAACTCTCCGCTTTTCTTACCGCGTGCATTAATAAATACACCATTTTTCAGATAAGATTTGCGGAAGATGGTCCAAAATGAATAGCCCAATTATGATGCAAAAGGATGCTAAAATTCGTCAATGAACCACGGAATGATTTGTTCTTAAAATCGTGGAGTACTCTTGACTAGATTTTACAGTTTTTTTTGTCGAAAGTCATCATGAGCGACATGAGTGCATTTTCAGCTCAACGGAAACGTTGACAAACAAAATTTTGCGCTTTTGCTCTGAGAACCTACGCATCATTCAGGAAGAGGCTCTACATTTACTCAAGTTTACTGCATGATGCGGCATTTAAGCCGGAGGTGTCATCGTGCCTCATTTTTTTGAGAACGCTTTTAAGGAACAGTAGAGATTTAAGAATCAAATTTCTTTGTTATGAAAAGAGTGCGGGGTTTGGCTACCCATTTTGATAATGAGTGGAATAACTATATCGGAGATCAGAGATCATGTACAATATACAATTTAAGACGCTTTAATAATTCAACTTTTTGGAGCCGACTCCAAAAATATAACAGTCTTTTGAGAGCTCAAAGTGCCCCTGACTTTCTTCTGAACGTTCGTTCATTCTTGAATTATGAAAATTTTTCAACAACATTTCGTTTTTCCCGCTTTTTGGTCTATTGTTAAATTTGTATTAACAACGGTTATAAACGTGTAACTAAGGCAATTCCTGCTCTCCTTAGAGGACACCTCAGAAAGGAACGCAGATTTTTTTAAGATCTTTCGAAAACTAAGAAAAAGACCACAGTTTCTTAGGCGACAAAATGTATATCTCTTGCGCTCGAAAATTTGATATGCAAGCTTGGTTTATAATGCGACTTTTCAGCGATACAGAACCATAATCAAAGAGTTTTAATTGCTTTATGGAGAAGAAAAGATGTGATTCTGTCAGGACATTGCCAGTGTACAAAAGCTCGGATGACTCCGAAATATGCTTTTCCGATTTTCTTTCGTCTCGTTTTAGCATTTAGTTGCTCGAGGTTTCTGTCTTTTGGTTTAATTAAAGTCACGCGTATATGAGAACACGCAACAAAGAGAGTATCAGACAAAAAGGACGAGAATTTAGCGATCAAAGTTCTCGCCAAAATAATTGAATATGCGGCCAAAAGCGTCATTAACTTTGAAAGCACAATGAAAGACTAAATGAGTCTGAAAGCATTTCCGAAATATCGCAGTTGTTACATGGAACATGAATCTCTGTTAGCCCATGCACTATCCACCAGAGCCAAGGTTTTCCTGCAACTCATTGAAAAATGTTTCCTTAACTTATCAATTTTCTGAATATTAGTTTACGAATTTTCAATGAAACTGACCCAACTTTTCATTGTCAATTGATTCGATTTGATTTTTTTCGTCAAAAGAAATACTACTCAATAAAAACCCCGCTTTGAGTTTGTCAAAAATAAATTCCAATCCACTGCCGTTTACGAAACGATTATTTGCGAATTGCTAAAGTGCCATCAAGTAAAAGCCCAAATTTCCGTTTCACAGCCTCGCAGCAACGCACTTATCACAAGCAATTTGTGTGTTTTTTTTTTTTTGTAAATGCTCTTCCGCCCACAAATCTTCGGAAGACTTTAAATCGTCTCCGCGCGATAAACCCGCGAAATTACGCCAATCAAACTCGAATGGCAATCTACAAACTTTATGACATAAAATTGATCTACGAAATCTCCTCGTCGCCTATCCTTTCTGTCAAACATCTAGAAAAACACCAGAACAACACCACGACTATAATAACCTACAAAGCCAAATTTTATACCGGAACAAAAAAAAATACCGCACCACAGAAAACCTATAAATAAACAATAAAAGCCTCTCGAATACGTGCACACACAGAGTGGAACACCCTGTCATGACTTTGGCATAAAATTAAAATGTTTTTTCCCCAAATTAAGTACTCAAACCCATTAAGGCACTTCCTCAAGTCGTCTACTCCTATTTCATGAAATGAAGTTGGAACCGTCCACAAGTACCTACCTCGAAAGTTTTTAAAACAAAAAACCCCACGAAGAAGAGGCGAGCGAGCACTGGAAAACTTTCGTCTTCCAATTGGTTTGGGCAAATAAATATTTTATCGGGATTGCGTTCCATTTGCTTTTTGCTGAACAGTTGCCTTGGCATCTTGGTACTTTTCAGTGTTCGAGTAATGAAAAATGTCTTTATGACCGACACGACCGACGACCATCGTAATGATGGCGTGATCCTAGCGCCAGCTCTGATTAAGCATCCTGAGGCATGATTGGATTCATTCTTTGTTTTTAAAGAAGATGGGCCAGCCACATCCACATCAGACGTGTAGCCGTATAGTCAAAAGACAAAGACTTAAACGTTGGCAAACTTCGGGTACTTTTGATGTTGTGCCGAAAATTAACTCAAAAAGTTTGGAAAATACAAATGGGAGCGCAATCCGTGTTTGTTGGAGACTTTTTGGCGCCAATGGCAGCGCCTATCCAGTATACTGTCATATCGAACTGCAGTTAGAAGGAAAAGTTTATGTGCCTCCTCCTCTCGGTGGTGGTAATAAATTTGCCGTCAATTATGTAACAGATGAAAGTGCTGTAAAATGTTTAAATTTGGATATCCGAAATCGGTTGGCTGGGGGATGGCACTTCGGGGATGAAAAATTCAGGTAGAGAGTCATTTGAATACCTTAGGACGAGTCAACTTTCAACTGGAGTTAACTTTTTAATGTTCGGAAAAGGAACTGTTTGATGGAGTTGAGATGTGATGAGTTCAACAGGTTTCTGATTTTATGGATAGCAGAACTTGACAATTAACGAAATTAAAGCTAACAGTGGAATATGGAATGATCGGAATTTTTTTTATGTTAATCTTGGGTAGATCGTTTATGGACTTTTTGTTTCACAGTGTCCCACACATTGATTCATACAGAAAGATTACTTTCTCCGAACTGCCAACCAGAACCTCTTCGTGCTCATTGAGGCAAGACTCTAGTCAAACATTCTGGACAAGTTAAGACTAATACCGACTCCGATCACTTTTTAGTAAAAGGTCAATAAAGAGTCCAACTTTTCAATGCTAAAAAAATTGAACAGGTGAGAATAAGAATGTTCAATAAGAAAAAAGCTTGAACTTCAATGAGCATATTATTTATACCCAGTTGGAAGGAGTAAGAGGGGCATTCACGGCCTCTAAAGGATTTTCTACTCCATGCAAGCATTTTGACTTATGCCAGTCCTTTTGGGTGCTTCCGGTGTGTTTAGAAATCACGTCATATTATATCTTTCACGATCAGCAAACGTCATGGAAAACAAGCTTATTTCGGGAAAATTCTACCTAAGATTTTAAAAAAAAGAAATTTTAAATTTTCAATGTTCTTACTAATTGTTAGTAAAATTCCAAAGCCTGGTGCCAAATAAGGGATAATAATTTTTAAGGATTTTAAAAACAATGATATTTTTTTTTTTTGTTTTGTTTTTCTAGGTTCGGACTTTAAAATGAATTTTTAAATGAGCGGACTATTGATTTTTGAAGCCCGTAGTACACGACATGGAAAGCGTTGTATGTACATGCGAATGCATCCCGCATTCGAGTTAAATAATCGTTGAAGCCAACTTTTGGTCGAATACCGGTAGTACACAGTTTGTCCCAAAACGTCGCATGTTTCTATGATACGGTGGCCTACGCATGGAAACTATTCGCATGTATTTTTGCATGCGTCGTGCGCTTGTACACGACATGCAAGCTGGTTCGCATGCGTTACGTTCTAGGAACAAAAAAACAAGCATAAACATTGGTTTCCTAGTAGACGGCATGTATCCATGTGAATATATTTTGCGGCTGTCATGAGAACACTTGAAGTGTATTTCAGTTTGCTATTTTGTAAAATTTTAAAATGTCGAAAAAGAACTGGAAAAGATTTCTATTTTGGCAATAAATCAAATTAATAATGCCAAAAAAGCTGAGTTTAGTGAGTATTTTAAAGCCCTAACTTAAAAGCAGGTGTATTTGGGCGAAAGGGTTGAGCGGCCCAATTAGATTACTTGCTAGGTAATCCAAAAATCTGATGCCATTGTGCGAACGAGTAGTAATTGTGCTTCTGACCGTCTTGTGCCTACAAAAAGCGTTTGGGTGGGCTTTGCACGTTAAGATGTAGAACTTTTTTTTTGTAGATTTCGGCTGGTTATTTTTTGAGGGCTTCAGTCATAAAAAAAATGTATTGTTAAGAAAGTTGTTTAAATGGTCGATAGCACGAGGGCAAATTTTTTCGTCATCCTGATTTGTCAAACCATGTTTATTTTTTTTCATGTGCCAAATTGCTTCCATTGCGGATTAGGTGCCATCGGACGATTTGAGTTTGGCTGTCGCTGTCTCAAAACTCGCCAATTATAATTTATCCGAGTCTGAAAGGAATGAACTATTTTTGGTTTTGGAAAATTTCATCTGCCGGTTGTACAATTTAAAGAATGTGAATACCGTCAATGAGGCAAGGTCTGAAATGTTTATGCAAACATTTAAGTCAAAGGACCTCAATGAGGCGTTCAGTCGAAAATTTAAAAATGTTGATGCTTCTAATCTATCTCCATGCCAATCGGAACTACATCAGCAACTATTAAGATCACAATACATTTGGGGCCTATGGAAAAATGCTCATTTGAAAAATCCCATTGAATTGCTTCCATCAGAGTATGGACGGACCCATATTAACGGAAGGTATAAATTGCGTTGGTTTGGCAGTCACCAGCTTTGGTCAACCAGACAATTTGGATGAGAATATCAATGTCTCAGGTAATTTACAATAAACTCATTTTTGCTAAATAAAATAATCACAAATTGTTGTTAAATTAATTTGACAGATAATGAAGAGAATGGCATTCCTGATGTTCCATTTTTCAATCACGATGAGGACAGATAAATAGCATTAAACCATTCTTCGGAAAATATGTGTGAAATTATAAAAACGATTTCTTTGAAAAGAAGCATTATCTCACTTGTTTTTATTTTTTAGTATATAAAATAAATAACATTATTGTGTCTGCCAGGGTGTTAGGCTCGAAATATTTGTCTGCCTTTTTGATTTTTTGATTACAGGATTATAATGGCATTTTAAAAATTTTAGCACTTTTCCCAACCTTAATGAAATGACGTAATTTTATTTTCTCGACCTTCCCCGCAGTCTGCCACAATCTTCGTTCCACCCAAACTGTCTGCCTTTTTGATATGTTACTTAAAACATTTTAAAGCGTCATCAAACCAAAAATCAACTCTAATAAAATCACGTTTTTGTACTAATATTTTTTAACCCTTTAGCCCCCTACCGACAGCCTCCCCACCAACGGGTAAGTGGCAGACAATGCATTTAATGTTTATTTATACTCAGGCTATACAATGATACCAATTTTTTTCTTAATGAAATGACGTTACCATTTTTGTCGCTGGCTCTTATACTAGAAGTGTCGCATGTTGTCCCAAATCACATGCTGCTTGCTAGTACACTGCATGCGAATAAGTCACATATTTGCATGCGATAAAGGCGTAGCATGGACTCACATGTACATGCGTGACTACATGCGACAGTCACAAATATGAGTTTCACTCGACATGTTAACTCCATGCAAGTATGGTGACAGTTTTTGACGTCAGGCTCGAATGTAAATACATGTGTTCCTCACCTACGTATAATAAGCAAAAAATAAAAAAATAAACTGGACTAACTTCATTTTTGCTAGTTTTATTAAAACACTTATTTTATTTGTATTATTCAAGCTTAGGAAAACAAATTATGTTTAACATTAACACATAAACGTATAAGGACATTGTATTGGAAACTTATTTGAATTTCGCACATGTAATCATCATCACAAAACGCGTTACTCTGGAGAAACAGAACATTTACTAGTGATATGTTTAAGTGGATATATCCAGTCGAAATGTACAGAGATTGTGCGCTGAAAGGTATTCCAAAAGTGGAGTATTTAAGAGTAGAAAGGCCATCTGTTGGATCAACAAACTTAGTGGAACATTGAATATCGATCAACGAAGCCCCTCACTAAGCACAGGCGAAAATTTTCAAATTTAATTACTGACCAAAACATCCATACGTTGAAAAACACAAAAAAGCTTTTCATTGTTTTTTTGTAATTTTTTAAAAAGTCTGACACCTTTTGCCATCAAATTTTTGTTTTTTGACAAAAAATTAATTTGACTAAAAATAATAATTAACTGAAAACAAAGTTGCAATTAATAAGCAAAATTTTGCAGAAAAATCAATTTTTAAAAAAATATCTATTTCCATTTTGACTGAAATTTTATTTTATTTATTTTACCCGGTTTCTCGGTAATCGTGAAGGAAAACTTGTTATTGATCCGCACCGAATCGTGGATGGTGCTCAATGTGAAAGCAGTTGGTCTGAACTGAGCTGAGCTGTTTAAACACGGCAGAGATGATCTGCATGCCTGTCCAGCCTTCGAAACACGCGATCACGTGTATTGCAATAACTGTCGGAACAAATTCTTGTTCTACTTAACCTACAAGATTCTAAGATCGACTTACGGACCAACAAATTAACACCATACTTAATAACCAGACACTAACACAGATCTGTCATCAACTATGACAGCATTCATCGAATTCGGGATTTTGGGTAAATTGATTCGGCTATGAAGAGCTAACGAACAAAAACTCTGAATAATTCCAGAGTTGCAGCGGATTGAAGGTTTCCGTGGCTAAGGGGCAAGTGCGTTGGCTGCTGAGCATTAGGTTCCTGGTTCAAGTAAGAACATTTGACTTTTTTCACGGCCCCGCCTTTCGCAAGTGACTGACACTCCTCCGATGAGTGCAACTGTCATGCTAAAGCTTCTGTGGTCGTTTGGAGTCGGCAATAAACTGATGGTTCAACTCTCATTGTCTGTTTGTCCCAAAAACGACGATTAAAATTACTTTTTTGATCAACCAATATCATGCTCTTTAATACACCTTATTCTTCTACCAGAATGTTAGACTATAAGTAAGATAGCACAAAAGACTCTCGAAAGACAAATTCGAATGAAGAAGGTACAACTGCGAGCTGAACAAAGCACATCTTAAAAGCCAATGGACAACTATGCATAGCAAAGTGGGTTTTCGCATCGCAGTTCTTGAACAAAGAGGAAATTAAGCCTCTGGTTCAGAGATCAAGCTATCGCAGATGCCAGGGCACTTGGCCTAAGCAGTTATAGCCCGAGCTCAGTTTATTCCAAGAATGTTGTTGACCTGTGAGGGTAGTCTGACTAAGTGAGTGGCTTAGTCTTGTCAAAACAAATGTAAGTGTGGATAATATGTCATGTCATTGTCTCTACCGTGATGGCATAGTTTCGCAACTTTCTTGATTGGAAGACGTCATGAAGACACAGTTGTCTCGTTCAATTTGCTTCGGTAAAATAAAACACTTTTTATAATTAAAATTGAACTTGAAAATTTACAACCTCATGAATATAAAAAATATACTCAGAAGCAGTAATTGCTGCAGTCGTGTCTCCTCAAAGATTTTTACTAATTTCGAACCGCTGCCTCTCAAAAAGTTCTTACGTATACCACCTTTCACTCTCTGGAAATCAATTTGATTTACTTCCACAACGTACCACGAATCGATACAGTTCAATCCTAGCCCTACCGCCTCACAACATGCTCAACATGATGACATCGTCTACCAGACAAGAAAGAAAAAGAATAAAAGGAACATCTTGTCCTCCGATTTGTGCACCACAATGAATGTAAATGCTCCGAAAGACACTATTTTTAGCGAGCTAGTGCTCCTTTTCTGGGGATAAGGCATTATCTTGCTACTGCCTTAAACTTACGTTGTCATTTCGAGCCCATTAAATATGTATGAAAACTCCATTAATGTGAGCTCGTGCGTCGTTCGTGCCTGTGATATAGCTAAAGAAGCGCCCACAACACCGGCAGCACCCATTCCACCCAAATCAAGGCATATCTTCATCAGACGTAGGTACACCAAGCCGGTAGAATCTCAACCCCAAACCAAAGGAGAAACATAGCGTAGGCAAATCATCCTGTTTTTCAGAAACTAAATATGCGGGTTTTGTGTAATCAAGACCATATCCCTTCGCACACTGCTACACCCCGTTTGCCAGCATCTAGTCATATGATACCAAGAGCGCTTATCACAACCCCTTTTAGTGTGGTTGTTACGCTACATTTCATTCCACATGTGTACACTTTTGTCGCGCTATGATGGGTAACGTGTGTGAGAGGAATAGGTTACCACAGAACTAGGATGGTTCTTAAAGAAACCAACCCTACCGTACCGCAACAACCCTAGAGATCCACAAATATGAGGAGGTGGGGTACCTGCTAAGGCTTGAATTTGTTTCAATAAATTAGTGGTTTAACCCCTACGTTGGTAGTAGGCGGCCTTAATAACACAACCCAGCGGAGTGCTAAGAAGTCGCAGAGAACCTTTAAGAAGTTGCCAACCCTTCCTACCACAGGGACCGAGCTGTGTTTTTTTTGTACTTCTTTGACACGGCACACTATATGCTAATGTAGGAAGTAGGATATTTCCTTTGCGGCAGCAAAGAGGTAGATCTAAAGAGACGCAGTAAAAGTGACGATGAAATGATAACTGCGGGATTTGAATTGTTTACCCGCGTGGAATTAGCCTGTAGCATTAGAATTAATGGGATGCCGACAGATTATGTTTGGGGACGAAATCGTTATCAAGGGTTGTCCCGAATGGGATTCGTGTGAGCTTTGCAGTAGGGCTTTTCCTTGCCATGTGCGTTTCCTAGAAAAACATGAATAGAAATAAGGTGCGAGAAATGAGAAGGTGAGAGGTGAGGTGAGAATTGAGAATACTTGATGTATACTTTGCAGAAGCTCAAGATATAAGATAGAAATTGAACTCTACTCAAAGCCGACGGGACTCAAATATGACGTTTCAACTGCCGCACCAAGAAAAAGAAATCAAGCTGTCAATGAAACTGGCGTCCCTCAAAATTCCATCCTTGGTCCCTTATTATTTTCAACGTTCATGAACAATCAACTGTTGTCGTGAAAAGATTGTATCCAATTTTTATTGAGTTGCCAATCCGGATTTTTTGAGCACAGTGCTTAAGGTCTCACTGAAGATTGGAATGGACAAGTCTTCACTGAACCATATCAGGTCGAAATGTTTCCTCATTGAAAGCAAAAGGACAAGAACTTTCCTTCTACACAAAATGCTTCGTCCGATATTTGGTTCTCTCTACGTGGAAGGCTAATGGAACAAAAGGCATAACCGCGAACTCTACGAGCTGTGCAAAGATGTCGACATAGTCGAGGAGTCGAAAATTCATCGACTACACTGAATTGTCCACAACCAGAGAATGGACAGTCACGGTCCAGTCAAGAGAGTCTTCGAATCCGAATCATCATGTTCAAGAAGACCGAACCTCTGGTCAGTTGGTCTTACCAACTAAAAAGCTGAGTATTCATGATCGTCGAAACTGGAAGGCATCTCTATATCGAACTCTGATCCTTCAAGGTTCGTTGGCTGAATAAGTCAGTAAGTACTTTGTGAGTCTCATTTAGTTGCAAAGACCCTAATCCCTAATTGGCCAGGAAATAGTTCAGAGCTCAAGGGTGAAATTAAAACTTCACGAAAGAAAACAGACCGACTTAGAGCCTAAGAAATGGATGGAACGCCATCAGCGGCTATACGATTCGATACCGTGTTGTTAAATGACCACAATTTGATAGATTTGAAGTACGGTTCCCAACGAATCTGTAAAATAAAACAAAAACAAAGAAATTTTTAAACTGAAAGGCCTCGATCCTGCTTCTATCAAAGTTTTCGCGGGTAAAATATTATAAGTCAGATTATGCGACGCCGTGTTAACTTCCAAGACGAAAATCGTTGGTGACCACTTCAGAAATGGAGATGCGATTTTTCAAAATTATGTTGAAAATGCGCGCGAGGTGGACATAATAAGAATAATTCAAAAACTGGTCTACATCGTATTTTGACTGAAAATGGATTTTGAGAAAGCTATGCGCAAGATGATTGCCGATCTTGGTGGCCAGTTTATCTCAGCAGAATGTTTGGCCATACTCGTAGTGATGGACTTGATAGTGTAGGCTGCAATTTCCTCCAGTTCGAATTGCATAACATACAGTGACTTGTGGATTCGTTTTTTCACCCCATTCGCAAATGTTTTGTTTGGTAAGGTATCCACAAAGCGTAAAATGAGGATCATCGATGAAAGAAATGTGTGAAAATTCGCATTCCGTGGTCAAATCTGGAATGAGTGTGGGCATGCAAATCAAAATGTCAAATTCGCCATATTTTCTGTAAACCGTGTATTTCAATGATGTATAGACCTAAAGGCATCCGTAACAGAGACGTCCTGGTCGCATATGAAGCATATTTCTTTCAAACTGCATTTGACCAAATATCAGCAATGTGGATATGAAGATTTTCGATAATGGAATCCAAACGCAATTTAGCTTTTGCAGTGCGCTGTACGGCTGTATCAGTTTTTCAAGAATCACTAAGTTAATCATCGCCTTTAAGAATTATAGTGGATGAATGATGTCAAACTCGGCGATAATGCAATAATGAAGTTAGAGGGACAACATAAAACGTGTCTTCTCATCTTCTCATTCTCCGTCTGTTTGCTTTATTGAGGTACATAATGAGGGTAGTCATAATTCCTTGAGGGCTACGATATTATAAAACAAAAAAACGGTAGATTAATTTAAGCGGCAACTACCGACTATGCCTCCTAGCCGTCCAATTGATGTACTCCAAGTTCAAAAAAGATTTTCGCTTCTAGGACTTGTTTAGTTGCCACATCGATAGAAAGCAACACTAGAAATTGATTGCGTATCTGTTGAAGAAATCCGCTTTTCCCGTTGATACTGTACGCTCGATAGGATCTAGCTGATATGGGGGATAGGATTGGCAGATTGGAAGATTGCATTTTTTGGCGTCAGATGTTTGTGCTTCTGAATTTAATTTGATGGGAGTTAAAAAAAGTTTGTAATACCGATCTTGTCTGGATTACTTTCTTAAAATATGTTAGCCTGCGGCCGAACTTCACACGTCTAGAACTGCCAACAATCAGGAAGACCAATACAAGCCTTAAAGCCAAAGTTTGACGAGCTCCTTCAATTTGTAGAATTTTCTCATTGTTATGGAGTGAGCCCATAAAATGTCATCCAATTGCAAATACGCGGAGCAAATAATTCCAGGGATCTAAGGCCACGATACCACCAATTTTTTTGACAACAATTCAACAATTCGTAAGCAGATCGCCAAGCTTCTTGCCCTCAGGGCTCTGCAATTACAGTCAAAGAAAAACACAATTCAATTTTATTTTAATTAGCAAATTACTTATGGTATTTTATTCAAATTGAAATAAATTATGTGTACAGCATTAATGTGCGAACAATGAGAGAAATAATCATTCCTTTACACAACTTGTATAATATGCTCGTATTTTTACAATTATTATTTTATTTATTTGTTTTTTTTTAAGAAATCACATGAAATAATATAGAAAAATTAAAAATATAAAATTGTAAACATTAATTTAATGTATTTTTGGATAGCACTCTACAGAGGACATAGGATTTTTAAACTTAAAGAAAACATTATTTTGCTTTAATGATCTGCATTTATTATACATATTTTTTTTTGTTTTTTTTTCTTTAATTAATATATTTAATATTTGTTAAACACACTTGTTAAAGCAAAAAGCGTTAACATCTAAATAAAAACAAAAAAATAGGGAAAACCCAAACTCTATCGATACTGGTTACTTATTTAATTTGAAATAATATTCAACTCTGAAGAAGCGTTTTTCAAATGTTGCCTTAATATCTAAATTGTGTTGTCTTAACATTATTTATCCTTAAAAATATTAGTTATTAATATTTTATAATTTCTTGTATTTTCTGCCCTTACAAACGTAAATAAGAATTAAATTAAAACGGTTCACAAAACTACCTAGATACGGTTCAAGATACTACCTAAGATACTTTACAGTGTTCTTATTAATTCTTTGTCGATTTTTTTCTTCTATTTTTTATCGGTAATAATAATTTTCATTCATTTATATATTAAAACACTTATATGGATTTTTTTGTTGTTGTTAATTTAATTTGTATATATAATACATTTACTTTACTTTTCTTTTACACTTATTCCACAAATTCTTATTGAGTGTTTTGTA
The DNA here is from genome assembly GCA_963555765.1 of Orthonevra nobilis. NCBI lineage: Eukaryota > Metazoa > Arthropoda > Insecta > Diptera > Syrphidae > Orthonevra > Orthonevra nobilis. The sequence goes on along the minus strand of OY743225.1, from coordinate 129,231,857 downwards.
TGATGGAAAAGAAGAGAGAAATAAAATATGGGTGGGGGTGATGCTAAACTGCTTGTATTGTTTAATAAGTAAACATTAATATATTAATTCATTTGTTTTATATCTTAAGTCTTTTTCTGCACATATCTTTGTTCGTTTATTTATTATGTCTTTACTTTGTTTACAATTTGCACCTTGATTGTCAACTAAAATTTAGTTATATTCATGAATTTACTTAACTCTGTCATTATATTCTTATGTAAATTGTTTACCATTTTTGTTTATTTTATTTATTCCTTAGTAAATTGTCCACTTTAAAAAATATACATATCCATCAATATTTCTATAATATATTGTTAGCTTTTTCATATCATATGATCTTGTAGCTTTCTTTTTTACTCTCTTTCTATTTTGAGAGAATGCTCGACAATTTCTTTCCATGACTTATTATTACAATTTATGTGTTTTTTTTTTTTGTTTATTTATAAATATTTTGTCAGTCTTATTCTACTATACATAAAAATAAATTCGGCAAATTTTCTAAACAAAAAAATTAAGAGTTTGTTTTACGTTTTTTTCTAAACTTTTTTTGGTTTTATTGTAAATTAATTTGAGTAAACATTTGTTTTAGAATTTTGTCTCCTTTATAAATATAAATATATTATATTTATTAAAGATTTTCATCTAAATCGTAATCGTGTAAGTAGAAGAATATATTTACATTATGGTTGTATATCAAGGTAAATACACTAAGTTTTTGTTTTTTTTTTTTTGTTTTTAAACTTACTCTTAAAAATATATTTATATCGATTAATTTATATATATGTTTTATTATTAAAAACGGTATCTTATAATTAAGACTTAGAGTATGTGTAAACTATTTTAGTGATTCATATCAAAATTAAACATTTTGAACAAATAAGTGCGTCGAAACTTTTGGAAAGGTACCAAAGTAGTTGTGCTTAGCTTCAAAAGATGGTATTTATGTTTTCAAAAAAATAAAACGATAGAATTTAAGCAGGAATTTAAGGATCTCGGCTGCTTCCATTGCTCTCAGATCCAATTCGACAAAAATATAGGAATGTTAGTTACGAGAAACATGTCTGTTCTTAGTTCCAGGTGGCACCGTTGTAGAAAAGAAGCTACGAAGGAATTGTTTCATAAAAAAGCGTCTAACGTGGAATTCGAAATGATACTTTGTTTAAGTAGTCCAAATGGCCAAAAGAATGTTGTAAGACTCGAAATTTTGAAAGTTTATCTTGAAAAACACTCTCGACAAATCAAAAGTAATTCATTGATTCACCACCGCGTTTTTGCGACCTTTTCCCACATTAAGAGTTACCCACAGGATCAAATTGATGTTAAAAGTGAGCGTTTAGAGCAGTTGTGACTTTTCGCTTAATCAAATCGTTGGAAAAAAAAATCCCAACTGCGGGCATGTTTAAAAAACAAAAGTTAGGCTAGAAAAAAATAAGCTCTGAAACGGGCTAGACAGAAACATTGGTTTACTTCAACAAAACATGCCCCTTTCCGAAGATCTATTTTAAGACGATTCAACATTTAGATCTTTATAGTCGGATCAATTTTGAGAGAGGATATAGTTGCCGGAGTATTCTGCTTCACTTTAGAGAGTGGAGTGTTCTGCTTCACTCTAGAGATCGACCATCCATGGAGTGATTTCCTTGCATTAATAAACGCCATAAAAGGGTCAGCCTGAGTCATACTCGTAGCTTAACCGTTTGTGTGCAAGCGTTTTATTTGTTGCTTTAATGGTGGAAGTTGGACCTACGGCTTATGTCCAACTCTAATCCAACTCCATGGTTGGACCTACAGTCTAAGGCCAACTTCAAATGGCCATAGAAGCTGCACCCTTCTAAGGGCCGATAATAATTCGAGAGTGGCGGCTTTACAGATTTGAGCCCAGAACGACAGCAGATTGCAAATTCAACCCGGATTGAAATGAAATCAGACACAATCGTCTTAAATCAACTATGTTCACCTACACAGCAATATCGAAGACTTTAAGTCCGATCAATTGATCTTTGCCGACGAGATTTGTTGTAAAATCTACGAAATTTACTAAAATTCCACTTCAAAGTTTGTGCTCTTTCAATAAAGTTTGTGCTCTTTCAATATGCAGCCTCATCATTATACCCATCCATTACGTATTCTTTGTTGAGAGCAGCTAACTCAACTCATTCACATTGGTAACTAAAATCTGGAAGCGGAAGGCGAGCCTTGATGTCGAGCTCCTTAAACTTAAAAAACTAGTTTTAAAGTTCCAATAAATCTTAGATACACATCTGCAATATAAATAATCAAACCCTTACTTTTCGTAGTGACTAACAACTATGGTCCTATAAACATACTCGTATATATACAGTGATGATCAAAATAATAGGTATTGACGAAGAATGAAGACTGAAATCCTAAGCCACCCAATAATCCTTGCCTGTTTTCACAGTATTGTGGCTTTAACCGACGAATGTCCTTTGTCTTGATTTGCATAGAGTGGGTCATCTGCAGCAAGGTCATAATTTTAATACAGAACGAAAAATAACAGACGAGATTTTTTGAACTGTCTTATATGTTTAATTTGACATTGCACCCCAGAAGAACTTTACATTATCAACAATTTGAGATGCTGGGAAAGGGTTTAAATTCTGTGAAAAAATCTTGAACAGGTCGGTATATTTTAATGATAATGTCCTTAAACCAAGATTGGCTCAGACGCAGACGAAGACGACTCTATAAAGTGTCGAATATTGAAATAATGTAACTGCCGAAAAAGATCCTTTCATTTCGTTGAAAGCTACCGCGGCCGAAGTCGGCAACATCATCAGCCCACCTTCCTTCTGCAAAGACGAATTCGAAGAAAAAATTCTTTAGTATGCAGTTAAAATATAAGAACTACGACTCGTGTCAGGATTGCAACCTCAAAGCTTGGAAAGATTATGCAACATATTTTGGAGGAGTGTCCGAAGACAGTGGCTATTTCTTGATTCCAAGTATAAGCTAAATTGGTGCTCCAATGTCCTTCACAGTATCCCGATTTGAATCCGATTGCAAAATTGTGAGGGAGCGAAATATTTGATTGGTTATGTTTTTGCTGTTTGGTTTTTCAGTCTTCCATTTTTGACAGCCCACGGAAGAATCGTTTTTTTAGCGAAACGAAGTTCATGTCTGGTTGATTCGGCAAAAAGCTAAGACAAAAGCTACCATCCGACGAATTCATTGGAAAAACTAATCATTGATCATTGATTTACGTAGGCTGCTAGATATTTACGTAGGCTGCTAGATATATTTCTGGCCTAGGCAACACTAAGTGTGCAATCTTACATTTCCATAGGAAAGTTTGACATTTTTTAGCATAACATCACTCAGAACGCGTTGTCATTTAATCGTGAATTGTTTTATCTACAGAGACTTGAAAAATTCATCTCGGCAAAAAAATGGAATTAATTTCGTGAACACCTCGTGCGATCATTTTTCACAACTTTCGACGTGGATTATCACGACAGGAGTGCATTGGTGAACATTGGTTTGGCGATGAAGCACCATCCTATATCACTGTGAAAAACTGGTTAAATGAATTCAGTCATGGCCGACGCTCGCTCAAAGACGAATTCCGTGAACGTCGTCCAAAAACGGCCGTTGTGCCAGAGAACATTGATGCCGTGCGTGAACTGATAATGCAAGATCGTCATGTGACATACAGTGAGATAGAGGCATTCCTGGGCATTTCACCCACCAGCATACATTCGATATTGCCGTTAAAAAGGCTTGTTCTCCCTCACAGTTTGACAATCGCTCAAAAAAGGCTCGTGTCGATTGGTGTAAGGAAATGTTGAAAAAATACGATTGCGGTGCTTCAAAAGACGTTTATAAGATTGTCACAGGTGACGAATCATGGATCAATGCGTATGAACCCGAAACAAAACAACAATCGACCGTGTGGGTCTTCGAAGACGAGCCAAATCCAACAAAAGTTGTTCGTGGAAAAAGCACTTCGAAGCAAATGGTCGCCTGTTTCTTCGGCAAAACTGGTCATGTTGCCATGTGGTGACTGTTCCGCTTGAGCAACGTAGGACGGTCAATTCTGAGTGGTACACCACAATTTGTTTGCCTGAAGTCTTCGGAGAAATTCGAAAAACGAACAAGACAAGACGAATCATTGTTCACCATGACAATGCGAGCTCTCACGCATCGGCTCAAACCAGAGCCTTTTTGACCGGTCAAAACGTCGAATTGATAAGTCATCCGCCATACAGCCCTAACTTGGTACGAATGACTTCTTATTATTCCCACACATCAAGAAAAAAATGCGTGGTCAACGATTTTCGTCGCCAGAACATGCTGTTGAAGCGTTCAAAAACCATGTTTTGGCGGTGTCTCAATCGGAGTGGAAAAAGTGTTTCGACAATTGGCTTTAGCGCATGCAAAAGTGTATAAATCATGCTGGATTACTACTTTTGATGATAAATATTCGCATTTTCATTATTAGTCCAGAAATATATCAAGCAGCCTACGTATCAACTAAGATAAAAAGAACAAGCTACATTCCAAGATTAAAATGAACTTCTGTCAGTCATAGAAAGAGCTTGGAACGCCAATCATTGCACTAGATAATTAACTGGATGCTGCCATTAAAGATAAAGGTTTTTTTTCTCCTACCGTGAAATGCATTTCCAAAAAAAAAATTAAGTTTGGTTTATATTTACTTTATGTGTGTTTTTTTTAAATAAATAAAATGCAATGCTCATGATCGTTATTTTTTTAAAACATTTTACCAATTATTTTGATCAGCACTGTATACACTTATACATATATATATATATATATATATATTTATTTATATTTGTATTATAAAAAAATAGCGCTATGAAAATTTGTTCAAACAATTGTGCAAGCTCATTTCTCAAATCTATCATAAATCTAATTGAATATTAATAATTTGCGTTTCAAAATTTTAAAACTAAAAAAACTTACAAATTCTTTTTTTTACATTTTTTTATTTTTTTTTCAAAATTAATTATAAAAAATAATGAGTTGTTTTTTTTTGTAGAAATAAGGGTTAGGCATAAAAGATACTGTTTTTGTTTTTAGAACGTGATACATTCATTCATATATTTTTCCCAGACACATTCAAACACTCATAGTCAAAGACGCACACTTTTTCTTGTTCCTTTTCTTGAAGAAAAAAAGCGAAAAAAAAAATAATAATAACGAGGTCAACTCAAAAAAGGAACCTCAAAATAAAGAAAGGATAAATCTACGATCTAGGTGAAGTAAGCGCAACATTAAGCATCCCCTTAAGGGAAAAGGAGACGGCTACGAGCACACCGAGTAATGACCAATGGGAGAAGAGGCATTTCGAACTGCTAGCTGTATGCGTGCCACGCACATCCATGCCAATCGATTCTCGTGACAATGGCAATTCTGTGGGATCGCTCAGCTCCTCTGGACATGGCAGTGCTTCGGGTCTCAATTTGAAAAGTTCGACAACGCGTCCAACACCCTTGGCTGTGTCGTGAGGGAGCGCCTGCTGCTGTTGCGGCTCTTGTGCTTGCCGTGACCTATGAATTCCAATTGCGTTGTCGACGTTCGAATTGTCATTGTCGTTGTTGGCACCGCCATCATCGGCATCGATGGCATCGTTGTCAAACACATACGGTGCCTCATCGACATAGTACTCACGGCCGGGTTCCAATGACGAGGATGCAGGAGCTGCGGCATCAGCACGATTTCTATTACCAAACTCATTATCGTTTCCAACTAAGGCCGTGTGCGATTGTTGCTTTGGATGCAATTGTTGCTGTTGCTGTTGCTGATGCGGATACAAGTTGGGGGTATGTTGTTGGTCCTGTTGATGATGACGACGGTACTGCTGGCGACGTTGCTTCGTTGGTGATTGGACAATGCTAGTGGTGCTGCCGGCTGGCCTATCGCGGATCGCATTCATCATTAGGATATCGTTGTTGTCAATGTTCAGGAGTCCTTTCTGCATACCATTTGCTTTATCGTCGTAGAGCGTGCAGACGATTTCCTCGAGGGACTCTTTTAGATTAATGTTCCTGGTTCGATTCCGAAGCTCGAATATCCATTGAAGTCGACAGTCACAAATGAAGTTGTTGTCTATTCGAAAAATGAAGAAGAGAAGAACAGAAATGGAAATGTCATTAATTGGGTAACTCTGGTGCTTAGCTGTGTTATGATGAAGTTATATTTTGTAGGCTTAGAGAGTTTTTCTATAAAGGCTTTATCGGTCCAAAGAATTTAAGGTTAAGTTAATTCAAATTCAATGAAGAGGGTCTATTTACCAAAGCACGATCACAAGTTTAAGACAATCAATAATTTCATGTACATATTTTGAGAGTGAAATGATTATAAACAAGATATACAACGCGCCAAAAAAGATAACTTTTCTAAATTAAAAACTCCAAACTTTAACGTAGTCAAAGTTTCCTTTCCCATCATCTTCATTTGCACTTTGAATGTTATATTATTTGGTTGGAATTTTATTTAAGGCTCCAAAAATTGGATTATTTAAGACTCTTATAAAGAAGAAGACGCTTTAAGTTTTCAAATTTGCTGCCAGGGTGATCCAAAAAAATCTTTAAAGGGGAACATCATGACATTTTTTTAATATATCGTTTGATTGCCTTATGGATCGCTTTTACCGCATTTTTCGATCGTTTTTTAAGATGACTTTCTATGATAAATTCTCGCACTTGGATGTGCTCTTTGAGAGGTTTCAGAGTCTTTTGCTTATTTCTTCGTGACCCGTGACTGCAAAACAACTCAAAGAAAGAAGTCTGGAGTGATCAGATTTGTCGGTCGTGCTAGATATTCCCAGTATGATCATTATGCCGCTCAATTAAATACTAAGCGACTTATTCTTAAGAGAGCTTGTGAAAGAGCTGAAGGATTTATTGAAGTTATAAGGTTTACGGATCTTTCTGTGCAGGTGGCTCTTAAAAGAATCGGAAGAAATTATCTGTTTTGTAGATGTACTATTCTCTAAGTTCTCTAACCTGACATCAAAATAGATCCAGGTTTATACTTTATATTTGGCACAATTGACTGCAGTAGGGAGGCTCGTTTTATTGAACTTAAAGTCGGTTTCTTTGTGCCTAATAGCAGATGACAATTATTTTTTAATATGCATTCAGTTATAGATTCTTAGGGTCGCGTATCTCGAAAGGAAAAAACGGAACCCTTATAGGATCACTTTGTCGTTCGTCCGTCTGTCTGTCAGGCACTGGAATTTATATCAATGCTCAGGTCTACTGTCCCTTGAAGCTGTAAAAATCAAACTTCTATGTCCAAGCAAACAGAATGAACAGCAATTTCAGCCGCATATTTTCAAACTCGCAATTTCTCGCAAGGAACTTAAAACCTAAAAGGGTATTTCCAGTCGACTTATCTCTAATCTTGAAATTTGGCATGAAGCAATGTTTTTTTTTAAATAGATTGTCATGATTAGTAAACTTTAACTTAAATACCTACAGGTTTGTACGGAACCCTCGGTGCGCGAATCCGACTCGCACTTGGACGGTTTTTTTCTAACATAAGAAGGCCGGAAATAGGTGCACTTTGAAATCCATGGCCATAGCCCACAAAATCTGGCAAAATCTGATTTGATGTTTTAATTTCAATATTTTAACAACTATAAGGTTTTTATGATTAAAATTTTTTGAAAATGCAATCAGTTATCGCTTTTTTAAACATGAGGAGAATATTTTGCAATTATACTGTTTAAGTGTATTTATCAGTCACATTTTCGAGTAGTCAATGTATCAGTTTTGAGTCGAGTAAGTAAACGCAGAAATTGAGGCCTCTAGACATTTTCACAAACCCACTCATATTGTTGACAATTTTCCAAACTAAATCAACTTCAGCAATGAGACTATTTCCATTTACGAGGATACGTTAACAGACATCAATTTCGGCCTTAGATCAAAAACATTTTAGGAAGATTGCTGAGAAGCCACTTTTTTCATTGTTTGTTAGAAAGTAGCGACAGTTTTCTAATTGATGAGTGATGAGCGCCAAATAAGACAGCGATAATTCAAGAACAAAAGATCATCCATGTGAAGACCGATTACTTCAACTTTCTTATTTGTTAACCTATATAAAAGAATACAAAAACAATTCAACTTGAACAAGTTGCTTTATAACTATCGTTAAGAATTTTGAACAACCTTTTTTAAAATTAATCTTATAAATGAGAATTATGTTAACATTACATTTCCTATTGGTTTCGACCTGGCTTGGTGTTTCGAGATCATTTTGCATAGACCTTGCTGTAATTTCTGGTCTCAACTGCCTTACTTCTTCTTGAATATTGATTTAAACCGGTTGTATTGATCTTGTTTTATTTGCCAAATAAGTCGCGATTTCAAAAAATCTTTACCAGAACTCGGTACTTTAATCGCAATTTATTTGAAGTTTTCGAAAAAGATTGGACCAGTGATAGTTTTTGACCTTACTCCAGATAACACAGTGTGCACCTTATTCGGTTCCTTTGGTACTCAACACTTATTTTTTCATTTTGTCTGCATTTCTGTTTATTGAGCACTACAGTGAAAAAAGACCTCATCATAATGAGGTTGTTCATTTATAATGTTTAACTTATGGTGCATATGCCCCACAAGCGGCGGACTTTTTGCCATATTAGCATGAGTGAAAAACTAACTAAAAACTAACAAGAAATTGATTAAAGCAAAGGAGAAGTTGCTGGTCTACATACACATGCAAGCAGCTTTATTTACAAGAAGGAAATGTTGGTCCGAATTTTCAAATAATGTTCAGTCTCTAACAGCTAGTTTTTTCACAAAATTGGGGGAATCAATTACATTTGACTGCACTAAAAACGAGTCATTTTCGAAATGCGTATGCACAATGATTGATGGAACATTTTGCTGCTTTTATTGTGCAAACTTTATTAGTGCATAGCAAAGCCCATTGCCTGTTGTAGTTCCCAGAGCTTATGCCTCTGTTGGACTGTTTCCACAGAAATTCAGCTCAGTTTTAGGTTGAATAGACTCGTTTTCGATTTTGGTTTTAATTTGCAATATGAACTTTGATGTTTTGAAAGCAAAAGCCCTGAAAATGTTCGGGATATCAATGTTATTAGTATTTGAGGACATATGTGTGTACATTGGATTCTTTCATTCTTTTTTTTTGTAAAGGAATTTACGTTTTGTGTAGAACATTTTTTAATAAACATTTTAACGAAACCAAATTTTAATTTTAAATAAGACCAAATGGAATTATGTTAATATTAAATTTCTATCGATCTAGAGCTGCGTAGGCCCATCCTTATCACGCGATCGTCCTGTCGGTTGATTGACAGTAAGTTTTTGCCGGGGTTCGTTGGTTTTTCGCTCGAATATGACAGCTCCAACTGAGTTAATCAAGCCCTACTTTTAACGAGAGGGGTTCGGAAAAGATACAGACAATCCAAAATACAGACAATCAATATAATATATTGAATATAATAGTTTAGAATCTCGGACACTCATACATCAACTTTGACAAGGGATTTTCGGTGAGGGCTTTGTACTCTTGTCAACGCTCCTTCAAACATGTCAAAAATCATCTGTACGTCAGTACATGAAGAAAATATTTCATCCAGATGTCTACAGCTTCTTTTGACTTTTTGCTTGGTTATTTCGCCAGAGGTTGACATATTCAAGGTCAGTTTTTTCTTTACTTTTATTATAAGGAATAAGGTAGCATTTCAATCTTTTATTAAAACGTTGGCTTCTTTTGTAATTTTTTTAATATTTTTTGTGGTTTCAAGTTGATACTCTTAGCAGTGATTAAGCTATGTTGGCCTATGTCGGAATCCTACACATCCTGTGACTTTCATCTGCCTTTAAAAAATGCTTCGCCCTTTCCTTTGCCAAAATTTAACCAGTTGACGTTCTCAGACACCTTTGTTTGCTTATCTGGCAGCTTTGATGCGGTCAAAAAATTTGCAGGAACTTCCAAAAAGTTGCTATGTTGCCAAGACAATTTTGAAAATAAACCCAGCGAGGAATTAAAATAAATTCCAATCCGCATCTTATTTGCTTCCACGTTCGAGCCTAATGGCTGTAATAAATTTAGCACAATTTGGCTCAAAAAGTATTTTTTTTTTCTATTTTTTTTGGCGTTCACTCAGAAACCAATGAATCCTGAAGGAAGGAGCTATCGAGGCATGATTACCAAGTTTTTATGGCCAGAAATTGAAGATTTTCTGGGCGAGTGGTGTTGTTGCTTGTTGGAACCAAATTCGTTGTTAATCTTTTGAAAAATTGAATTGACAGGTTTGAATTAGAAATAATAATCCTCAATGTTCAGAATGCTGAAAAGTTTTGAAAACAACGTTTCTCAAAGGCATTTTCGTCATCCCCATTCAGGCAGGAAGAGGTGGTATTGTTGGATGGTTGCCTCTTCCATGGAAAACTTTGCATTCTTTGACTATAATAGGTGATCCGGTACCTATTCACAATACATGTTTATAATTTTCTCAATTTTAAAGGTATTATAACTACCCCTAAAAGGATAAGGAGATAAATCGAATAATTGTTTAGTGGTTTCAAACTCAGTTGTATTTTGGCTTCAGTTTTTCTTTGGGTAGAGTCCGATAAAAATGAAAAATTTGCTATCGACTTATTTGCTTTCGTTTAATTCGCAGTATTTTATTTGACACTTGTAATATATTAGAGATACCCTTCACTTCATACAATTGAAAGGCTCTTTCTGCTTGAAACCAACATAACTCACTAAATTTTGAACTGGTTAAAAAATTCCAACAAAGTTTATCTCATTAATGAAGGGACAAGGAAGTGAAATTTCATGAAACTTCAGCACAGTCGTAGAACAAATTCAGAGTTACGAATAATAACACCAAATGTAGGTCTATATTTCTAAAAAAACATTTTATTAAAAAAAGAAGAATGCAAACTTAAAAGCAACATACACATTTCATGTGTGAGCTACAAGAAGAGCAATGATTAGATTAAATCTTAAAAGGTAATTAACACATAAACTCGTGAGCTAATGAAAGTCCTTGACTAAGAACTAATGAACATCCTTTATCTTCTTATTACCACCTAGCAAAAGTGACATCCAACTATGTACATTGTTTCAGAAATCCAATCAATTCTGAACGCACCTCGTTTTCATTCAATTCAACAGACTTACCGCCGCGCCGCACATCCCTGATCACGGGCTTAATTCGATTAATTACAGTCACTTCGGTATTCTTTTCACCGAAATGGACTTATTTTTCAACTTTATTATCCTTTCCCTTGGAAGGAGCACACTCGGTGTGAAAAACAAACACTTCCCAATTAATTCAAAACAATGGGAATTTGGCCTTTCGCAGGCAGTCCCACAGTATGGCCGACAAGCCCTTGTGTACCTTCGACCGAAAAACGGTAACATTAATGGTAATGACGGAGGAGGACATTTAATTTCCGCATCGAATATCATCGAAGGCACACAGAGAAATCAAGTGAATTAATTAATTTTCCGGCATTGCGACCTTTACGCGATAAGGACAACACTCCTTGAGCATACATATACACGTGCACAACACAGGGTGTATGGCGCACGGGTATACAAACAAACAAACATTTGCCAAAAGCCAGGGCAAACATGAAAACGGGTTAATGCAAATCGTAGGGGGATGGTGGATGATTTTGACTCAAGTGACAAGGGATGATGCTGGAGTAGGTAGGTGGGTTTGGTGATTTTATTCGATTGCCTTGATGAATATATTATAACCAGGAAATTTCCTTGCTGAATAGCTGAGCACACTTGATGATAATAAATCCATCTAATAAAGGATGTTAATGTTGCTCATTAATTTCCACCACCCTTGGCCCGCAGCGCCGCCATCCAACCACCACCCACCACCCATCAGTTTGCTGCTGATTGAATGCGTACGTACGAGTGTGTGTATCTTAGCTGCGGTTATGAGACGCTGGCGCTAGTGCTCGGTGGATTTGAAATGAGGAAGCGGCGACGTGCGCTGTGAGCTTGCAGCACGGTTCAGCGTTACGCGTAACGCGTTAAAGCTGTCAATGAAATTTTTATTCGGTCACAAAATGAAATTACGCATTATCACGCAGAACGAATGCTGGAGGTTGGCCTTGGAGCGGGGGCCACGGATGTGCGGTAAATCACAGCGGGACTGTCGGATGGCGTTCCATTAAAAGTGTTTCGGCAAAATTGGCCGTGTAATTGGTAGTAAATTCTCATTTGATTGGAGGCGTGGAGGCGACGACGCTCAAGTGTTTATATTTCCCAGCATGTCTTCGGTCGGCGGGAACTTTGTATATTGATGGAAGAGGAAGGATTTTCCTCTCAAGAATTATGTGTGTAGTTTGACAAATGACATTTGAAATGAAACGTAATGTTAAGGACCTTAATTTTTTTTTTTAATTTCACGCAGAATTCATGTGTTAAAGTTAAGTAATAACTTAGAGGAAGAAGGAACGTAAGGATAAGAGGATGCGGTTTAAGGGATTGCGGAATGATAAGCGTTATCTTAAATTAGACGGCGTAACGATGTTGAGACGCTTACATTTGAGTTATATTGAGTAGAAGAATTGGGAAAATCCGAACTCATTTAAGCGGTTTTAGAAGAAAAGGCTCAAAATATATTGGCGCAGTAATTGCACCACCACATCATATTCAGACCCAGAAATGATTTTGAAATTTCTGGTCGATAGTAGTACGATCAGCGTATCTCAGAAACCATCCAACAAGCGATTTATTTGGCACTTTCTTCAAAAATCCTGTTATCAATCGTTTGGTGATGTTGCTTGGCCGCGGCACATATTTTTTTGGAAATGGCATTTGATTCAGAGATGCTTCAAGCACTTTAGAAATGGTCTAGAGCCGTGAACCTATACGAAAAAAAGGGAACTGGGTTGACAGGATGGCATACTGCCAAGTGATGATAATTGATCGGAAGGTTAACTCTCTCTCTCTGTAGCTCTCTACTGGAAGAGCAGCAATGCATGAAAAACATTCATCCATAAAAAAGTTGATATTTTTAGCATTTTGTTTTTAATTCGGACACAAAAATTGGCCGTGCGAGTCGAATTCACGCAACGAAGGTTCCGTACAAACTTAAATGAATATAAATCATCGATTCATCTATCACGGAAATCGCGTCGCGAATATTTTTGTTCCCTTACGAGTATCAAAATATGCGACGTGAACAGCCTTATCTTTTGACTGTTTTTACAACTCTAAGCGGCCGCAGTCATAAGTACTTCATATATGTCAATTTTTACATGATATCTCTTTGTCGGACAACAAATGAGGTACGGAACCTTAAAAAAAAATCAGAAAAATCGCCAGAGTATATAAAATTTTAAGTTGATAAATCTGGAACACCATGTCGTGGCAAGAAAAGTTCGAAATCATTAAGTCATAGTGAACGCCCCTTAAAGTCTCGTTGTTCAGGGCGCCCGACCATAAACTGCGTCAATCCAGGTGCTTTGCAGATCTTGTATCTTACTATATGCTGCAGTTTTGTTTTCATAGCACACCCATTTAAACAGAAATGAAACGTTGCTGACGACAATTTTTTTAATGAAAAAACGGATCCTTCTCTTACCATTTAAGGTCCCACAAAACTCGACGCTGTAGCTGTAGCTTCTTGCAAACGGTGGACACATTATGGTCTTCGTTAACACTGCCTTATACAGTAACAACATTTTCCTCTGCACGCACTCAGCGCATACGAGCAGATGGCTCGATATCTAATAGCGTGAAATTGGTGTAAAATTTGGTCCCTATGGTTTGACTTGTTGGTTAAGTAGGTGTATTTTAACGACCGTGAATGGTCAAACAAAACAATATACCAAAGCACAAAGCCGAGGATGGGATGGTCGCCATTCGAGAGACGAGTTTCGAATTGGTCGAACACCCCGACCATTCTCCAGACTTTAACCGCTTTCCTCGGATGAAGGAACAACTCAGTTTTTAGTTTTTTTTTTTTAATAATTTCGTCGCTCGCAAGATGTTATGACGAAGGAGAAAAATTAGGATAAGAATCGAAAAATTGTGTAGTGGTTTGAAACTCTGATATATTTTCGTCTTGATCACTTATTATTTGCATTCATTCAATTCGCAGTGTTTGCGTTTTGAAAGATGGATCCTGCTGTCAGTATTGAGGTAATTTTTAGACAAACAAATATTGGGTTTTTATGGACTATCGTTGCTTTTGTATCACCCCCTTGTAAATCGTGTATTTGGCATTTAAGAAGGGCCCTTCAGGATTTCGTGTTTATTCAGCTCCTAGACTTACTTGACCTAACAAGAATCCAGTCTTAGATTTATACAAACGGTGTTACTGTTCGATGAAAGAAAATTTGTCTGAAACTTTTTGTTGATATTGATGACTTTTTTTTCAAAAACCATGGGTGATTTCGAGTCCACGAAGAGCAACTATAAGTTTCATTGTTTCATCTTGTTTTCTTGGGAATTGTTGCAAGATTTTCATGTGCGCAAAATAAATTTCTTTTACGCTGTTTAAAAATAGTGAAATCTGTAGTTTCATTTCAAAAACTACAAATTTTCGAAACCACTGCAACTTATCAAAGTAGGAAATGGGATTAAGATATAATTGCACGCTTAAACAATGACTCGAAACTGTCACCATTTAAACTCTGAAAAAAACAAAAACTTAATAGCCACTCAGTAGCGTTAACAATTAGACAGACTGTCCTTTAAGCCCATCGGTGCCATTAGTCACACCGGAATCTGATTTATCACCCGCTGAAATAAATGAAATTACTTAAACAAATTACCAGACCAAGCAAACAATTGCAACTGTCCTCGGTCCTCGATCCTCCTCTACGGTTCTCGGTTTACGTGCTGGACCAGCTTACCCTAAATGGTTTTAAATTCTAGCCCATCACTCTGAGCAATCTCGCAGCGGTGAACGACTCTGCAATGGAGCCACTTTAAATACTGGCGGTTAAATTGGTTTTATTTTTTTTTCCCCAGAACAAGTTGGCAAGCTAATTACTCATCCTGTATTGTATCTATCTGTGTGCACATCGCAGCCTCTAACCATACCTCCATTATCCT